>CM060465.1:4645000-5122500 GCA_030544235.1 Lepturacanthus savala
GATGAGTCATTTAATAAGAAAATGTCCAAATTCTCTGGTTCCAGCTTCTCTTCTCTGATTATTTTCTGGTTTCTTTAGTCTCTATAATAGTAAACTGATGATCTTTGGGTTGTGGACAAAAAAGACATTTTGGGTTGAATTTTCAGCTTTGGGAACACTGTTGGACATTTGAAAGCATTTTATGAACCAAATAACAGATGATTAATTGTTTCAATGATCGATAGATTAATCGAAACAGTAGTCAGCTGCAGGCTTCATAACGCGTTAACATGGCTGCTCCACAGCGCCCCCTCCTCTGATTCACTGTGTTGCAGGTGGAACCCGGAACTACACATCCAACCAGGATATTGAGAGAAATTGATGCTAAAACGATAGGAAAATCACATTTTCTTGAATAAATGCACACCAATGAGGACAGCGAACACACCGGCGCCGCGGATAACAGCGTCAGCTTTAATATCAGCTGTTTTTAGTCTGTTTGGAACACGTAGAAAGACGTCGGGGCCGAATCGAAAGCGTTCGCTCCTCGTATTCCGGGCTGGATCTGAGACTCTTCGGGCTGCGGAGCCCGGGGAACGTGACTCGCCTTGTGAAGACGAAGCGATCCTGTACGTTAACGTGACGTTAATGTAACGTTAACGTGACGTTATGCGTAACGTAAACATACAGCACAGCTGTCTTTGCTACAAACAACTTTATCGACGCTAAACTAATTTTTCTGGCGCAATAAAACCAACCGAACACAGACACTTGAACCCGCCTCGTATTCACAGCATTAGTTGTAGCCGAGTTACCGGAGTAACGTGAGTAACCTACCGACCTGGTTGATGCTCACACGGAGGCAGACAGACACTCTGCTCCGCCTCAGGTCATCGTTACAGCGGAAGATAGAACTGAGCCTCGGTTCTTTCCGTAGCTGAAAGACTCTCCAACTGTTGATAGACTGATTCTGTGCACTTCCTCTCCTCTTCCTCCTCTTCTTCTTCTTCCTCCTCCTTCTTCTTCTTCGCTTCTTCTTCTGTCTTCTGCTGCTGCTGCTGCTGCGGACACTGCAGCTAACACTGCTGCTGAATACCACCACCATCTACACCAATAAGGATGCAAAGTACTACAGTAATATACAATACTACAGTAATGCAATATAATATACTGCAATTAAAAGTCCTGCATGGAAAACAGTAAAAGTATTATGAGTAGATGTAGTTAATGTATCACAGTAAAGTGCATACTTCTACTCTCCTCTTGTTTCCTCTCCTCTACAGAGAATAATTGTGTAACATGCTCTATCAAAATGTAGTCACTTTTTGCAATATTCTGTTGTTGTAAAGACATGTTTTATATACACTTTTGGGCTGTTTTTTGTGATTTTCTGAATAAATAAAGTCTCAGCTTCAATAAAATATCAACATTAATGTAAAAACCAAACAATAAGTATAGATTTAAAGCTCTTAAAGTAGGTGATGACTGAAAGTTTAAACACAGCTGTGTTTAAACAACAGGTTGAAAGGAGACTGACGGAGGATCAGCTGCTGATAACATGAATTCACATAATGAAAAAATGACTTATACACTTTATCTAATCCCAGTTGGATGTGTTAGATCTGATCACAACTAGATGGGGTTGATTTGGGATCATTATCAGGAGGAGCAGAGGCCGACAGCGGATCCTCCGAGTCAGACTCGGAATAAACTTGGACTGATGGAAGCAGCGAAAATGCTGGTGAAAGTGAAATGGAAGAAAGGAAAAAGGAATATATTCCACTCATGGATGATCTGATAATAACATCCACTGTCTATGGTTACTGTGTCTGAACAAAGACAGTGTTGGAGAGACCAGACAGATCCTATCTATTTCATACTCATTATAGAATAGATAGGGTTTGCCTAGTTCATTTTCTAATGGCACCCAGAGAAAAGGCTGCAGTTGTTTTCAAGTATGTTTGCTGCATTTTTAAAATCTCAGTTGAAATAAAACAAAGTGTTGTCTGGAGTTATTTCTGCTGATGATTTGTGTAACGAAGTTGGTTAAACTCTCAGATTCAGCTTTTAACATACAACTTTATAACATTTGTAATTGAAAAGTCGGTCAACAGTCCCCTCCCCTCCTCTGAATTTGTATGAATGGATGAATGAATCCTTGTATTGTGAAGTGACTTATGTGGTTAAAAGACAAACTGCAGTAAATTTACCATTACAGGACGCCTTTTTCAGTCTGTCAGGATGACAATAGTCCA
Source organism: Lepturacanthus savala (assembly GCA_030544235.1). Lineage (NCBI taxonomy): Eukaryota > Metazoa > Chordata > Actinopteri > Scombriformes > Trichiuridae > Lepturacanthus > Lepturacanthus savala. Next base: position 4,647,235 of record CM060465.1, read on the forward strand.
TATCCTCATATGAACTTGACACTGGTTTTACTCTAATCATTTCTCCAAAACCCCAAGATCATCCATTTAAGAAGCTCAAATGATGCCTTTTATGTGTATATTTGCTTTGAAAAATGTTCGAAGCAAATACTTATAATACTGATAATTCTAATAGTGATACTTGTGATCCCTGACTGTCCCTGACTGTGCTAGCTGGTCCTTGACTGTCCCTTACTGTCCTAGCTGGTCCCTGACTGTCCCTTACGGCCCCTGTCTGTTCCTTACTGCCTCTGACTGTCCCTTACTGCCCCTGTCTGTTCCTTACAGCCCCTGTCTGTCCCTTACTGCCCCTGTCTGTTCCTTACTGCCTCTGACTGTCCCTTACTGCCCCTGTCTGTTCCTTACAGCCCCTGTCTGTCCCTTACAGCCCCTGTCTGTTCCTTACTGCCTCTGACTGTCCCTTACTGCCCCTGTCTGTTCCTTACTGCCCCTGTCTGTCCCTTACGGCCCCTGTCTGTTCCTTACTGCCTCTGACTGTCCCTTACTGCCCCTGGCTGTCCCTTACTGCCCCTGTCTGTTCCTTACTGTTCCTGACTGTCCCAGCTGGTCCCTGACTGTCCCAGCTGGTCCCTGACTCTCCCTTACTATCCCTGACTGTCCTTGCTGGTCCCTGACTGTCCCAGCTGGTCCTGGTCCCTGCTGACTATGTCTTGTTGAAGGATGACTTGTCCAAACAGAGAGCAGCTGCCCGGTGTATTTGGACAGTGAGTGTGTGGTGGCAGGACTTTGTCCCCTCACTGAGCTCATATGTTGGTGCAGCCATTGTACCTCTGCAGCCCCCTTACTCACGGCTGGGTTGCTGCTTTCCTGTGTCCTCATCAGACACCGGCTTAGTTCCTCTCTCACCACTGTCTGAATCATGTGGAACAGATGGTTTCCAACCGGCTCTTATGTGAATCAGTTATGAGCAGTGCTCAGAACTCACTGATACAACAATGTAAAAATACTCTATACAAGTAAAAGTCCTGCAAGAGAAGTACTGAAGGAAAAGGAAATCAGAATTAGGAGCATTTGACAGATATATTATTGTATATGGTGTTATATTATCAATACTTTAAACACTTTATTAGTAGTAATTTAGTCCAGTGGTTCCCTAGGGTAGTTACCTAGGGGTTGGACCCCACAAGGAACAAAGTTCTGATTCAATAATCTGTTTCAGAGTTGTTGTTCTCTAACAATTACTTTATCCTGTTTGTTTCCAAAAAGCTGTAATATACAATCTGTTTCTACAGCTATGTGTGAAAAGGGAGCTTTTATTTTGAAGGAAATCATGCAATTTATGAGGTCACATGACCAGGATATCCTGTTTGCACATGGACATTTAACATGTGAGTGTAACACAGTCTCACAACCAAAGATTGTCTTTTATTCAGAATTTGGGAAAACTTTTACCATATAAAAAATCTTCAATGTAGTTCAATTTTTTTACTCATTTTATTTTTTTTTCTAATATGTTAAAATAGATTTGTTGCCATATGGTAACAACATGCATGCAACTTAGCATGAAACTATCCTGAGACGTTGTTTACAAATTTGTGTTATATTTCTTTTTTAAAAAAACCTATTATTTAGGCAATTTTAAGCAAAAGAAAAACATCCAAAATATTTTTACCATGTTTATGTAATATTTCATGCAATAGAGGGTTAACAATCATAGACATGTGAAATGTGAACCACATTGTTCCACATGTTTGTAAGAAGTCTGTCACACCTGTATGTGAAGTTGAGTTTTGTTTGTCCTGTCTCCTGTCTTTGTTTTGTGACTTCCTGTTTTATTTTGGAAATTAACTCTCTTCTTTCAGGTCACTTGTCCTTCCTCTTGTGTCATCAGTCTGATTGTCTCTGATTCCTGATTGTATCCACCTGTTCCCAATTTCCCTCCATGTGTATTTATAGTCTGCTTCTCCCTTTGTCCAGTGCCATGTGTCAAGTCTGTCGTCCTGATCACTAGCCCACTTGTCATAGTCTCGTCCTTAGTAAATCTTGTAGTCTAGTTTTTTGTTGTTTTCTTCTAGTTCCTCAATAGAGTGTTTTTTTTCCTTTTTTTTAATTGGCCTTTGCCTTTTCATAGTATAGTTAAAGCCCTATTTAAATCATCCCTCCTCGTGAGGCGCCTTTTGTTCTTCCCTTTTTTTTAGAAGCACTTGTATCAGCCAGTGACCGTCCATGGCCAATAAATCAAGGGACTTGAACGCAACCAAGTGCCCAGGTGGAACAGATCCTCACCCTCCTCTCCAAAGACACAGCCGCAGTACCCAGCCAACTCACCGCCACTCCAGAGAGCCCCCTTTAGCCACACCTGCTGGTGCATGCATCAGGTTGGCACCTCTGGAACGGTATTCTGGAGACTCCGCACAAAAGAAGTCATGTGACTTCCCCACAGAAAGGTCTAAAGTCACCTTCATGATGTCCTATCTCTCAGGTAGGGCCCGGGTGAGGGCCACAGTGGATTGGGCCAGAGGGTCCAAAGTGTATGTTATGCTGGTGAAGTTCGCTGGAGCTCTCAGAATCATCTTCGACCCTTCGGGAGAAGTCTCAGGAACTCACCAGGCTCAAGAGGGGGGGACTTGTTTTGTGATTACACCATCCGCTTCAGTACCCTGGCGACGGAGAGCGGCTGGAACATCACAGCCTTGTATGATGTCTCCCTAAAGGGGCTCTTAGACCCTATCCAGGATCTTCTGGTCCCGTTGGGCCTCTCTAGGCCCAACGGGACCTATGCAGCTGGGAAGGGCCTGGCTCTCCTGGGAGAAGCAGCAGTGGTGTTCTCAGGAAGGTCGGTGCTTTTACTGCGGCATGCAGAAAGCAGACGGTGGTGAGTCAATGGTGAGTCAAATCACAGCCATCACCCCCACACCACGAAAATTTACTCCAGTTAGAATCATGCACCGGGGCAGAGACTTTGAGCTGGGAGTTTTAATTGACTCGGGGGGGCTGATGAGAGTCTGACCGACTGGGGGTTAGCTCGGAGACTGGGACCGCATGTAGAACAACTAAGTAAGCCTCTCAACGGAGGTGCACTATTTGACATTTCACACTTTTGTGACCCTGTGCACATTCACATTGGTGATCATTGGAAGCATATGAGGCTCTACGTGATGTTTCTGCTCACTCTGCCACAGAGACCATAGATCTGACCGCAATCCCAGGCTGCTATCACCACCTCGCAGAGGTTTTTATCAAAAGTAAGGCCACAGCTCTTCCACCTCATCGCTCCTTTGACTGTGCCAAAGATCTCCTGGGTTTCTGGGCCTGAGAGGCAGGCCATGAAAGACTATATTGAAACCTCACTGAAAGCGGGTCTGATTATTCTTTTATTCTTCTTTATTTATATAGCCCAATTTTACAACACAGTTGTCTCAAAGTGCTTTACAAAATCCAGTCCAAAGTGACTCAGACATCCCCCGTCCTTAGACCCTCCTTCTCGGCAAGGAAAAACTCAAAAACCCAGTGGGAAAAAGGAGAAACCTCGAGGAGGACCACAGTGAAGGAGAGATCCACTCCCATGGACGGACAGGCTATAGATGAACCAGGACTGACAGACATCCATCTGATGATGAAATAATAGTCTATAAAGATGTTTCAGTCTGTAGAGATGCCGTAGGGTGGGGGCAGAAGGGTGGGTCCAACCAGGCAGGTGAAGGTTCATCAGGGGCCTCGATGAGTCGCATCAGGAGTCGTCATCGTTGGGCCTCGTGCGGATGAACTGAAACAGTAGCCACTCCCCTGAAGGGGAGTGGGGAGAGGGACTCTGGTGAATAGTAATGTAAAGACCAAGTATAAACTAGATACTGTTTATTAATGACAGTGATTAGGCCGTCCTCATCTCCGGACAGTACTAGATTATATAGGATAGGACAGAACCCTCCACCCTTGTATTGGCTATAGCACCCTCAATGCCATCACCATTAAAATAGATACCCCCTACCCTTCATGTCATCAGTATTCAACCAACTTCAACAGGCACAGACCTTTACCAAATTAGACCTGTGTAATGCTTATCACCTCGTCTGTGTTCGGGAACAGGATGAAATAAAAATTGGATTTAATATGCCAACCAGCCACTATGAATATTTAGTCATGTTGTTGTTTGGTTTTACAAATGCCCCAGCTGTGTTTCAATCACTGATGTGTTGAGAGACTTTCTAGATCACTTCATGTACACTCACCGGCCACTTTATTAGGTACACCATGCTAGTAACGGGTTGGACCCCCTTTTGCCTTCAGAACTGCCTCAATTCTTCGTGGCATAGATTCAACAAGGTGCTGGAAGCATTCCTCAGAGAGTTTGGTCCATATTGACATGATGGCATCACACAGTTGGCGCAGATTCGCACATCCATGATGCAAATCTCCCGTTCCACCACATCCCAAAGATGCTCTATTGGATTGAGATCTGGTGACTGTGGAGGCCATTTGAGTACAGTGAACTCATTGTCATGTTCAAGAAACCAGTCTCAGATGATTCCAGCTTTATGACATGGCGCATTATCCTGCTGATAGTAGCCATCAGAAGTTGGGTACATTGTGGTCATAAAGGGATGGACATGGTCAGCAACAATACTCAGGTAGGCTGTAGCGTTGCAACGATGCTCAATTGGTACCAAGGGGCTCAAAGAGTGCCATGAAAATATTCCCCACACCATTACACCACCACCACCAGCCTGAACCGTTGATACAAGGCAGGATGGATCCATGCTTTCATGTTGTTGACGCCAAATTCTGACCCTACCATCCGAATGTCGCAGGAGAAATTGAGACTCATCAGACCAGGCAACATTTTTCCAATCTTCTATTGTCCAATTTTGATGAGCTTGTGCAAATTGTAGCCTCAGTTTCCTGTTCTTAGCTGAAAGGAGTGGCACCCGGCGTGGTCTTCTGCTGCTGTAGCCCATCTGCCTCAAAGTTCGACGTACTGTGCGTTCAGAGATGCTCCTCTGCCTACCTTGGTTGTAACGGGTAGTTATTTGAGTCACTGTTGCCTTTCTATCAGCTCGAACCAGTTTGGCCATTCTCCTCTGACCTCTGGCATCAACAAGGCATTTCCGCCCACAGAACTGCCACTCACTGGATCTTTTTCAGACCATTCTCTGTAAACCCTAGAGATGGTTGTGCATGAAAATCCCAGTAGATCAGCAGTTTCTGAAATACTCAGACCAGCCCTTCTGGCACCAACAACCATGCCATGTTCAAAGTCACTCAAATCACCTTTCTTCCCCATACTGATGCTCGGTTTGAACTGCAGGAGATTGTCTTGACCATGTCTACATGCCTAAATGCACTGAGTTGCCGCCATGTGATTGGCTGATTAGAAATTAAGTGTTAACGAGCAGTTGGACAGGTGTACCTAATAAATTGGCCGGTGAGTGTATGTCTATATTGATATCTTGATTTTTTTCTTCTCCCAACTTGGAGCACGGTGAACTCATTCTGCAATGTCTCCTAGAAAATAAATTGTTAAAGCAGAAAAAAGTGAGTTTCATGGCAAAACCGTCTCCTTTCTGGGCTTTGTCAATACCCCTGGAAGGGTTCAGTTAGCACTGTAGCCGAGTGGCCCACACCTCATAGCCGCAAGAAAGTGCAGCAATTTCTGGGTTTTGCCAACTTTTACAGGCGGTTTATCAGAGGCTTCAGCGCTATAGCAATAGCTCCTCTCCACACTCTAACTTCCCCGCAGGAGCCGTTCCACTGGTCCTTTGAAACAGACACAGCCTTCCAGGAATTAAAGCAACGGTTCACCACAACGCCTATTCTCATGCTTCCTGACCCCTCTCATCAGTTAATGGTAGAGGTCGACGCTTCCAGTGAGGGGACTGGGGCTGTTCTGTCCCAATGAGTGGATGCAAGCTTCACCCCTGTGCCTTCCTATCACGATGCCTGACACCAACAGAGCAAAATTATGATGTGGGAAATCGAGAACTGCTGGCTTTAAAGGTGGCCCTGGCTGGAGGGGACACAACATCAGTTCCTGGTTTGGACAGACCACAAGAACCTGCAGTACATAAGAAAAGCGAAATGATTGAATCCCCATCAAGCCCGCTGGTCAGTGTTTTTTTTTTTTTTTTTTTTTAACAGCTTTCACTTTGTTCTATCTTACAGACCAGGGCCCAAGAACCTGGCAGTTTCCTGGCCCATAGAAGCTGAGGTGAAGCAGGCAAATGGTGAGTCTCCTCCACCTAGTGGGTGCCCCAATAATCATCTGTTTGTCCCTGTTAATCTGCACCCACAGGTGATTCACTGGGCTCACTTGTCTCTGCTCACCTGCCATCCGGGAGTACTTCAGACAATGTTCAACCTTGGGCCACGGTTCTGGTGGCTATCCATGGATCCATGGAGGTGTACATTGAGGTGTGTCCAGTCTGTGCCAGGAACAAGACCTCCTCCAGAGCCCATGCAGGCTTGTTGCAGCCCCTTTCCATCCCATCCATGGGTGGAGAGCTCCATGAACTTTGTCACAGGGCTCCCAATCTTTAAATGTAACAGGTGACCGTGGTGGACAGATTCTCTAAAATGGCACTTTTTATAGCCTTGTCCAAGTTGATGTCAGCTAAGGAGATGGCAGAGATTATGATGAACAATGTGTTTAGGATCCACGGATTTCCTCAGAACATTGTGCCGGATCGGGGGACCCAGTTTGTCTCACAGTTCTGGAAGGAGTTCTGCAAGCTCATCGGAGCCACAGCTAGCCTCACATCAGGTTACCATCCTGAAGCTAACGGCCAGACGGAACGCCTCAATCACCAACTGGAAACCGGCCTCCAGTGCCTGGTGGCACAGAATCCTGTGTCATGGAGCCAACACCTGACATGGGACGAGTATGCCAACACTAACCTTCCCACCTCTGCCACTGGTATGTTCCCCTTCAATTGTGTATTTCGATAACAACCCCCAGTCCGAACCTGAGGTGTCTGTGCCCTCCATCCATGCCCTAGTCTGCTGCTGCCACACATCATCAACCCAGTGGCTGTGCGCCTTCATCTGCCCCAGTCCCAAAGGGTACATCCCACCTTCCATGTAAGCAAGGTTAAGTCAGTTAAAGAAAGTGTCATGTTGCCAGTGACCAAGCCACCCCCTTCTCCTTGAAAGGTCAGGGGGGGCCCTGTTTACACCGTTAAGAAGCTATTGGCTATTGGAGATCAGGGCCAGCAGTTCCTCATGGACTGGGAGGGGTACGGCCCGGAGGAATGGCAATGGGTCCCGGCCAGGTTCATCATGGATCATGGCCTCATTTGAAAGGATCATCCAGACATTCCAGGGCCATCTGGTATTCAGCCTTGGGGGGGTAGTAATGTCACATCTGTATGTCAAGTTGAGTTTTGTTTATCCTTTCTCCATGTTTGTTTTATTTTGGAAACTCTCCTTTTTTCAGATCACTTGTACTTCCTCTTGTGTCATCAGGCTGATTGTCATTCCTAATTCGATACACCTGTTCCCCATTTCCCTCCATGTATATTTAGTGTAGCGCCTTTTCTCAAGTCAAGTCTTCTCGAGTCAAATCTGCATCTGAAAGGAAATAAAGCTGCAGATAAATGAAGAGGAGGATAAAATACAAGATTTACACAGAAACCTGGTGAAGTAGCATCACATGGAAAAAACTCAAGTAAAGTACACGTACCTCTAAACTGGACTTAAGCACAGAATGTACTTGATTGCTTTCCATCATTGGGTTGAAGTAAAACTGTTCTATATCCTAAGAACAGGAGAAACAGATGGTCAACTGTCCTTTTTTTCTATTATTCACATCATACAGAATCTGCCTTTGTCTTGTCTATTCTGTAAAACAGATGTTTGGCAGATTTGTTTGTGCTGCTGTTTGATCTGTATTTATCAATTATTTGGGGGATGGAAGAAGAATCAATGTGCATTTGGCTAAGAGCCTGTGCAACAAACCAACAGTAAATCCTGTCATCTGTTTATCCAGATATGTGGAGGGTTTAAAACTTTTCGGCCAGAATGAATATAACGTGTGACTGTGCTTTAAACTCTTCACATCCACAGCTATGTGGATCAGTGTCTATTTTAAAACCATCCAAGGGAATTGAATTAGGCCATGAGGCTACTGTTTTTTCCTCATTGGGTAAAAACAGGACGAGGGAAAATAAAGGGAGCAAGTAACACACCTTCAAAGACGCTAATCAGCGTGGTGCACAGTCACATGAGCAGTGATTAGGGACTTTAAGCAATTTATTATTCAATACAGTGTATCTGCTACTGCTGCATCTACACAAGCAACCGCTATCATGAATTATGCATGTTAGAGAATATTCTGCTTCCTCTGCTCCTCCTGAGAGCAGGAGGAGTCCTCAAAAATACTAAACTGTTTTGCACAGAGAGAGGAAAAATACAGGGATTCACATTTAGAAATACTCAAAAATACAGTTGCACAGATAATTAGCCCTCTATTACGTAGTGTTGCCATATGGCAACAATTACTTTATCTTCATTTTTATAAAGAGCTGTGATATAAAATCTATATTTTTACAGCTAGGTGTGAAATAGGGGGTTTTAATTTTGAAGTACATCCAATTAATGAGGTCACATGACCAGAATATCCTGTTTACTCATGGACATTTGACATGTGAGCATCACTTTCTCAAGACCAAAGGTTGTCTTTTATTCAGAATTTTGAAAAATATTCACTAAGTAAAAACTCACTCCCTGGGGTAAATAAACTTGAATGAATGAACTTTATTTCTTTTACATTTCAATTTTGAGGTTATATATTTTTTTCTAATATGCTAAAATAGATTTTTTGCCATATGTCAACAATATGCAAATATGGAAAATTCCTAGTGCATACAACCTAATGGAGTCCCATTGACATAGTGTAAAACTATTTTGAGACTATATTTACAATTTTTTTTTCTTTTATATTGATCTGCAACATTGATTAGCATTGATAACATTGTTCTCTGTTTCGCTCTCCACTCACTAATCTCATACTGTGTGCATCACACACACACACACATCAGCGGAATGAGAGTGTATGTGTGTGAACAGACACAGCTGTAAGGCAGCTCTAACAGAGGAGGCTTCTCTGTGCTGTGGACGATGAAGCTGTAGATCAGTAGAATGGGCGCAGACAGGCAGCGGGAAAGCTGAGCAGTGGCAGGGTGCGGGACAGAGTGGGGGACAGAGTGGGGCTGTTTGGAGGAGGTGGGGTCTGTCCCGTGTCGCCTGCCTGATGGAGATGGGAGGCGGATGAGAAAACACAGAGCAGCTGAGAACGGCAGCAGCAGCTCAGAGCTGCATGTGTGTTTAAACAGGCGGCAGCAGAACGGGAGGCTGATGAGGTAAAAACTCAACAACACAAACAGCTGCACTGTTCTTGTATCAGCTGTTCTCTCTGACACTAGTAGTGGTGTGGGGGCGTCAAGCTTTTTTTTTATTTCAATCAGATGTTTCCTTCTTCTTCCTCCAGGTGTGAGATCACCTGAGATCTGAACATGTGATTGGAGCGTTTTGCCTCTGGAAGCTACAGCATGTGACTTCTTTGCAGTGAAGTTTCCGGACCCTCACCATGTTCTGTCTGTGGAATCTCTGTCTCCTCCTCCCTCTTTTGCTGCCTCTGCCATTACTGGCAGAAAATGTGGAGGAAACACAGCATCCAGACAGCGGTGCAGGGGTGCAGCATCTTACACGGCCCTCACAGAGACCTACGGGGGCTGGTTTGGTGCCGGGGAAGGCCAAGTTTGGAGCTGAAAGCGTTGATGCTCTGCTGGGTCAAAGGTGGTCCTTATCTGAGGAAGCAGGCAGACAGGGAGTGATGGGAGAGTACGCTGATATACAGGAGACAGCTCTGTTATACGGAGACGAGGAGGGACGAGATGCAGGAGATGCTGCTGTGTCTGAGGAGAGAGGAGCATCACCAGAACCAGACCAGGAACAGCTGTTAGTGTCTGAGCCAGCTGAGACCTCCACCACCAACTCTACTCACACTAGACACAAGCAGACAACAGGTCACCAACCCTCTCTCCTGGCTGCTTCACCTCCATCACTCACACCACAACAGGACTCCACTTCACCGTCTGCTGGACCTGGATCTGGCCCAGACCATAGCTCTGACCCTGGAGACACCGGCAGTGCAGGATGGACCATTAACCCGCAGGAGGACATACAGGCGGGGACTGTCCCAGGGACAGAGAGTCAGCATCATGTTGATGCTTTTCTACACAGAGGAGCTGTGGTGGAGACAGAAAAGGGTACAGGTCTGTTCCTTGCATGACATTTAACGCTCTATTGCATGGTGTTTCCATATGGCAACAAGTACTTTGTCTTCATTTTTCTAAAAAACAGAAGGTTGTCTTTCATTCAGAATTTGGGAAAATGTTCACCAATTACAACCTTTTATGTATATATATATATATATATATATCATAATTAATATTTCATTATTTCATGCAATAGAGGTGCAACAGGTGGAGCATCAGTGATTTAAAAACCCTGGCAGACATCACCTGAAACACTTTTCAATCCTGATTTTATGTCTGAATAATACACTGTGTGTGTGTGTGTGTGTGTGTGTGTGTGTGTGTGTGTGTGTGTGTGTGTGTGTGTGTGTGTGTGTGTGTGTGTGTGTGTGTGTGTGTGTGTGTGTGTGTGTGTGTGTGTGATAGATATCCTGCAGAACAGACACAGGTGTTTTATATTCACACAGCAGTTTACATCACTGCAGCTTTTACTCTACACCTCATCATCTCTGTCAATGCTGTTATCAGATCAGTGCAGGACTCTCTGCTTAGTGCAGGAAATAACTCTTCATTCTCTCTCTCTCTCTCTCTCTCTCTCTCTCTCTCTCTCTCTCTCTCACACACACACACACACACACACACACACACATGCACACTCACACACAATGACACTCACTTGTCAGAGTAAATGATGTGGTATGTCCACAAACACTGAGGGAGAGGAGATCTTCAACAGCTTTATGTGAAAAACCCAGAAGCTGCTTCATCATGAAGTGGTAGGAGTCGGTGTACTGCAGTATTACAGTGTATTGTAGTACTATGAGTAGATGTAGTATAGTATTGCAGTACTATGAGTAGATGTAGTATAGTATTACAGTACTATGAGTAGATGTAGTAAAGTATTGCAGTTCTATGAGTCGATGCAGTATAGTACTGCAGTACCATGAGTAGATGCAGTAAAGTATTGTAGTATTATGAGTAGATGTAGTATAGTATTGTACTACTATGAGTAGATGTAGTAAAGTATTGCAGTTCTATGAGTAGATGCAGTAAAGTATTGCAGTTCTATGAGTTGATGCAGTAAAGTATTGTAGTATTATGAGTATATGTAGTATAGTATTGTACTACTATGAGTAGATGTAGTAAAGTATTGTAGTACTATGAGTAGATGTGGTATAGTATTGCAGTACTATGAATAGATGTATAGTATTGCAGTACTATGAGTAGATGTAGTATAGTATTGCAGTACTATGAGTAGATGTAGTATAGTATTGCAGTACTATGAGTAGATGTAGTATAGTATTGTAGTAGTATGAGTAGATGTAGTATAGTACTGCAGTACCATGAGTAGATGTGGTATAGTATTGTAGTATTATGAGTAGATGTAGTATAGTATTGCAGTACTATGAGTAGATGTAGTATAGTATTGTAGTAGTATGAGTAGATGTAGTATAGTACTGCAGTACCATGAGTAGATGTAGTATAGTATTGCAGTACTATTAGTAGATGTAGTATAGTATTGTAGTATTATGAGTAGATGTAGTATAGTACTGCAGTACCATGAGTAGATGTAGTATAGTATTGTAGTACTATGAGTAGATGTAGTATAGTATTGCAGTACCATGAGTAGATGTAGTATAGTATTGTAGTACTATGAGTAGATGTAGTATAGTATTGTAGTAGTATGAGTAGATGTAGTATAGTACTGCAGTACCATGAGTAGATGTAGTATAGTATTGCAGTACTATTAGTAGATGTAGTATAGTATTGTAGTAGTATGAGTAGATGTAGTATAGTACTGCAGTACCATGAGTAGATGTAGTATAGTATTGCAGTACTATTAGTAGATGTAGTATAGTATTGTAGTATTATGAGTAGATGTAGTATAGTACTGCAGTACCATGAGTAGATGTAGTATAGTATTGTAGTACTATGAGTAGATGTAGTATAGTATTGCAGTACCATGAGTAGATGTAGTATAGTACTGCAGTACCATGAGTAGATATAGTATAGTACTGCAGTACCATGAGTAGATGTAGTATAGTATTGCAGTACTATGAGTAGATGTAGTAAAGTATTGCAGTAGTATTAGTAGATGTAGTATAGTATTGCAGTACTATGAGTAGATGTAGTATAGTACTGCAGTACCATGAGTAGATGTAGTATAGTATTGCAGTACTATGAGTAGATGTAGTATAGTACTGCAGTACCATGAGTAGATGTAGTATAGTATTGCAGTACTATGAGTAGATGTAGTATAGTACTGCAGTACCATGAGTAGATGTAGTATAGTACTGCAGTACCATGAGTAGATGTAGTATAGTATTGCAGTACTATGAGTAGATGTAGTAAAGTATTGCAGTAGTATGAGTAGATGTAGTATAGTATTGCAGTACTATGAGTAGATGTAGTATAGTACTGCAGTACCATGAGTAGATGTAGTATAGTATTGCAGTACTATGAGTAGATGTAGTATAGTACTGCAGTACCATGAGTAGATGTAGTATAGTATTGCAGTACTATGAGTAGATGTAGTATAGTACTGCAGTACCATGAGTAGATGTAGTATAGTATATGTTTCTCTGTGACATCATCAGATAATGAATGTGCAGCATCGGTGTTTAGCAGCATGTTACTGTTGGAGCTGCTGGAGGTGGAGCTACTTTAACTACTTTATATACAGGGAGCTGCTTTAGTCCACTGGTTCCCAACCTAGGGGTCGGGCCCCTCCAAAGGGTCAGCAGATAAATGTGAGGGGTCCTGACATGATTAAAGGGAGAGAAGAACAAACTAAGTTCTGATTCACTGATGTGTTTCACTTTGTGGATTTTTTCTCTGATCTTTGATTTTTATAAAATATTGGATCATTTGAACATTTATTAAAATGATCCATGTGAGAAGTTTAGAGGTAAAAATGTGTATTTGTTGGAGCTATTAACAATCATAGACATGTGAAATGTGACTCAACTAGACTCTGATGTTTGTAAAATGACAAAAACTCAGGTTCAAATCATTCGTTTCATCTTTAACTGTGTTAAATTTAAAAGCTTCTGATACTATCACTGAGTCAAATCTGCATGACTAAAGCTGCAGATGAACATAAAGGAGGAGAAAGTACATGCTTTTTTCTGAATGTAGTAAAGCAATAGCACATGGAAATACTCAAGTAAAGTACAAGCACATTAAATTTGTACTGAAATACAGTACTAGAGTAAATGTAGTCCTGCTTGCTGTGTTTGCATTGACAGTTACCATCGAGCCAGAAATAGGACACGTTCCATTTATACCCGGCAGGTTCCATACAGATAAACTCTGAACATTACTTCAACCAGAGAATGAGTTGCTTTCATTATTTATAGAATTACACAATCAGTCAAATATGGAAGTTAAACATCTCTCACATTCCTGTTGTTACATTAACAATAGCTCAGCGACATCACCTGTCCACACTTTATTAATAGACTGATAGCAACACAAAATGAGAGCAGCATCGAGGTCAATGTTGGCTAATCAACACACACACATCTCTCTCCACTCACACCGATCACATGCAAACACACACGTACACACACGTACACACACACACACACACACACACACACACACACTAGTAGCTCATGCTCCTACTCTCTCTCCTGTGACCCAGTTAGAGATTCCTGCCTGTTAGAAGCCAAAGCTGATTCTCTGAATGTTCTCTTCCTTGGACAGTAAAGATAGAGTTTATTACTGTGTTTACTTTACTTATTTTAATGTTGGTTTCAAAATGGATAACTACCTTAACACCCAACATGTAATAAAAATCTCTCCTGTGAAAATTTACCTTAACATTAAGTAAAATAAAAGTAATTTGACTACATTTGTTGCCATCACTTTAAATCTCTTTAATCAAAATATCTATGACATTGATATCGTGCATTTGGAAAGTATTCACAGCGCTTCATTTTTTCCCATTTTGTTATGTTACAGCCTTATTCCAAAACAGATTCAATTCATTTTTTTTCTCAAAATTCTACACACAACACCCCATAATGACAAAGAAACAAGCTTTTTCAGATTTTGGCAAATTTATTAAAAATAAAAAACTAAGAAACCATATGTACTGTATTTTCCAGACTATAAGTCGCTCCAGAGTACAAGTTGCACCAGCCATAAAATGCATAATAAAGAAGGAAAAAAACATATAAGTTGCACTGGAGTACAGAGGAATACAGTAAGTCGCATTTTTGGGGTAAGGAAGGAATGTATTGTTTTTGTCTATCTCGATAAAAAATGAAACTCAACATCTGCGTTTGTGTCCTTTGTTTTGACAAGTTACCACAATTTATTTGATAAAATCCAACACCAAGAACAGACAGATTTAAAATTTAAATGATAAGAATTTAAAATAAAAATAGAATAGAGGCAACAACAGGCTGAACGGTGCTGACGTTACATGACACAACTGAGAACGTGCCTGGTATGTTAACACAACATATTAATGTCATATATGAGTTATTCTGATAACTATAGCATCAGTAACATGCTAAGAAGTTTACCAAAACCATCTGTGTCACTCCAAATACCCGCTAACTAAAATCCAATGAAATCTTCATCCTCTGTTTCACTTTTCATCAACTCCTCTAACTCCGGAGGTAGAAGACGCGGTGCTTCCTCTTCTACGTCGCTGACGTCATATTTTACTACTTGCAGCTTGTGATCTGCAGAATATGATTTTGCCTAGAGCGCCCTCTTGTGGTTTAGTGTGAAATAACATGTGAAATGATACTGGTAATAATGTGTTAATAATTTCACAAATAAGTTGCTTCAGAGTATAACGCGACTTATAGTCTAGAAAATACGGTTCATAAGTATTCACAGCCTTTGCTCAATACTTTGTTGATGCTCCTTTGGCAGCAATTACAGCCTCCAGTCTTATTGAATATGATGCCACCAGCTTGACACACCTATCTTTGGGCAGTTTTGTCCATTCCTCTTTACAGCACCTCTCAAGCTCCATCAAGTTGGATGGGAAGTGTCAGTGCACAGCCATTTTCAGATCTCTCCAGAGATGTTCAATCAGATTCAAGTCTGGGCTCTGGCTGGGCCACTCAAGGACATTCACAGAGTTATCCTGAAGCCACTCCTTTGATATCTTGGCTGTGTGCTTAGGGTCAGAAAGATGAACCGTTGCCCCAGTCTGAGGTCAAGAGCTCTGGAGCAGGTTTACATCCAGGATGTCTCTGTACATTGCTGCATTCATCTTTCCTTCTATCCTGACTAGTCTCCCAGTTCCTGCTGCTGAAAAACATCCCACAGCTTGATGCTGCCACCACCATGCTTCACTGTAGGGATGGTATTGTCCTGGTGATGAGCGGTGCCTGGTTTCCTCCAAACATGACACCTGGCATTCACATCAAAGAGTTCGATCTTTGTCTCATCTACTTAGGACCTTATTTACTAAGGAGTGGCTTCCGTCTGGCTACTCTACCATACAGGATTTGTGCCTGGAGACAATCCTGTCTCTGAGGTCTACAGACAATTCCTTTGACTTCCTGCTGGGTTTGTGCTCTGACATCACTGTCAACTGTGGGACCTTATATAGACAGGTGTGTGCCTTTCCAAATCATGTCCAATCAACTGAATTTACCACAGGTGGACTCCAATTAAGCTGTAGAAACATCTCAAGGATGATCAGTGGAAACAGGATTAACCTAAGTACAATTTTGAGCTTCATGGCAAAGGCTGTGAATACTTATGTACATGTGATTTATTAGTTTTTTTTTATTCTTAATAAATTTGCAAAAGTCTCAAAAACACATTTTTCACGCTGTCATGCTTATGGGGTGTTGTTTGTAGAATTTTGAGGAAAAGGTTAATTGAATCCATTTTGGAATAAGGCTGTAACATAACAAAATGTGGAAAAAGTGAAGCGCTGTGAATACTTTCTGGATGCACTGTATATGGGTTTATTCTTTTACTGTTCAAGGTACAGTGGGTAAGATTAAGATTTAGTTGCAGAACAGATTTATAAAATATACTACTCATGTGTGTTTTAATTTGTGTATAATTCAATTAAAATAATTCATTACATTAAAACTGAGCTTTTTTTATCTGCATGGTCTAAATCTGTTTACATTCCCAGAATGGACATATCAAACAATGGCAGTGTGTACATGCATATTACATATTATATTGTACTGAACAGCTTGATGAAAACACTGAAATGAAGCATTTACAGCTTTTAGTGACAGGTCACTGTAGTGTGTTTACTAGGTGCAACTCCTGCTTAGCACCACACTCTTGTCTAAATAACTTTACACGAGAGACACTTTTGGTTTAAAAAAAAAAAAAAAGATGGCAGCACTCACATTTAAGCATCAATAAACAAGTCTACAAACTAATGGCCAATGTCAGAGTGGCCACATCCATTATTTATACAGTACGCACTGTACCTTTAATGTATTTTCCAAATGAAACCATTGTTTTATTTTATTGGCAGAAAATACAGTAATTAGTAATATGTGATTTTATTATTATTTGTTTTGCAGATGGCTTCAAGGAAGAGCTTCTGGTCTCGAAGGCCAGTGGCCCACTCCTACTTGATGGTAACACAGACACAACAGTGACCCCCTGTAAAACATCAAACCAGTCCTGGACCCCGGTTTACCCAGATGATTTTACCCCGGAGGAGTCTCAGCGTACTTCTTTGGCTCTCAGCTTTTCCCTTTTCATCCCGCTGTATTCAGACTGGAACTCTGCCCTTGCCACATGGGGGTTTGCTTGGGAAGCCCACATATACGGCCTGGGATCTGTCTTCACCGTATTGGGCCTGATCTCTGTGGTCTGCTTGTTAGGCCTGCCCCTGCGCTGCCCTCTGGGAAGCCCCTACATCACTTTGCTACACTTGTTCCTGTTAGCATTTGTGGGGACTCAGGCTTTTTGTTTGCTCTATGATGCTTACAGCCACCAGGACCGTCTCCCACTGCTCAGTGCTCTGCTGCTGTCTCAGCTGCCCTTCCCATGCCTGATCTCCACCTTCTCCCTGGCCTTCCTTCTCCTCTCCCTACGCTCTCGTATGCGTCTTTCACTACCACTTGCTATTTCCACTTCATTCTCAGCCTTGCCCAAACCTTGTCTCTTACTGTGTATGTCTCTGTTGCACTTTGGAGTTTCTCTAGGTTGCATTGGCATGCTCAAGCTCTTCCACAGCCTCCCTGCCATGATCCTTCTAATCCCCCAGGGTGTTTTTGTGTGCCTCACTGTATTTCTCTCATGTTCCTACCTCATTTTTTACTGTTTAATACAAGCCGATACAAAACACATTTATAGGCTGAATGATAACGGAGAAAGTGGAGGATCTCCGGAGGTGATGCAACCTCCAAGTTGCCCCTTTGCCAAAGTGGAAGACTGGGGCCGGGCAGCAGGTGCTGGAGTTGGTGCTTCATTGTGTCTGTTAGGGTGTGGAGGCCTCCAGTTGTATGGGATCCTGCATGCCCTTGGTTTGGGTGGGGTTGATGGTTATGGGTTCCAGCCCTGGCCCTGGTGGGGCTACCAGGTAGGCTGCAGGCTCTGTGAGGTTGGAGTGTGTCTTGGTTTGTCGCTCATTGGCACACACCCTCTGTTCTGTCAAAACAACTCCAACAAGTCCATAACTCCTCCCTGGCCTGGATCTTGGTCCCGTTTGTCATGTAGCTCCCCTTCACGAGTTCTTACCACCTTACCCTCCCAAAGCGATCTAAGTCCTCCTCTCCTCTCCTCTAATGAGTCCTGGTCCCAGGGTAAGCAGGACAAGCTGGTGGTGTGTGATGTCATCCCTAAGGGACAGTCAGAGACTCTCCCTCTGTGCTCAATGGTTGATCCTTCTGGAAATGGTATAGACTGTGTCCCAAAATTCAGCCAAACCCGGACTGTCGCTCCACCTCTACCTACACCTCCAAGCCCACCGCACAGGTCTAAAGATACAGCGAAGTCTCAGCTCTCCTCAATGAATAGCCTCGGTCTGGAAACTGACTCTACTGTGGACCTACGACCCCCGTCTCCCATCAACTTGTCCCGCAGCATTGACCAGGCTCTGTTCAGCGAATCTCTGTTCTCTCAGAGTATCTTTGGTTTGCCAGGAATGTTCCACACATCCTCCAGTCTTTCTTTGAGCTCTCCGAGCCAAGTCGCATCAAAGCATAGGCCTAGCTCTGTGGAAAACACCTTATTCCGTACCTCTTCCTGTGGAAACATGGATCCAGAGAGCACCATGTCCAACGCAAGACCTTCCCAGCCTCACGGCTCTTTAGTGTGTCGCCACAAACCGCCAAAGTCACCAGTGCAACTGGATTGGAAAGGGAGTGTCTCTGGATCGACCCAGGGTCTGTGGAGCAAACCAAAGGAGACGGGGAAACTAAGCTCATATTCCTGGGCCAACAGAGGGCAGAACTTTACTCAGAGCAGCCTCCCACGAGCAATCCCTCACCTGTCTTACCACAGGCATTACCGTACCCTGAGCTTAGCCTCGCAGGACAGCCAGGGATCCGGTCGACTGGCGGGGACTCAACACCTGAGTGAGAGCAAACAGCTGGAATGGGATGCAGCTGTGCAGGCAGAGTTTGTTAATGTGTGCAGACAAATTGACACTTTGAGCATTTGTAGTGACACCATTGAATTGTAGGAAGTTATAGATGTTATTGCAGCAAACACGACATTGTACAGAAATAGCTGTGGAAAAATCTAATTGTAGGAGAGACTGGGGCTTGTTATCACATAGGTAAATTGTCTCATTGCAATTATCTTCACTATGAGAGGGTGCAACTAAAATGTAGAATGCTAGTTATTTTCCATTACATGGTCAAGTGTCATGTCCTGTTTTAGAAGAGAGTAGCACGTTTTAAACTGAGGTGAACACCAATTAAGTGTTTTGCACAACCCAAATATAAAAAAAAATATCAACTTGATATATTTTAAAATAAGCTTCTTTCAGATACAAATCCTAACAGTGGAACATGTGAAAATGAGGAGACATTAAGGTATCCTGTCATACCTCAGTCACTGTCCTATTTTAAGGTAACTTTAAGATAAAGCTACTTATAGCAAAGATGGTAGTTGGGGGCAACATGTCTCAGTCATTTTGCTACATGTGTCAGTGCTTTTTATGTCCTTCAATTTAATCTGGTATTTTGAATTGAAGAAAGGTAAAACAGAGGCTTAGAGACTCACATATCTGAAGCTGTTTCTAGGAACCTCAATCTAGTGCATATTACATAATATTTTGTGTGAAAGTTTGTTCATTGGCCATGTTCACTGACTTTTTCAAGCTCAATGATGCACATTTTCTGTGCCTGACTTTAATGTTCAATTTCAAGTAAAAAAAAAAAAAAAACGTCAGATAATTTTAATTGCCCAATGACATGTACCACACAAGATATTAAAATGACATGAACATGAATACATCATATATGCATGACACTGCTACACATTTTTTATATATACTATATTTAGGATGTATTGATTCTGTGAAGAGTGTGAAGAGTGTGACAACAAAGCCGGTCTCTCCTAGAAAAGTTATACAGATTATACAGAGAAAATAATTACCTGAACTAATGTAGAGAATAGGGACATTACTGATATAATATGTTAACTTATTTTCTTTATAATACTGTACAGTTGATAGTGCATTCCTTAAAATTTTGCTCATCAAATATCAGTTGCTAAATAGTGTGAATGCCAATAAGAAGTAAACTTAAACAGGAGTGTTAATATTTGTATAGCTGACATGGATCTTTTTGATGTAATAATCTATCCTGTAGAGAGAAATTCAAAGATTCCAGGCGTATTGTTTTAAACTGTTCATATAGTGTTTTCAATAGGGATTAGATTAGTCCCTTTGACCTTTTCTCTTCTGTGATGGTGCTGCCTCAGAGACAGATTCATCTACAGTTGCAGCCCATAATAATTAAGAGAACATTAGACTCGTTTGTCAGCTAAGTAATTCCTGGCTGAAATGGTAAAACACAATATTCTGTTGACACATGATCAGCACCTTGCTTGAGATCTGTAACATTATGAACTGGCATTTTTAGGATATTGTACTTTTTGGATATATTTGTAATTGTGTTGTATTAAATGAGAAAAAGTCATAAATACACATTTTTGAGTTTGTTTTCAATGTCTTTGATAAGTGTGAAATTGACTTGTTAAAAGCTAACAACATTTTAATTCAGCTAATGTTTCCATAACCATGGATCCATTACCTGGATGTAGCTGAACTGCTAAAACCTGCTTTCAGCCAGTAAGGCTGTTCCTGTTCTCATCTGTCCATTACCATTGCACCACACCTGAAAACACCCATTGACACATGAATGAACACAACTGCATTTGCTATGGACATGGATACATGGATACAGGGTGTGAAACTGACACTTGCGCTTGTGGAAACTAACAACTACAGTTTCATTGGGAGTGTAACTATGCTATGATTTATGTGCTCCGCTTTGTTCGGTGAACATAGAACCCTTTGTTTCCCAGTAAACCCAATCCCTAATCCTAACTCCTAATCCTAATCTAAAGCCTAGTTTATGCCTCTGCGTAGATAGTTATGCTGTTGATGCAGACCTTGTGCATTTGAAGTTCTGCATAGGGGGAATTTGTTGCTCCGCTGAATCCTTGCTTCCTCTTCAAACGTGGTAAACGTACCTCAAGCAAAAAAAAAAAAAAGAAAGTCCAGCACAACCTTTATTGCAAATGTTGAAGTGCAGGTGGAAGAAAAAATCAGCTCCCCCAAAAATGGCTTCATTTTTTTCTTCTTCCTCCAAGATTGGGTTGCGGGGGCAGGAGCTTTTGTAGGGAATCACCGATTTCCCTCTATCTGGCCATTTCTTCCAGCTCTTCCAGGGGAACCACAAGGCATTCCCAGGCCAGCCGAGAATCAAGAGCTTTGCCTTTTAGCTCAGCTCATTCTTCACCACAACGGACTGATGCATCAATGCAGATGCTGCACTGATCCGCCTGTCAATCTCCCACTCTTTCCTTCCCTCACGTGAACAAGACCCTGAGATACTTAAACTTCTTTTCTGGCTGAGAAACATGGCCTCTGATTCGGAGATGCTGATCCTCATTCCAGACACTTCATACTTGGCTGCAAGCCGCTCCAGCGAGAGCTGAAGGTCATGGTCTAATGAAGGCAACAGGACATGGTCATCTGCAAATAGCAACTCAATCCTAAAGACACCGAACCACAGCCCCCCAAGCCCTGGCTGCATCTAGAAATTCTGTCCATAAAAGTTATAAACAGAATCTGTGACAAAGGGCAGCCTTGACAGCGTCCAACTCCCAATGAAAACAAGCTCCCAACAAGCAGACCAATGTCTGGCACCGGGCGTACATGGACCGGATAGTCTGTGTCAATAGGTCGGACCCCATACTCCCAGAGCACACCCCACAGGACTCCCTGAGGGACACAGTCAAACGCCTTTCTCTAAGTCCACAAAACATATGTAGACTGGCACTTCAATACCCATCAACTGCTTCAAGGGTTCCAGAGGCCAAAAATGTTCTGTAGGACTCCTTACACATGTGGCACATGCGGTGGGCACATGCGGTGGGCACATGCGGTGGACACATGCGGTGGACACATGCGGTGGACACATGCGGCATCCCTTACCGCATGTGTCCACCAGCAAGTTCAGGGACTGCCGCCACAACAGTTATCGATTACAGTTATCGATAAGGACAACCTTATGACCACAGCTCCAGTTGGCAACTTTGACAATGCAGGCATGGAACAAGGTCCACAAGGTCCGCCTCCCTCCAGGACAGGACTGAAGCTCTCCCGGAGGTGCGAGTTGAGGCTCTTTCTGACAGGATATTCAGACATTCCCAGCAAACCCTCACAGAACGTTTGGGTTTGACCGGCCTCATTGCCCACAATTGAAGCCAATTCACCACCAGATCGTAATAAGTTGACAGCTCTACCCCTCTCTTCACCTGAGTGTCCAAGACATGAGGCCCTTATGCTTGAATATGGTGTTTGTTATTGACAATCCATGACAAATGTCCCTTCAGGTCACACTGTCATTGCTCATGTAAGCATTGAAGTCCCCCCCCACAGGTGGTGAGCCCATAGGGCAAGAACAACCATCAGTTATTTAGCAATGATCAACAATTCGAGATAAGAGTCTAACTATTCGGCTGAATAGGGTGCAGCACTCTATCCACCACTGAGGTTTCAGAGCCTGGACACCCACCAGCTATGAGATTCATCCTTATATACGGTGACTATCATGTAGCCCGGTCTGGATTATCATATACTTCCTTGAACTTGTACACATACACAGCCTTATCAATGTACAGGTTCAAGTCCAGAGAACACATCATATCTTAGAATTACGATAACATGGTTGAAAGAGTTTGAACAGTGATAAGCAGCAATGAATAAAAAGAAATATAACATTTCCCATTACAGTTAACATAAGCCCGATGTTGTTTTTCTTCATCAGGGGGTTTAGAGAAAAAAAACCTTTCCCTTAAATAACATATTCCAGACTGTATGTACCAGACTGTTTGTACCAAACTTTATTTTACCAGACTTTTTGTGTTTGTAGTTCATCAGTATCAAAGAGCAAATGCTTTTATTGCAAATGTTGAAGTGCAGGCGACTAAGAAGTGGTTTGCGGAGGCGGCATGTACGGCCACTGAGCGGCTAAGCTGCACCAATCACAGCCCTTGCTGTTTGCGTTGACAGATTTTTTGGAGGTGCGTGTCAGCATACGACGTAGGGGTCTGCATCAATGCCGTAGCTACACCATATACAGAAGTATAAGCAGAAGTACAAGCTAGTTTTAACTCATAATCCCTAACCCTTAACCCTAACCTTTTTCAAAAAAAGATCTTAAGTTCCTCAGTCACAAAACAAAGCAGGTAAAACAGGACTCAAAAAATAGGGACGAGCCCATTGCATTTCAGTGCTACAACCATTTTAGCACCTTCCAACATTGGGCTATATTTGGCTAT
The DNA here is from genome assembly GCA_030544235.1 of Lepturacanthus savala. Lineage (NCBI taxonomy): Eukaryota > Metazoa > Chordata > Actinopteri > Scombriformes > Trichiuridae > Lepturacanthus > Lepturacanthus savala. Next base: position 4,670,439 of record CM060465.1, read on the forward strand.
ATTAAGTCAATATTTTGACTCATCACAATATATTTTTTGTGTTTAGTATCTAAATATGTTTTTGTCACCAAACCTACAGGAGCAAATGGGTGAGAAGATGCTCAGTATTTTCTATACAAACAATAAAATGTAGGAAAACAATGTTTACCATGTTGTTGTTGCACACAGGCCTAGATGATATTATTGAGTTTATCATTATTTTGAAGAACCTGGTTAAAATATTAAGAATGTTTATCATTATAATAATTAACATGAACTTTGTTTTCATGTCAGTGATGGAAATGAGCTTCAGTGGTGTGTTGCCCGTGAAGTGAATATCGAATGTTAACTGTAACGCCCTCTAGTGGTTCGTAATAAGAAAAAATACCTTTACAGGTTTAAGCTGTTCATGAAGCAAAGTTTGGATATTTCTGGAGATATGACAGATACATGAATCTAAATACACATATCACAATGACCTTGTTAAAATTATCTTTATTATTGCAACAGTTTTTATAATGAATATAGTTCTGAAGACATGGGTGTTAGAAGAAGACAATTCTTTACTGTTATAACTGTAAACTATTATTGTTAAACTGTAAAATAATGTTGCAAACTAGTTAAACAACTAATTCAGCTAGAGAATAAAATGCAAGTTATTGCAAAAAATAAAATACATTGCTTATACAGTAATATACAGTTTGTAACAAAGTTGCTCAAGAAAAGTAAGCAAGATTCATTTAAAAAAACCTGATTATTTTTTTTCTACTACAATTCTAGAAACAAATAAATCTAGAGTAATCTGTTTGCTAACAGAGCAATTTCATTGACTGCCCTTTGATAACTATTGTCTTATATATTATGTACAGTCTATAGTAATGGTATCAATAATGTGTATTTGCAAAATGAGAATATGGAAGATCGCAACATCATTTGTAAATGGGTAAAGTTATCAGATATCAGTTATCAGAAAAGAATGTTAAGATAAAAACTTAAATCGAAACAGATACTATATTATCACTAATTGTGTTTTTTACTCCAGATAAGATGAACAGAGTAAAATCCAGTGTGTTTGTTTGTGTGTGTGTGTGTGTGTGTGTGTGTGTGTGTGTGTGTGTGTGTGTGTGTGTGTGTGTGTGTGTGTGTGTGTGTGTGTGTGTGTGTGTGTGTGTGTTTTAAGGCTGATATTAACTTTGGTCCTTTCTACAGAAGCGCAGCCCGTTTAAAGAGCTGAAAATACAACAAAATGAGATTAACTTGCATGCTGATCAGAGCAGAGCCTGTTTGCACTGGGTAAATATTATAAAATAAACAAATACTATCCAGCTGAAACATAATGTTCCCAAGAAGGTTCCTTCCTGGTGTTGTATTTGGTAACCCTCCCACAAAGAAATCTTTTTGTTCAACTTAACCTTCCCAGCATGTTCTGGGAATATAAAATAATGATATTTTTATATCTGAAAAACATCTGGGGAACATAAAGGGAAAACATTCATCGAACTTTCTCAAATTGCTCTGGGATCATATCAATAATATTAGTGTTATGTCAGTTTTAACATCTAGTTATGCAAGAACGGTATAAAAACATTCCCAGAACCAAAAGCCAAATGTTCCCAGAATGTTTTGTGAGCGAAGGAGTGTTTTACTCCTGAAAGGTGTAAAACAAGTGTAAAAGCTCAGTCTCAGAGGGAAACTTGACAATTTATAGTTCTGTAACCATGGATATGCAAAATCATCATTTCAGATGTGGTGATGTTCCTCTTCAGTTCCACTTCTCTCAGCAGCAGCAGGAGGGTTGGGTGGATGGATCAGTGCTTTGTTTCATGTTTGGAGTTGGAGAAGCTGCAGGAGATGACTGTTCAACACTGATGTGTTTCTTGTCATTTATCATTTTAATACAAACAATCCTTTTCTCACAGTAACCAAGTGTTTTTGTACCTAACCCTAACCACACTTTAATCACAGCATTACACCACTAAACAAGATTTGTGAAAATAATTTAGTCATTCAGTCATTTTCTATACCAGCTTATTCCTCACTAGGGTCACATGGTCTGCTGGAGCCAATCCCACACACCATTCACTCACACCTATGGACAATTTAGTTAACCTCAGCATGTTTTTGGACTGTGGGAGGAAGCTGGAGAACCTGGAGAAAACCCACCAGACACAGAGAGAACATGAAACTCCACACAGAAAGGACCCAGACCAAGGACTTAAACAACACTACCCTTCGCTGAACCATGTCACCTGAAATGAATTCACTTATCAAAAAACACTGACATTCAGTGTATCTGCAGAAACATAAACTGTCAAAGTTTCCCTAAAGACTCGGGTTGTAAAAAAAGTGATTTAACATTTTTTTCATTCAAGATCAGCAGATAGCTGTTATTTCAAAGCAATTTAACTCTTAAAATGAAAATCATGTAGAACATTTAAAGGATTATTCCAAAGTGTAAATCATAGTCAGTCAGTCATTTTCTATACCTGCTTATTCCTCATTAGGGTCGCAGGGGTCTGCTGGAGCCAATCCCAGTGCGTTACGGCGAGAGGCAGGGATACACCCCAGATGGTCGCCAGCCAATCATGGGGCACACACACCATTCACTCACACACTCACACCTACGGGCAATTTAGAGTCTCCAGTTAACCTCAGCATGTGTTTGGACTGTGGGAGGAAGCTGGAGTACCCGGCGAAAACCCACGCAGACACGGGGAGAACATGCAAACTCCACACAGAAAGGTCCCAGACCCAGGACCAAGGAGGTCTTGAACCTGCAACCTTCTTGCTGTGAGGCAACAGTGCTAACCCCTGCGCCACCATGTCGCCCCGTAAATCATAGTATCTGCTAAAAATAAAGTGTCTTGTAAAATATATTAAATGATATCGATATGAACATCGGGCTGCACCGCTGTAAGATTTGTACTTTATGCCAGAGATCAACAGTTAATTACACAACCCCATAATCCTGCAGCCACGGCAGGAGACAATCAAATAAAGAGTTCATGAGCAGCTGCATCCACCTCTTTGAACTTTAGTCTCATTTGTGTCTATCATCAAAAGGTCAGGGAAGAAGAAGAAGAAGAAGAAGAAGAAGAAGAAGAAGAAGAAGAAGATAGAAAAGCTGATTTTAAAGTATAGATGTTTGTAGTAGGATCACATGCGGCTGCTACATCTGCTCATCGCTGCTGGAGTGGGGACGTTTGGTCCTGATCGACTGTTTCCTCTTCCTCCTGCCTCAGTAAAGGCGTTTCTCGTAACTAAAATAGAAAAAAGAGTAAGTGTTTTCTGTATGGTGATAGCATTTTAACCTCTACAAAACAATGTTGAATGGAGTGAAAGAAAAAGATGGATGGTGAGATAACTGCATTGGCTGTACTTACATGGCACAAAAGAATATCTAATGTGATAGCGTGGGTAAGAAAAGGAAGAGAAAAGGCAATTTCATGCTGCTAGAAAAACATGAATTACATTCAGTTATACAGTAAAAGGTTTCTGATTGAATGAAGCTAAGACACAGTGAGCTTTAGTGCTGTCACTGTTATACTGTAAAGGAGAGAGGAACAGACTTTAACAACCAAGGGTAGGGTTAGGGATTAGGGTTAGGGTTACAGTTAGGGTTAGGGGCTACGGTTAGGGTTAAGGGTTAGAGGTTAAGGTTAGAGGTCAGGATTAGGAGTTACGGTTAGGGACTAGTATTAGGGAAGGAGGGCAATTTTAGGCATATGTGTAAGGTTAGGGGTTAGGGTTAGACATAAGAGTTAGGGTTGGGGCTAGGATAAGGGACAGGAGTTAGGGTTATGGGTTTAGGGTTATTTTTCAGAGTGAGGAGTTAACGTAAGGGGCTAGGATTAGGAATAGAAGTTAGGATTAGGAGGTTACAATTAGGGGTAAGGGTTGGGGGTTTGTGGAGAATGTAAAGGAGAATGTAACTCTAATTCTTTTTCTGAAACAAGGTCCTATGTTCCCTGGTCACAGAACCAATCAGGGAACATAATTACGCTTCTGATTCAGACAGAAGGAGAAAAAAAAGAGACACCAGGATCAAGAGAAGCTGCTCCGGAATTCAGACTTACGAGTGGAGGCCGTGAACTCCACCCTCCATCTGAGCAGACATGGTTCTCCTTTCAAACTTTAACTCACCAGAGTACATCATCGACCTGAGACAGAACACATGCAGCTCATGGTAAACAATGTCTCAAGGATCAGTACCTGAAACATGCAAACCTGCACACACTCACCGTAAAATGGACAAACTCTTGGCTCCTATGTCCTGGCAGCCATGTTGGATCCCAGCGATGAGGTAAGGAGCAAATTTATGGATGGAGCCTTTGTCCTGTACTGATCCTGAGACGCCCTGAGCCACCTTCACTTTATCTCCCTCACTGGAGACACACAGGTGAATTCTCATTTAAATGTGGCAAAATGTTAGTTTCTAGTGTTTATGAGTCACAGGACGTCTGAACCCCTCAAACTTCCCACCTGAAGTAACGTTTCTGGCTGTTGTTTTTCTCCATGGCATCCAGGGAGCCCATTCCTCTGTACTTTTTCAGACGCACGCCATCAGAAAAGAAATATTCTCCTGGAGCTTCAGTGGTTGCAGCAAGCAATGATCCCATCATCACTGAAGGCAGAAATATCAAAGCAATGAATAGTGCTGAAAGCAAAGGTGACATTAAAGAAAAACAAAAAACTGATGTGACCAGTCACCACTTGGTGCCAGTTCATCCTGTTTGATTTGTGCCATAAATCAAATAGGTAGACTGCAGTTATTCTACTTAAGTATTTTCACTCTTATATTTCATGATAAGAGTTTTATGATAAAGTCAGACTTTCTTGACTTATTATCTTGACGAATTATCTTTTAAATGTACAAACATCATATGTGTGATTTATGACCTAAATCAAATGAGTTCTACAGTTTACCTTGTTTGTAACTTAGATGTAACTTCGACTATGTGTAACCTCAATGTAACTTAGCCTGATATTATTAGTCTTGCCCAGATATGAAAGTAGCTGTTGATATTCTGTTTGTGATCATTAATTTATGGGTTGATCAAGGAATCAAGGAATGTCCATTAATCGTTTGCTGATCCCCACTGAAAACACACCCTAGAGGGCAATTCATCACATGATCTTACTCATTCGGCCACTGCAGAGGGCATTATCACAATTTATCTACCCCCCCACCCCCAGGGTGTTTTTCCTACAGATAGGGGCATGTCCCCCTAAGTCCACTGCTGGAAACATCCATCAAATTCTCCAAAATGTAAATCTAGCAAACTCCAGACTTTAAGAACCAAGCATTTCCACACCCGTAGATGCTCCCAGGGCCAGAGCTTTGACCACATGTCCAACAGTCTGAATGCCTCCGTCAGCAATTACTGGAACTCCGAACCGTCGGGCATACTCTGCAACCTTGTACACCGATGTACCTTGGGGCCGTCCACATGCCATTACTGAGGAACACATACAATATATTATCTATATATATAAAATATACTTGTTAAACCCTTTATATTCGATGGCTGAGTTTAATTAGGTGTAAATAGTTTACTGTCAGATCATTTTTAGAGATTTGCAACAGATCTTCCTTTATCACAAACCTTCCTGGGTGATGCAGATGGAACCACAGCCCATTCCCACTCGCAGAGCATCCACACCTGCATCGATGAGGTTTTTAGCCTGAGCAGCTGTCACCACTAGAGAGAGACAGAGATACAGAAAAGAGCTGAATGCTGAAAATTGGAGCTTTATTCATAGAACAGAAATGAACTCACCATTTCCCCCGACCACCTGAAGTTCAGGATATTTCTGTTTGATGTAGTTAATCATGTTGATTTGATACACTGAGTTTCCTTGGGAGGAGTCCTGTAGTTAAAAGAAGGACAATTACACTCTAATCATAAACTATGTGAAAGCTTAATCACAGCGCATGCAGTCCAAACCCACCAGGACGATCACATCCACTCCTGCCTGCATGAGGAGGTCCAGTCTGTATTTGTCATCTTCCCTGGTGCCGATCGCAGCGCCGCACAGCAGCTGTTTGCGGGAATCCTTGGAAGAGAGAGGATAATCCCTGTTCTTCTTCAGGTCGGTCCGAGCGATGATGGCAACCAACTCATCACTGTCATTCACGATGGGGAGTTTTCCTGAAAAATCAGAGTGGATACATGAGTTAAAGAAATGAGGAAACAGCCTGAGTTTGCACTTGTGTGTTCTCAGATTGACCTTTTTTGCTGCGCTGCAAAATATCATTGGCTTCTTTCAGCGTAACTCCAGCTGGTGCAACCACTAAATCTTCTCTTTTTGTCATTGCCTGGATCAAAAAAGATAAAACAAAACATCAGTATACAACCTCATAATTATACATTGGATATATCTGCTGGCAAACATGCCACTCCTATACACACCTCCTCCAGCGGTTTGTCATGGTCCTTCTCAGACAGGAAGTCGATGTCTCTGGAGGTGACTATGCCCACCAGCTTGCTGCCCATCTTTCCAGTCTCTGTGACAGGGATCCCAGAGAAGCCATGACGTATCTTGGCCTCAAACACATCTCCCACCGTGTGTCGGGGATTCATGACCACAGGGTCTGTGATAAAACCCTGTTCAAATTTCTGACAGGGAAGGGACAAAAACACAAGCACTGACTGGTTAAGGAACTCAAGTGATGAGAGAAGCAGACAACATCAGCAAGTTATGAATAAAGTTCAATTTGTTTTCTGTTTTCGTTTGATTAGTTTCCTTCCAGGAAAGCTTCAGAATTCACAGCTGACATATTTACTGGTGTATTTTATGCTATAGAACAAAACGTTATAAAATCCCTTTAACTTGTTTAACTACAGACCTTATTTCTGGAATACTAACATGTTAACATGCTAAATTGCCAACTCATTTCCAGGTTTTAAACTCTTTCCTGCAGACTCTGCATTATCACACATGACTTTTTTATGTTCAACCACATCTTTGATGATTTTTCCATCTTACCTTGACCTTGCGCACCTCATTGGCCTGGAACTCAGCTGTGCAGTTATGATGAATTATTCCAATCCCTCCCATCAACTGAAGCCAGCCAATCAGAGACAGAACAGCAAAACAATCACTGATTATTAATGTTTCCAGTATGTTTTGGATGGTGCTAAACTGAGCAAACAGTCAGGCATGAATGTGCAGAGATGCTGTGCTGTGCTTGTACTCACTGCCATAGCGATGGCCATGGACGACTCTGTGACTGTGTCCATGGGAGACGAGATCAGAGGAGTCTTCAGGGTGATTTTCCGCGTCAGTGCAGAGGTTAGATCCTAGGAAAGGAGCATTTGGAAATAGAGACATCAGCTTTTTATCCTATTGCACACAGAGCAACATCAACCTGTTATATCTGTTAACTAGGAAATTAACTCTGATCTCACTGCAGAGCTGTTGATGCTGGGACATTTAAACCTCAGACAGTGTCGCAAATGCAGCACATTTATTAAATGTTAAGTGTTAAGAGTCTGTTTTATTTCCCCATGTGATGAAACTAAAATACACTTTAGTCACTGACTGATTTGCTGTATTCACCTGCTTAGAGTTAGATGACACAAATGTGTGTGTGTGTGTGTGTGTGTGTGTGTGTGTGTGTGTGTGTGTGTGTGTGTGTGCATGCATGTATGCATTTTGCACACCTGCTATCCAACAATAACCCATGTGACCCAGGCATGAAATTAATGTAATGTCCCAACAGATTTACAAAGACAAAAACAAAGCAAGTCAAATAAACAACATGGTGCCTGAACCAGCAAGGAAGATGTAATCAGATTGAATAAAAGAAGAAATACTGTCATCTAAAAATACTCAAACTATTATTAAACACAATACACACATTATACACAATACAGCTACTGTACTGTAGTTACTGTGTAAACACACTATATTTATATAGCACATACCACATAACACATAAAAGTGCATAACAAAATAAAAATAAAACAAGAATAGACAATTTAAATATATATTAGAATATTATAATATTTATATTATTTCATATGAAAACATGCGGTGTAGAAAGTAGAAAGTATATCTTCTGACAACAATTTAGCATTGTTTTTGTTTTGTTTTTTATTCATGTAATTATCTTGTGTAACTGGCAGGACTCATTGGAAGAAGCGATCTCATACCTCAATAGGAAATTTTTCTGATTGAATAATGAATAAAATATAAATTAATGGGAGATGGGAAGCATAAAGTTCTGACATCAAAACTTTACATTTCAGAAGTTGGACAGTGTTATTAGACTTATAGGAGAGCATAGACCATATAGGAGCTTTACATTAAATTATTCATTGGGTGATTTCAACAGTGCCCACCACCATGTAACTGACTATTAAACAAAATAACCAGACTAACGAACTAAATATGAACAGTACCGTGCACCAGAAACCTGAAGGTGATATGATGCAGATAATACTCACCACCTCATCAGAAGTAAAATCTATGAAACCTGGGAGAATCAGGAAGTCACTGAGAGGAGAGGAAACATGAACTTTGGAACCAGAAAATCATGATAGAAATCAGATGAATCACACTAACCCAACTAAACCATGAACAGGGATTGTACAGCTTTAGACAGTTAGCAAGTGTGGACTCTGCAAATAACTCTCCTTACAAATCAACCATATATTTAAAGTTAGCTGACACTGAGCAGACATAATCTGTCAGCCTTTCAACCCCTGAAAGATCGCACTGCGTTTATCCCCCACACACCGATAAACCCTCCATTAAGGAGGCTACACCCATTAACACACACACACACACACACACACACACACACACACACACACACACACACACACACACACACACACACACACACACACACACACACACACACACACACACAGCTTTTAAAGTCTGTGACACCACTCAGAATCATCCTTGAAAGTAGTATTACTCAAAATAATCCTCCACATAAAAACCCAAGCAGATGTGTCATCACTGATATTACTAATCATCTAATGGAAGATGTTGCATAACTCTGTGTTTCTATTACTTCACATGCATGTGTCAGTAAACCGTGTTGTTTTATTAGCGTTTCTTACTTGTATGTGAGTCCATCACCAATAGCAAAGAGCTGCTGTGCAGTTAATCCATCTTCAGGAACATAACCTGTGCCTCCACTGATCAGGTAGTCGGCCATGCTGCAGTATAAACACCAGACAAACTTTTTAAAATACAGTTTTAAGAAGCATTCACTAGGTCTCTCAAAACATACATTTTGTGTTCATGTGCAAAGTCCATTTGTATTTACACAAATCACAATTTTGTGTGATTTTTGTCAAAAGAATGATACATTTTAAATATAATAATCATATAATCCATCTAGAACATAAAACTTATTGATAGCATGTTTTTCATTATTTAAGAGCGTTAAACTATCTGATACCAAGTTTCTAGGGATACACATGACTAATAATAATAATAATAATAATAATAATAACAATGTGTTTGTTTAGTTGTCTATTTATTTTTGGGTCACTTTATCCTTTTTAAACTGCATGTTGTTTTTTGGTAGTACTTCATAAGAACCATTGTCTATAAATGGTCAGTAGATTAAACTTTAGTTTATAGTTATTTTACAGATTGTTGATGGTTATTAATTAATTTGTAAAGTTTCTATTTGGATGCAAGTGATGTTTTTTCATGAATACTTAATAAACAATTGGTTATGCACCTGTTAACATTATTTAGATTGATAGGTAATACTTTGTCAGTGGTTTGTAAAAATCTATAAACATGAACTGGATGGTATTGCAAAGGTGCAACAGATGTTCATTGATTCATCTTCTATACACACTCATTAGGGTCACATGGTCTGCTGGAGCCAATCCCAGCACATTACAGGTGAGAGGCAGGATCCACCCCAGATGGTCACCAATCTATCAAAGAGCACACACACCATGTCCCAGACCAAGGAGGTCTGCAACAGTGCTAACCCCTGCGCCACTGTGTTGCCCAGTTTATATAGCATCAACACACTTGAATTTATTATTTACCATTTATAGATGATGGTTGTTATGAGCTGTTCTCTGTTTGTCTTTCCGTGTCCAGCACTGTGTCTGCCTCACATACTGTAGAGTCAGATCCTATTACAAATGCTGGAATCAAAACAGGAAATGCCAACAAAAAGGATTCTGTCCTAGTCAATGGACACTTCTTCTAAACACCAGTGACGGAAGCACATTAGTTAAGAGGATTTGGTAAATGGGCTTGTAAAAGTGCACAGCCACGGTAAGGAAAGTGAAAACATCTCAGTTTCTGCAGGAGTTTACAGTTGTCACAAGTTATATATGTCTGCACACAATCTGCAAATCATAAAGGGAGAGACAGCTCAGTCTCAGGAAAGATAATAATTTATATTCCTGCAGACAAGGACACGTAGAATCAATGTTTCAGACGTGGTGATGTCGTTCAGTGGACGTTCCTCTTCCGTTCCTCTTCAGTTCCTCTCTCAGCAGCAGCAGGAGGTTGGATGGATGGATCAGTGTTTGTTTCATGGACTGAAGCTAGAGAAGTTGCAGCTGATGACTGTTCAACACCATGACTCATGTTTGTCCTGTCACGTCAGCGTTGATGATTTTAACCCAAACAGGACCGCAACAATTAGTTGATTAATGGATTACTTTCCAACTATTACATTAATTGTCAACTATTTTGACAATCGGATTGGGTTTGGGTTGTGGACTGACATTTTAGGTTCAATCAGCTTACACCATTTTATGAACTAAAGATCCAATTATTGCTGCTAATAATAAATGTTATAATTGTCGATTTATCTATCATTATTAAAATGATTAATCCATTTACTTAATAATTAACTTATTGGTAATTAGCTGTTAGCTGTAAAATGTCAAAATTTCAGCTTGGGGAAAGAGTGATTGACATTTAGACCATTTTATGAACCAAACAACTAATTGATTAATCGTTAGTCATCAGTCGCAGCTAAAACCAAACCTGATCTTTGTCCAACATGAACCAAGAATCTTTGTGCTTATTCCTAAACACACCTCATCAAAAAATGGTGACATCAACGTAACTGGTCATGTTTTTCTCTGACTGAGCTGCATCCTGGTCAAATATTGAGTCGTGATGACTGTGACTGACCTCTCGGGTTCGTACCCAGCCTGGATACGTGTGGCGCTGTAGCGCTGTGCCGCTGTCTCATGTCCGTGTCCGTGTGGCGCTTGGTGGGCATAGGCGCCACAGGGGAGGGGCTGTTCCCCCTCTCTGGTGGAGATGCGAGGGCGTGCCGGTTCCGTGTCCCCAACAATCCTCCTGTAGTCAATCTGGTAGGTGTCCCTCTCCCCATCCCCAAACCGGTCATAACCATGACCTTCCATCTCAAGGAAATCCAGGGCTACGACCTCCACAGTGCCCCACACACACACACCGACACACACACTCTTCAAGGATTTCCAACTTGTATCATACACACCCTTTAGTTAAACAGCTCCAAACAGGCACAAAAAGACAACACGCTCAATTATAAGCAGCACTCATTAACATCCGAGGCTTGGCGAGCATGTTCACACAAATACCTTTCACACACACCTGACGGGAGGAAGCTGTCTTACCATCTGTTTTGCTGCCATAATCAAACCAAAAACAGCCAAAATACAAGAGTTCAAACACCTGTTGTCTACAGTAATACAGCTGTGTGATCAAAGGTGTTCATCACAAGTAAAGATTTCTCAATTTGTCAGAAAAAAGTCTGCAAGAAGTGCAGCGATAAAAGTCCTTCAGAACAGCAGAGAGCTTGTATTCCAGTTTTTCAGCGCTCAGTCTTGGAGTCTGAGGCCATTACAGCTCTCAAGCAGCAGGAAAGACTTTTTCGCCGACCTGTTGATGAAGTCAACTACCTTGGTGCATCATACTTAGATTTCCCTGTATGTTCCCCACGCCAGGAGCAGCAACTGGGGAGACGAGTCTCTTGTTGCTCTCTGTAGGTTGCAGAGCTTCGTCCCTGGAGGCCCAGAGAGCAGAGCTGGTTTTTCCTAAGGCTGGGAGCCTCTCTCCACTCACTCCGTCCTCCTGGTGCCTGCTGAGCTTAACTCTGTTTCTGACAGTAGCAGACGTCACTCTCCCACAAAGAGGATTGGGAGCATTAATGCAGGACGGGGTGGGGGTGAGACGAGGGGTGTATATAGAATGGAGGGAGGCAGTCAGAGGAAGAGAAGGGTGGGTCAAGAAGACACTTGAGCGCACTTTCTCCCCTGAGGATTACAACGGTGTGAAGGTGTGTGTGTTTTCACAGAGCTCAAGGAGACAGGGCTATGAAATCCCAGTTGTTATACAGAGACAGACAGAGACAGAGACAGACAGACAGACAGACAGAGACAGAGAGACAAAGACAGACAGAGATAGAGACAGACAGAGACAGACAAAGACAGACAGAGACAGACAAAGACAGACAGAGACAGACAGAGACAGACAAAGACAGACAGAGACAGACAAAGACAGACAAAGACAGACAAAGACAGACAGAGACAGAGACAGACAGAGACAGACAGAGACAGACAAAGACAGACAAAGACAGACAAAGACAGACAAAGACAGACAGAGATAGAGACAGACAAAGACAGACAAAGACAGACAGAGACAGACAGAGACAGACAAAGACAGACAAAGACAGACAGAGACAGACAGAGACAGAGAGACAAAGACAGACAGAGACAGACAGAGACAGACAGACAGAGACAGACAGACAGAGACAGAGAGACAGAGACAGACAGAGACAGAGAGACAGAGAGACAGACAGAGACAGTGTTTGTATGTGAGTGGAGAATGGCAGAACTCATAAAAAATAGGAAAACTAATTTCTTTATTACTATAATACCATTATATACATATATATATTTTAATTATAGATTTTTATATTAGGTTTTAGTCTTCACCAATTCTCACTGGTGAACAACAAACTGAAACAGGAGTATAAGTTTGTAGCCTGAGATGCCCTCAACACCATCATCTGCAGGTGACTGACTGACTGCTGCTGACACTTACTGAGGGATTGAACCAGAAAAGCCTCTTATACTCTCTCTCTCTGTGTCTCTCTCTCTCTCTCTCTCTCTCTCTCTCTCTCTCTGTCTGTCTCTCTCTGTCTCTCTCTCTGTGTGTGTCTCTCTCTCTGTCTCTCTCTATGTGTGTCTCTCTTAGTTTTCAATTCCAGCAGCTTTATTGTCATAAACAAGTCAAATGTTGTTGCCAAAGCTGTTTACAATACATAGCATTCTAAATAATATTAACATATAACATATTAGATACAGTAACAATCAAATATTCATATAATTATCCACATTATTATTAGGAGATCAAGTCTGCAGGGCCAGAGAAACACGTATTCAAGCAAACTGTTGTTTTGCTCAGGTTTTTATTATCTTCTCCGCTAAAACTGGTGCTGCAGGTAAATCCTGCATGGAAGGGTGGTTGGAGAGCTCATACTGCCAGACGTAAAAAAAAAAAAACACGTCCAACTGCAGGGGGCGCTATAACCAAGCAAAATCAATTTTGGCCTTTAACTTTCACACCACGTCACACATTCAAAACCTCATATCCCCAGATTCCCTGAATGCTGTTGTATCATTTGGGCTAGGCCACACCCAATTCTGCAGAGAATTTTTTTTTTTTTGCAACAACAAACATTTGTCATCAGAACAACACAATTACATCATTGTGTTCCGCCTTGCATGTTTTGCTTGCTACTTAAATGAAATACACATTTATGTGATTAAAGGTGTCTGCACCATATTTAATTCTCGACAGTAACTATGGCCAAAATAGGACATTCAGGTCAAAGCTAATTATTAGCCTATATGGTTCAAATTTCCTAAAAATCTTCCCCAAGAATAAAGTTACAAGGGTATAATACTACACACAAGGTGATTGATGGGCAATGTAGCCTCTTCAGTCATCATGCTTTACATAAAACATTAAAAGCATTAGGATGAAATTTCAAAACAGTTGATTGAAAGGGAAAACAATCTAAATTTAAAAAAGACTAAAAAATAAATAAATAAATAAATTAAGTAATTTTGACCCTGCATGGACTTTGGATTGACTGAGTCTGAATTTAGATGTATTAGATGAGGGCTGAACTTAGATGTATTCCAGATGTATTTGATGGCTTTATTCCTGGTAGGAACTACTTCTTCTTCTACCTGTCAGGATCCTGTGCGTGATAAGGCTGTATATAAATGTGTAAGCTTCACTCAGGCCAGGTGAAACGATGCTGATGTTTAATATTACAGCTCCATAATAGTTTTTAGTCATTCTAGTATGACAATTCTTCATAACTAAACAATAAGACAATAGGAACCAGTAACTGCATTAGATTTGAAACTATAATTTGAAATACGCTACTTTTACTGATATTTTCCAAACACTGTTAATGTTTGTAGAAGGTATCGTTATTGGATTAGTATTGTCGATACCAGCCTGAATTTTAATTTGTATCAGATCAGAAAAGAAATCAATGTGTGTGTGTGTATATATATAACATATATAACACTGTAATAAAACAATATCTAGATAACTTCAGATCAGAAAAGAAATCAATGTGTGTGTGTGTGTGTGTGTGTATAACATATATAACACTGTAATAAAACAATATCTAGATAACTTAAGATCAGATTAATTCAATTAATTTTTTTAATCGACTGACAGCACTAATATATATATATACAGTATATATATATATATATATATATATATATATATATATATATATATATATATATATATATATATATATATATATATATATATATATATATATAAATATTTTCATGTAGTTCATAATAACTCATTTGGCTAAAGACAAAGATTACATTTAAAAAAAATAAAAAAATAAATCTGTGAGTGTGTAAATGTCAAGTTACACTTTGGTTAATTGTCATTGGTCAGTGGCAAGGAATTATGGGTAATGTAGTGCTGCTTGTAAGGTTTGGTATAAATATTTAAACTTTGTGAAGGTGGAGCAGCGCCGCTGTTGCCTCACAGCAAGAAGGTCGCAGGTTCAAGACCTCCTTGGTCCTGGGTCTGGGACCTTTCTGTGTGGAGTTTGCATGTTCTCCCCATGTCTGTGTGGGTTTTCAACGGGTACTCTGGCTTCCTCCCACAGTCCAAAAACATGCTGAGGTTAACTGGAGACTCTAAATTGCCAATAGGTGTGAGTGTGTGAGTGAATGGTGTGTGTGCCCCACAATTGGCTGGTGACCATCTGGGGTGTATCCCTGCCTCTCGCCGTAACGCGCTGGGATAGGCTCCAGCAGACCATGTGACCCTAATGAGGAATAAGCAGGTATAGAAAATGACTGACTGACTGACTTTGTGAAGGTACCTTTAATGTAAACATTTCATTAGAGAAGTGAAATGTGAATGTAAGTCATTGTTTTGAATAGTTTGTGGAAAGCAAACTACATGTGATTTTATTTTGACATGTACGAATGTATGATGACGTGGGGTTGAAGGGTCATTGGGAGGAGAGAAAGGAGAGGACAATAAGACTGGGGGTAAATGGGGCTTTACTTAAATTAGAAGCAGGCATCGCACCAGGCCTGCAACGTTAATTTTGAGGTTCAGTGAATATGCTGGCGGGGACTGGTGTGTGTGAGTGGGCCAATGAAATTTTTGTTTTTAAAGTTTAAGTTTAAGGTTTAAGTTAGTGAATCAACAGAGAACCGGGATTACTGTAATCAACCGCTATAGAGGTTAATTACTGTCAATATATGACAAATTTAAAGGTAACTTACCGTAATTTTGATTGTAACAAAGCTGGTAAACTTTTATTTGAGTTTATAAGTGTTCAAGGAATACGTCTTTTAGGTTAATTACATGTTTTTAATATTAATAATTTATCTTCTATTTATATTATTATAAAGCCTTACCATTCCTTGTAAGTAAACCAAGTATAAAACTGACTAACCTGTGTGTTTACTTAGCTACAGAGGTGTATGTGTACATGTTTAGAAGCAGAGAAACACAAGGCTATTACATAAAGAACAACTGTAGTTTATTTCAAAGACAATATCACAAAGGAAGACAACAAACATTTAACTTTCATACAGGCTCTTAAAGGAACCTGGGGTGTGTCCCTTTAGTATTTGATAAGGCCTAGGGGGCCTGCCTGATGCACAGCAGGGAAAGTTTGGAGCTTTGAAGTATGGAGTTAGCCATCTGAGGGAATAGAAAGTTGATTAAAAACTTGTCAAGAGGTCAAAAACTGTGTTTAATCTCTTTAAAAAGAGTAAAACTCTTACCGAGGCTATGGATGAGGTAGGGGTACAGTTCTTTGAGAGCGTTGTAGAAAGCTGCTTTGACCACTTTACCTCCGGGAAGAAGCACCATGTGATACAGCATTCTCATCCTCTCCTGATGAAGAGTCTGAGTATGGATCTTTGTGTAGGTCTCACCATGGACCATGTCTCCCAGCTTTTCTACTATCGCCATTACCTCTGGAACCCTTTGGATTAACTCTTTCTTATGTTTATCAACAAACTTTGCTGTTAAAATGAAAAAAGAATGATAGCATATACATGAATTCCAACACGAAAAAATCCATTTTCATGCCACAGATCATCAGAATCAAAAATACTCACCTTTATCACTGTCATTCATTTCTTCAACAGAAACAGACACAGTATCCTGTTGGTGAAAGTAAAAATCGTTTTTAGTCTATATTATGTAATTAATTGTATCAGTGCATTGGTAAATGTATTTGGTTTACTGATTCCAGAGGAGAAAGACACATCCAAATGTAAAACTATCAAATAGTTGTTAGTTGCAGCACTAGTTTACATGCAAAGTTAAAGGTGGGGTGGGTGATTCTTTTTTGCAGCATTTTTTAAAATATTGCCTGAAAAACTTTTCACATTCCCACTGCACACACTAAAATAGAATGTTTGCAAAAAACTCGAAACATTTTGGTCCGGTCTAGAGGGTGTATTCAGAGGAAAACTCTGACCAATCAATGTACTGATCATCTTTACATTTACTGGCTGTCTAATACGTCCATCAAATACCTATGCACACACCCCCACCCCTCCCTTCCCAACGGCTCCCCGCTCCACCCCCCCCCCCCCCCCCCTCCCACTCGACCCCTCCCCCCATTTTGCACGTTCACTGTGTCGTCGTCACTCGACCCCCCACAGCTCTGGCAATCAGGTGAGCAGACACAGCTTCGAAAGCCAACATTCAAGTTAGCTCGCACAGATATATCGTTGCAACAGTGGCAGAGAAGAAGACGTCAACTGGCAGCAAAACCAAGGGGAAAACTGTTCTTGAAAAAGCAACAGCCATGCGGAAGCTAACAGAAGAAAGAAATAGGACAAGAGTGCGGCACGGCTCGGTACGGCTTTCCAGTGCTGGCGCCAGCTAAAAAGTGAGAAGGGGCTCCAGACGGATGCCCGTCTGGAGCCCCGCTGAATTTGAAATGAAGTCGCTGAATTTTTACTGGATATGTAAGATGTTGTCTTCTAATTACATAATATTTTGACATACTGGTCGGTTACGGGTATTGTAGGCCTATTCAACCAGTCAGTGAGAAAATGAAAGATGATGACAAACTTATTGTCAATCAAGTGACATAAGCATAATTCCAGCATGTTTCGCTAAGCTACCTACTCTGTCAACTACAAGGCTAAGCTAAGTCTGAGCTTGAGCTCTCGTCATGAAAACTCTAAATACAAAAATAACACGTGAACAATACTGTGATTACCGCAATTTGATTATCGCAAATTTATGGTGACTACAACAGAAAGGTGCCTTTATCCCAGAGATACCCCATACCCCCGTGTGAGTCGTTCCGTTTGTTGCCCGTGAAATAAAGCGCCCGCAAGTAAATAAGTCAGTAACATAAATCATTCAAATTCAGGTATGTGGTAGGCTACTACGGGCAAATGCATACTACTTATAAAATAATCCATGTCTGTGACTGTAACCTATGATGGCAGGCTAGGGACACGATACAGCAGGCTACGTACATCGTATCATTACTGCAATAACAAAGTAATTGACACACGTATCCAATCAACTAGTGGAAATCTAACAGATACTCTAGTTTGAATTTTATGTCAATATTCTTGAAATTACAATAATGAAAGACTGTTTACGTTCATTACGATGTTCACAAATCTTGTGAAGACGACATTGCTTGAAGTTAGCAAAGCGGTCACTGTCTGTCATGCTATTGGCGTGAATGCTCGTGAACTCCTGTGACCCCTCGAGAGTGTGCGCGTTCATGTATCCATGAATCGTGAAGGCGTGGTTTCGAGGGGTGAGCTGAAGAGGAGGAGGCCGAGCCTTTGGGAGGAGGGGAGGGAGTGTATATTTTCAAAATCTCACTTGTGTTGAATAGCTGTAACCGTTTTTTCCTCCCACTCCCACTCCACCTTTAAGTCGAGCTGTGGTTATAGATCAATTAGTCCTATCACTCAGTCTGTTGTCCTTCTCGCTCTTATTCACTCTTTAGCTTGTTAGTATTTTTTGAAAATCATTTAAAAAATAGATAGATTGACTATCAAAATATTCATTAGTTGATAGTCCTAAATGGTTGTTTGGTTCATTCACGGTGTAAAATGTGGATCAGTGTTTCCAGCTGAAGATTCAAACTAAGATGTCTTTTTTTGTCCACAACCCAAAGGTCATCAGTTTACTATTATAGAGACTAAAGAAAATAATCAGAGAAGAGAAGCTGGAACCAGAGAATGTGGACATTTTCTTCTTAAAAAATGACTCAAATCCATTAAATAATTATCAGAATAGTTGTCGATTAATGTGATAGTTGGCAACTAACTGATTATTGATTAATTATTGCAGCTCTAATTGAAATAAAATGAGTATTTAAAACTCACTGGTTCTGCTTATATGTCAGATCAGGCTGTGGACCGTCTTTTTTCTGATCTGACTTGTTCTTAACAAAACTGTATAAATAAAGTTACTTTATTTGTTTTAACTTCCACTTTAAACTCACCTGTTCAGGACGCCTTTTGTTTATTTGGAATCTGGGAAGGTCCACTGTATCATTTTCCTCTGGCCATTCTAAAAAGGAGGTGGAAGGGTCTCCGTTACCATATGTTTGTCATT
This sequence comes from Lepturacanthus savala, assembly GCA_030544235.1. Classification (NCBI taxonomy): domain Eukaryota; kingdom Metazoa; phylum Chordata; class Actinopteri; order Scombriformes; family Trichiuridae; genus Lepturacanthus; species Lepturacanthus savala. The sequence continues at coordinate 4,689,537 of CM060465.1, forward strand.
GTGGGAACGAAGGAATCACTGATGGTATTCAACTCACATGACTCATAAATATTAATAAATAATCTACCTGGAGGGTGAAGAGGAGGCCTGGAGGCCTGAGGTGGATCAGTGAATGGTGAATCCTATAAGGGAGAAGATGTAAATAACATTAACACATTTTAATGCAGTTCACATGACAAACAACACAGAATGTTTGTCATTCAGCTCGTGGTGGTTCAGGACATTTTTACTGATGACACAGCTGCTGCTACAACAATGAAAGCATCTGCTGGACGGTGAATTCATGAGAGTGTTTTACCTTGAATTTACTTTATTTGCATCAGGACTGAAATGCTGAAGAAAAGAAAGGAGCATTCAGACAGATTTGAGCATGTGTGGTGTGGGGCTGTAGCAGTGTGTGTGTGTGTGTGTGTGTGTGTGTGGTGTGTGGGGCTGTAGCGGTGTGTGTCTGTAGCGGTGTGTGTGTGTGTGTGTGTGTAAGTTGTGTCTCCTGCCGCTCATCCTGCTACCCCCACAGAAAAACTGAACCTCTCTTCTCTAGTTTTAGTGTAGTTTTAGTGTGGGTGAAGCCTGTGCAGCCTAGAACCTGCTGCTGTATGAATGCTCTGATGTGTTAACACAGAGCTGCAATAAACCCTGAATCTGGAGTTTAAAGGAGGCTCTGTGGTTAATGGAAGGTGATACACATACGCTTCAGCTTTCATTGTAGCAGCAGCTGTGAGCTTCAGTATAATAACGTGAACCAACACATGCTGACTGACTTTTATTATTTCTTATTTTTGTTTTGTAATTAATCACAATATACATGCTAATGTCCGCCATTAAGTATTCAGTGTGTATATATATATATATATATATATATATATATATATATATATAGGAACAGGAAAAAGAAGGATATATATATATATATATATATATATATATATATATATATATATATATATATATATATATATATATATATATATATATATCATGGGCGCAGATAGCAGGGGGACATTTCCAGTGACACTGATCTGTCCCCCTCTCCCACACTGTCCCTACGTAAGTCAACAACAGGTTAAATAAAGGAGAAAGTGATCGGTGTTTCTGCAAAGAGGTGCATTCACTTGTACTCGTAAATCGGAGGTTTGAAGTCAGAGAAGCACTGAAATCCAGCATCTATACAAGTACAAACGTTGGGGTTTTCCTTTCAGTCCATTAAGATCCTTTCTCTTTTATTCTGTATTCAATGATATCCCAGTTTTTAAGCTGGGAGGTGCTCAGTTCTGATGTTATGTTGTTCAGAACTCCAAGTTCTGACTTCCAATAAGGCATCATCTCGACCCATGTGTGGTCCTAGAGGAGCAGCTTCTTTTTCCTGTTCCTGCTGCAGGAACCTGATGTAAATGGCTGAATGATTAATTCAAAGAGGAAGTGGTGATTTATCTATTGAGCCAGAGAAGGCAACAAAAAAATCACCAAAAGATATAAATATCCAATACCTGTTGCCTTTCCTAGATGTGGTAATACTTGTTTTAAATACCAGCATTCTAGGCTAGGGTATAATCTTATATAATAATGTTGAATGCCACTGCTCGTTTAGTTAGAAAACTCATAATTAGAATCTATATTGGAGCTTCAGTACATATATACGTGTGTGCGTATTTGGTCCCCCTCAGTTCCAAAATCCTATCTACGCCCCTGATTATATATATATATATATATATATATATATATATATATATATATATATATATATATATATATATATATATATATATATATATACAGTGAATTGTTTAGTTGTACCAGTCTTGTCTTGACTTCATGGACTGCAGCACTTATTTCCTTCTCATGCTTTGAGAACAATTTCTCAGCTTCTTCACAGCACTCTGAAACTAAAATAAATCCATGAATGATTATTAGTATGTGTTACAAAGAAAGTTATCTGAAATGCCAAAGCTCATAGACAAAATGTTTCTAAGTTCAAGACTATCAAATGTTCCAACCCAGTGAAAACCCTCTCAGTAGGAGGCGCCCACCTTTAGGCCTGTCAGTGGGTTCCTTAGTCCAGCATCTCTTCATGAGGGCGACCAGCTCCTTCAACCCCTCAACCTCCAGCTGCTCAATTTCCTTCAAGGATGGCCTTTGCCCTTTAGGAATCATCGTTTCGATCATGTTGTAATCCTTCGCTATAATACATGAAACAATACAATTAAAACACACATCAAAGCATACTATCAGTGTTCTATTTATTTTTATGTCTTATGTCTATTTAGACTTTTGATAGGGTTTACAAGTAAGTAAAAAAGGGCACAATACTTTGCGAATTATGAGAAAATACTACCATAAAATCATTTTGTCAGTCATTTCGATCACAAAAATCACAAAAAAATTGTGGAATCCTGGTGGGACTGACTAATCACAAACAATTTTGATAATTGCTTAATCAATTTAAGTCTTTTTAAGTAGAAAATGTCCAAATTCTCTGGTTCCAGAGAGCCAGTTCAAAAAGCTGTCTGCAAGTGTTTTTTTTAACCTTTCTCTTTTGGCTGCAGCCATCGCCTATGGGTGTCACAATGTGCACTAATTATGTAAAGGTTGACAAAAGTCATCCCACCAAGGAAGGAAGGGTTAGGGTAGCAGAACTTAAATACCTATTCTTTAAGTATTTTCCTCATTTTGTTAGGTGTGTGCTTAAATAAAAAAATAAATGGTCAATAGCGGTCCTTTTTTGATTTATTTTCATTTCTATGCTTAGGCATTTTCTATCAAGCAAGCAAGTTAGAGAACTGTAAATGTAATTGGCTACAGCAATTTATTGAAATTTAAACAATGTATGTGTTCAGATACAAATCACAAGTGAAAACAGCACTAAATTTGGCTGAATTACAAAAGGTATAAGTGGTAAAATGGCCAAATGATCAGGCTCATAAAAAGAGTTGAAATTCCCATCACTACAAAAAAGATGGTTGAATCTTCAGCTTTGGGAAAAACTGATCCCCATTTTACACCATTTGATGTATCAAACAACTTTCAAAATAGTCACTAGTTGCAGCTCTAGTTTACATCCACAGTTAGGTCAAGCTCAGTTAGTCCTACTACCCAGTCTATTGTCCTTCTCCCAGTCTAAATACATAGGGGTAAATCTAATGGTTGTCATGTCTCCTCCTCTACAATAGTTAGCTTGTTAGTTTTGCCCAGTAAACTAGAAAGTTATCAACACAGAGATAAATTGACACGATGGACAATCTTAGAAATGTGTGCATATTGTATTACATGTAAATCTGAGTTCGTAATTTTGATTTCAGTCAAGTTAACATGTTCACATGTATTTTAAAAGTCCAGTTTTAGTCCAACACAATAATTATATTTTTTAGATGTCATATTAATGTGCCAAACACACTGGGAACAGATAGCAGGATAGGATCAAATGAATTATACATACTTGGATATGGCTCTTCACCTGTAGTGATAGACCAGAGAAGAATCCCATAGCTGAGCAGGATAAAAGGAAAAGAGGTTTTATTAGTTGAAGTTAGTTTATTTTATTAGTAGTACGGTTAAAGTTTACAACAATATGATTCCTGTGAATGCTAACCTGTATATGTCAAAAGAACGAGTGGGTCTGTATGAGGCGTTGAAAGCTTCAGGAGGCATGTACTTGTAGGAGCCACATTGTCCTGTGGTCACGTCTGGACTGCCCATCACACTTGTGGAATCTCTGGACAGACCAAAGTCTGTTAGCTACCAAGAAAGGACAGGAAATAATTATGTTATGACTCTCGTCATATTGAGTGGCAAGTCTGTGTATGTGTGTGTGTGTGTGTTTTGTTTCTTTTGATTTCATATGCAAATAGGTGTGTGCCATCTGTCAGGATTTTGGGACTGTAATTACCGTTTTGTCCATGTGGGGTCCTCAGTTTGCATGATTGCAGGTCACATGTATTTTTTCCATTGTCACTGATTGTTTGATTGTGTCCACCTGAGCCTTGTTAACTTGCCTATATAAGCCACCTGTATTTCCCCTAGTAAGTTTCCCCTAGTATTAGGGTTCCCTTGGTTGTCTCACCACAGCCCTCACATCAATTGGTCATCTGGAACTGTGGTTGAGTGGGGGCCCAGCTGCAAGTCTACTTGCCTCCTCTCTAGACCCACACCCCTAGTCCCTAAGCCTCTATTGATCTCATTCCAGTGTTCGCCCCTCGAGGGAGGATCTTCTCTTTATCCCCTACCGAGAACCAAGCTATGGAAGACTACATCAAGGACACCCTTAGTGCCGGGATTATTCACCCCTCATCCTCCCCCGCAGGTGCTGGATTCTTTTTTGTTGGGAAGAAGGATGGCGGTCTAAGGCCGTGTATTGATTACCGGGGATTGAACAAGGGGACTGTGAGGAATCGTTACCCCTTACCCTTAATGTCTTCTGCTTTTGAACGACTTCAAGGGGCAACAGTGTTTACCAAGCTGGACCTCCGAAATGCCTACCACTTAGTCCGGATCCGAGAAGGAGACAAGTAGAAAACGGCCTTCAACACACAGGTCATTATGAATACCTAGTAATGCCTTTTGGATTAACTAATGCTCCAGCTGTTTTTCAGGCACTCATTAATGATGTTTTGAGAGAGATGTTGAACCGCTATGTTTTTGTTCATTTGGATGACATTTTAATTTTCTCAAAATCCCTCCATGAACATGTCCATCACGTCAGGGCTGTTCTTCAGCGTCTCCTCGACAACAACCTCTTTGTCAAGCCTGAGAAATGTAAATTTAATGTTTCTGAGGTCTCCTTTTTGGGCTTCATCCTGTCCAAGGGGAACCTTCTCATGGATCCAAAGAAGACTCAAGTTGTCTGTGAATGGCCTCAGCCCTCTTCGGTCAAGGAGTTGCAGTGTTTTATTGGCTTTTCCAACTTCTATAGGAAGTTTATTAGAAAGTTCAGCGCTGTTGTGGCTCCCTTGACTAATCTCACCAAGAAGAGTGGCATTTGTCTGGTGTCCAGGGGCAGAGCAAGCCTTCCAGGAATTAAAGGTGTGCTTCACCTCAGCTCCAATCCTGACCTTACCTGACCCTTCTCTCCCTTTTGTTGTTGAAGTAGATGCTTCAGATATGGCAGTTGGGGCAATTCTCTCACAACGTCCTGCAGATGGCAAACTCCATCCCTGTGCCTTCTTCTCCGCTCGCCTCTCAGCTGCCGAGAGGAATTACGACGTGGGAGATCGAGAGCTCTTGGCAATCAAGATGGCCCTGGAGGAATGGCGGCACTGGCTCTAGGGGCCTCAACACCCCTTTATTGTATGGACGGTATATGGAGTATGTGCAGTAGGCTTGTCCCGATCCAATATCGGCATCGGATCGGCCGCCGATATTGGCAAAAATATCGGTATCGGCGAGGCGGCACGGAAAAAAATCCGATCCGTTAAAAAAAGTCCGGGTTTTCCAGCACACCTATTCAGATAATCCATTCCAGTTTTTTTGCTGTGGTTTCGCTAAAGTCTGGTCCGCATTTTCCAGCACACCAGCAGTAGCGTCTCCCCACATTTGTTCAGCTCGGCTCGCCTTGCGTTGCATAGCAACCAGAGACGCGCTCAGACTTGTCGCTCCGTGGCAAACGGCACAGACACCGAAACAGCGGAGATTACACTGAAACGAGCACACTGGGATTGTTCCAGCACTCGGATAATATAACTAATGTGACTTTAGTACATCGTTTTCTTTATTTAACATGGGATTTTGACTTCTTCTCCTTTTTTAACGGAACGCATCTCTGCAAATCTGCGGAAATGTGAGCGCGACTCCAGTGACTGGACTCGACTGTGTGTCACCTGATGCAGGAAAAAAAAACTAAAAAAGTGTTAAACCAGCATGTCTAAACAGAGAGAAGATGTATAACAGGATGTTGAATATCCATTCAATGTGACAAATAAAACGTTTATTTAGACGTCTTTATTCTGTCGGAAAATCCCACTTTGAAAAAACTTTATTAAAAACACTCCAGACCGCCATTACATTTTTTAGCTTGCGCACCCCGAGTGCTCGGACTGCAGTCAGGGCAGTTGAAGGCAGTGTGTGTAGATAGAGATGGAGCAAAAAGTGTGGAGGAGAATGGGGAGTAGAGGGCATTTTTGTTTTTAAATAGTTAACGATATTATTTGCACTGGTTTTTAAAGCCTTGATTTACACCTGCTCAAGAGCCGAGTACTGATGCTGAGTTAATAGACTATTTTACACTCAGGTTATTTGTGTGTGTGTCTTTTTTTCCATACAGTTTACAGTCTGATTTGCACTTTTACCGACCACTGATGCCATTCCTGTTTGTTATTTTAATGTTGTTAATCCCTGAATAAACAGGTCAGTTTCTTGTTTAACAACCTTTGTGTATTCAAACTCACTTAAGTCAGCTGGCTAGTTGTTATCAAGAGTACTAAACCCCTTTTCAATATGAGTCTAATAACTAAGTAAGAAGGCTAAGTAACTTTAAACTTTAATACATGCTTGGTTGGATAGGCTGGTATCGGTATCTGCCACCTGTATCGGTATCGGATCGGAAGAGCAAATACAATATTGGTATCGGATCGGAAGTGCAAAAAGCTGGATCGGGACATCTCTAATGTGCAGAAGGCCAAGCGACTTAAAACCAGGCAGGCAAGGTGGGCCCTTTTCTTTAATCGTTTTGATTTCATCTTATCTTACTGCCCTGGTTCAAAGAACCAGAAACCAGATGCTCTGTCCAGACTCTTTCAAAAGGCAGAAGATGACCGGGTCCCAGCGTCCATCATCCCTAGCTCAAAGATTGTGGCTCCTGTGCGATGGGGAATAGAGACTGTGGTGCAACAAGCCCAGACAAGGGAGCCAAAGCCTGGTAACGGACCACCCAATCAAGCCTATGTTCCCACGGCGGTAAGAACTCAGGTCCTCCAGTGGGGGCATTCTTCGCTATTGACCAGTCACCCAGGCACGGGCAGGACACTAGAATTTCTTAAGAGGCGGTTCTGCTGGCCAGGAATGAATGCAAATGTCAAGGACTTTGTTGCTGCCTGCCACGTTTGTGCCCGAAATAAGAATCCCCATACACCCCCCAAGGTCTCCTTCACCCTTTACCTATACCCAAGCAACCCTGGTCCCACATCTCCATGGACTTCATCACCTTTTGAGTGCCAGTTTGGGTTTCAGCCCCTGCTGGTCCCTACCCAGGAGGCAGATGTGGGTGTTCCTTCGGCCCAAAGTTTTGTCCAGCGGTGCAGGCGTGTCTGGCACAGGACGCGGGTCAGCCCTGCAGAGGTCTGCACAACTACATCAGCGCCATGCCAATCGTCACTGCAGACCTGCACCACCTCTGCAGCCAGGACAGAGAGTTTGGCTGTCAGCGCGAGACCTTCCTCTGTGGGTAGAGTCCCGCAAGTTAGCTCCATGGTTTGTGGGGCCCTTCAAGGTCGTCAAGAGGATTAACCCAGTCGCCTACCGTCTGCAACTTCCCCCATCCATGCGTATTAACCCCACTTTCCATGTATTCCTCCTGCGCCCTGTTACCACCAGCCTCCTTGCTCCAGCTACTAAACCCCCTCCTCCACCTCCAAGAATGATTAAGGGCAGGCCAGCCTATTCAGTCCATCGTCTCCTAGATTCTCGTCGTGCAGGAAGAGGGCCGCAATATCTAGTGGACTGGGAGGGATACCGTGGAGTGGTCTTGGGTCCCGTCTCGGCACATACTAGACCCAGTCCTGATTGAGGATTTTCCATCCAGATTGTCCCAGTAGGAACGTCAGGAGACGTTCATAGGGAGGGGGGTCCTGTCAGGATTTTGGGACTGTAATTACTGTTTTGTCCATGTGGGGTCCTCAGTTTGCATGATTGCAGGTCACGTGTATTTTTTCTATTGTCACTGATTGTTTGATTGTGTCCACCTGAGCCTTGTTAACTTGTCTATATAAGCCACCTGATCTTTTTGTGTCTTGCTGAATCTTGAAATGATACTAGGCCATGGTGTTACGACAGTTAAGTATCTGAGTATTTTTTGTTCCCTGGCAACTGAGCCCTACTAAAACCTATTTTAGTGTTTAGCCTGATTTGTTACCTTTTTTTTGAGAAACTGTTTTGTACTCTCTTGACTTTTTATTCTGGCCTTAGTCCACCCTGAAGCTTTAATACTCTGTGTTACACACTTTTGTTATAGTTATACCTTCACTTATTTTGTTTTTGTAAATCAATCATTTTTTATATTCAAGCACACTCTTTGTGTGCCTGCTTGGGACTTAGGGAACATTGGGTCTTTTCAGTTTTGTCCTAGGCAGCCTTAGACTGGGGCATAATGATTACTTCAGTTTCATGTTGGATGTAAACTCCAGAGTCGAGGTAGATAGCTTCTTCACCCACCTTGCTGTTGAGGTCATCATCCAGCAGCACGTTACTTGGCTTTAAGTCGTGGTGCACGAGGGACTTTGAATGGAGGAAGTTTATGGCCAGCACCACCTGATGGGCCAGGCGGAAAACCAGGGGCCATGGGGGAGGGCCAGACAGGGCTCTCTGCAGGGACTGGATGGACCCTCTTTTCATGAAGTCCATGACTATTCCCTTTTGTGTGGACTTGACTCCCTTATAAAATCCATGGAACTGCACCACAAACTTGGATGAGGCCTTTTGCATATGAAAAGCTTCTTCATACAGTGTGTTCTCTGTGCTGGAGTGAGAAGGAAAAAGACAGAATGCTGCTTGGATTCAAGCACAAGACTTAGGTATTAGTAGCCTAAAATATATTTTATATACATATTCCAAATTGGTTTATTAGTTATTAATATTGAAATATATTTGAATATTAAAATAATGCCCATAACAGGTTAGAGTATTCAAATAATGTCTGTAACAAGTTGGAATATTAAAAATGATGTCTGTAACAGGATTGATTATTAAAACAATGCCCATATTCAAATTCAATTTGAATACAGCCCATATGTGAATAAACATGTGAATAAATAACTTATGATATTTACAAATTCACCTGACTCCTTCACGTAGAATCTTAATGGCCATATCGTGACGGTACAGTTTGTGTCTGACCTTGAAGACTTCACCAAAGCCTCCACAGCCAATTAGCTTCCAGTCCTCAAACACTTCATCCCCCAGCTCCTCCGTCTTGTTGCTGTGCTGGGACATATCTAAATGACCACTGCTGGAACAGCTGGAAATACCAATAGAAAAAAGCTATGAATCCAAAAGAAAGTTTAGCATTTTTCCAGTAACTTGCATCAGCACCAGTCTATTCTATATTTTTTTATGAGGATGTATTGTTTTCTGTGCAGTTTGTGTTTGTTTATCTGTGAACAGGATTATGGAAAAATTACTGAGCTGATTTCAGTGAGGCTTGGTGGTCGAGCATGGAATTAATGACACTTTCAGTGTATCTTATATAAAATTCAAAAACTTCAGGACATATTTAGCTTTTGATCACCATTTGACCAATTTAAAGTTTTTGTCTCTGAAAAATGTGATTAATTTAATCAGATTCACCTCAGATTCCATGACTTATAAAAATTCTATTAATTTACATATCATGTTATGTGTTTTATTTTTAATTTTGTTCTCTTGGTGTTTCCAAGTATGTATGAGTTCAGATCAGACCATAAATAACTCGTTTAAAGGAGGAGTGAAAGAGGCCATCTATGTCCATTTGGAACAACCTACTTTGAACAGAGGAGGGGGACTGCATCATAACCTATCTGCTACATACCATCCTGCCTTGAGATCTCATCCCAGGAAGTTTTATATCTTTTGGTGATTTTTTTGTTGCCTTCTCTGGCTCAATAGATAAATCACCACTTCCTCTTTGAATTAATCATTCAGCCATTTACATCAGGTTCCTGCAGCAGGAACAGGAAAAAGAAGCTGCTCCTCTAGGACCACACATGGGTCGAGATGATGCGTTATTGGAAGTCAGAACTTGGAGTTCTGAACAACATAACATCAGAACTGAGCACTTCCCAGCTTAAAAACTGGGATATCATTGAATACAGAATAAAAGAGAAAGGATCTTAATGGACTGAAAGGAAAACCCTAACGTTTGTACTTGTATAGATGCTGGATTTCAGTGCTTCTCTGACTTCAAACCTCCGATTTACGAGTACAAGTGAACGCACCTCGTTGCAGAAACACCGATCACTTTCTCCTTTATTTAACCTGTTGTTGACTTACGTAGGGACAGTGTGGGAGAGGGGGATAGATCAGTGTCACTGGAAATGTCCTCCTGCTATCTGCGCCCATGAGTTCAAGTAAATGCTTAAATGCTCAGATTTGTCAAAGAAGCTGTCCCCACCTCCACCCTCTTAAACAGAATTTAAAAAATATGTTCAATTATTAATCTTAATATTATAATGAAATGGACACTTAATATAATACATTATTAAAAGAAACAGTGGCCACAAATGTTAATTCATTTAAAATTAGTTTATTAGTTTTCAATGTTGTATGTGTTAGTCTGGAGAACGTATTGTGATAACCTGTGTTAAACGTTGGTTGGCGTTATTATTGTGCTGTGCCTTTAAGGGAAACTGGGAAGTGGGGGAGGGGGGTGCCTGAGTTTGAGGGTCAAGGCGCATGCGCGGTGTGTTAAGGAAACGAAAACGAGGGAAATTAACGATTCTGAAAACGCTGTTAATAAATGCGAGACAGCTCGGTTGTGTTTACTAAAACCCTTAAGGGGAAATAAGCCCGGGATTATTACAGTATTTGAAATATCTTATTTCCGTTTGCAACAGGAAATGTTTTTATTTTGAATAGTCACTTTGAAGAACTAGTTCAGTTCAGATTGTTCAGTAAAAAAACTCCGTGCATTCCGCTCTCCGCTACCCCCAGAGCGCACGGGGAGGGGGGGGGGGGTGCGGAGAACAATAATAATAGTTATTATTATTATTAATAATATCAGTATTATTGTTGTTCTTATTTCTTGTTTTTAACTAACTTTTAATGCAAGTGACTTTGAGTTATTAATTCTTGTTTTTAACCAACCTTTACTGTAAAATGTCTGAGTTTTAAAAAGCTATATATTTAAAAAAAAAAAAAAAAAAAACGACACATACACCGACAGTACAAGAACGAACCGTACACTGAACGGCTTCCCCTTAAAGTCATTCAGTGGATTCGTTCAGAACTATTTCACGGGAAGCCGTTCACTAAATGGCTCACGGGCAAGTGGTTCAGTGAACGCTCAGACCTGTTCCGACGGCTCGCACCCACTAACAGGCGTTTGAGGCTTCACTCCTTTTGTAAAGTCAGTGATTTATTGGGGAAAATAAATGTTGTAGTTGCACAATTGCCAATAACTGAGTAAAATAAAACAAACTGAATTTCCACTTCATCTAAATTGTGCTATATTAAATAATTGCATAGATTCTTTATAATATGTGGTGTAATTAATAATCTATTTAACATGATAAACTGACAGCCATATTTACACCTATGTAATGTAGAACTTTATATATTTCTTATGTTGCAATATGTTTTTTAGTAAATTTCCAGTTTATGTGAACACGTTTGTCTTATAGCAGGAGAGGACAACAGCAGCCATGCAGGTCCAGAGCAGAACCAGTTTACAACAGCCCTGGCTACTGACTTACTATGACTGTGTGTTAGTGTACAGCCCAGTTATTACCATATTTATCTATTTATAAACATCTGCATTTGAAGACACAAGAGTCACTGTAAGAAAGAATTTAAGCCTCCTGATTGATATAAGGTCTGTTTCCTCCCAACAGTAAAGTCAAAGCCTGACAGAGGTTTAGAGAGACTGTAAAGATGAAGCTATCATTATTATATCATTAAAAGCTTATACTTACAGCAGCCTCCGTCTTCTTGCACGAGACATGAAGTGTGAACTTAGTTTCACTTTGTAATTTCCTTATCTCTGAGCTGAGGCTGAGGGAGGAGTCTAACGTGTAGGCAGCGACCAGCTTGAATTTTGTTTCAGGAAGAGTGTGTTCTATTTAACCAATAAAGTGTGTGTGTGTTTTTTTTAAATTTATTTTGTTTTGGTAGAGGCTTTAAAAATCTCATGTAACTTCCTTATTACTCAAGCAGACAAACTAACTTCCAAAGAGGAAGTTACTGAAATCTGACATGAAATGCATCACACACGGTGGAACATGTTTCCCAAACAGCCGCGCCCTTCCCTACACACACAACACACACTGTACCTGGGGCCCCACAGAACATAACGGCCCCCATTTTATGCGAGAAGATCAGATTGGGCGGAGCAGGGCTTTTATTTCAGATTACGGTGAATTATTATTAGATTATGGTGATGTTTTGTAAATGAATGCCTGTTCCACTTCACTGCATAAACTGAAAGCCACCTACCATTGTGCTTTAAGATTCATCACCAGTTTTAAATCACTCACTTATCAATGTACTCTGCATGTAAAGTAGTCTGACTGTTCCTGTCTGTCTGAGATACTTTTACTTTTTTACTGAACTACTCCCCCCATACTAGGGATGGCTCAATACAACTTTTTCATGTCCAATACTGCAAATTAAAATATCACATGATATCAATATCCAATACCTTTTTTTCCTCTGTTAAATTCTTAATAATATATAGATGATATAGATAACTTGCTAAATATGTACACCTAATGTTCAAACTCTGCAACACATATTCTGCTCCCCTAAAGGAAGAAAGAAAATATGTGTGAAAGGATGTGCCTCAAACCATTCATTCATCTTCTATACCTGCTTATTCCTCATTAGGGTCACATGGTCTGTTGGAGCCAATCCCAGCGCATTACAGGTGAGAGGCAGGATCCACCCCAGATGGTCTCCAGTCTATCATGGAGCACACACACCATTCACTCACACACTCACACCTATGGACCATTTAGAGTCTCCAGTTAACCTCAGCATGTATTTGGACTGTGGGAGGAAGCTGGAGAACCTGGAAAAAACCCACCAGACACAGAGAGAACATGAAACTCCACACAGAAAGGACCCAGACCAAGGACTGGAACCTGTGACCTTCTGATGTGAGACAACAGCTCTAACCACTGCTCCACTGTGTCACCCTGCCTCAAACCACAATGTCTTTATTTAAAATTCTTTTTCAAATTTCTTCACATGTAACCTCCCATATCAAACTAGATTGAATTCCAAATTGCTAATGTTCAACAATTGCTTTAACTCTTTTAACACTTGCTTTGATATTTCATTTGGTAACTTCATCATGAGCTTAAAACTTAAATGTTTTTACATTTAACTTCTGGAATAGGACTGTGTGATGTACTGAATACAATGATGTACTGAAGTCTAGGCTGGTTGATCTTCCAGTACAGCAGTGGATTGTCTGAAGGAGGAGTAGTTGGCTCACTGAAGTAAGTCTGCAGTTCAACATGAATATTTGTGGCGGTTATCACTTTCCTCCAGGGTTTCGTCAAAGATATGTCCAAGTTAGCTCTAGCTTGTAGCCCCTACCTCCTCTGCTGGCTCAGAGGCTGCTCCACTGGCCTTCCTCATCACTTCTTCTGTCTTCATAACCTCTGCCAGTAATGCAGTTCTGCCTGTGTTGAGATTTGTGCATTTGTGAAATACCTCTAACAACAAAATTAATATACAGAATTTAAGGTTTGAAAGGTTTTGAAATCCAGTCAGGGCTAATGTTTGATAGATATTGCTATTACATGATTATCACACACACACACACACAGGCACAACAGTCACACACACACACATAGACACACACATACACACACTTGCTGCAGACGACAAGGTGGCATATTCAGCTCCACTTGCATGTCTTAAATGTCAATAGGAAAGTGCTGAATGTTTGACCCACAGTTTTTCTGCAGATGGCAACCGTGTCACTCACACTGTGCTGCGCCAGCAGTCCTTTATTCACAATCAGCTGTAGTGTATGCACAAAGCATCCAACTCCGAACACCAAGAAGATCTATTGCTTTTGTGACATTACTGGTGTTGTCCCTTAAAACATAGACTTTGCTCTTAATTTTCCAAGCACTGAGCATTTCATCAGTGGCTGTGGTGATTGACTCTCCTGTGTGTGATCCACGGAACACCTGGCCTGCAGCACGACTTTTTGCAGGGTGAAACACGGTTCTGTCAGACTCAGCAGGGACAGCAGGCACACATTTGAGCTCCAGATGTCAGTTGTTGTTTGAGTCAATGTTCTGCAAACGTTTGGAAATGAACTGAGGCACTTCTTTATACTTTTATGGGACAGCTGTATCAGAAATGAAATGCGAATTGGCAGCTGATAACGCCGCTCTAAATGTTCACCCAAACACCGAAACCCCACATTTTCGACCATGGAAAGTGGTTGGTCATCTAACAAAATGAATTCAATGACTTTTTGAGTCATCATCTTTTCTTTGTTGCTCGCTGGCATGAGTTTGTCGTGATTCTGTGTTGTTTCCTGACAGCAAGTCATTTTTTTCCTTTGCACTTCTTGCCTGTAAAAAAACGTTACATTCCTTACCGTGGTGTTTCTGCAAATGTTTTATAAGGTTGATGGTTTTAAAATGTCCACTGCTGCTGACACCCCTTCATACACTCATTTTGCACAAATTGCATTCTGCAGTTTTACTTTTATTGCAAAGTAGCTCCACACAGCCGACATGATCAAAGTCATTGACATTTACGTCCTCTGCAGCATGGTCAGCGTTGCTAAGGTGATACTTAGACCGCATACAGGTGCTGATTCTGTAGGTGCCTCGGGGCTCGGGCACCCACGGAAAAATCTGAGCACTAAAGTAAGACAATTATCTGCCACTGGGCTTGGGAACCGCGAGCACCCACCGACAGAAAGGTAAATCGGGGCCCCTGGTGTCACTCAAAATGAAATTGAACTTTTTGGGTCCTGGAATTTTGACCAATATTGGACCGATAGCGATATCGAGTATCAGATCGAGCCATCCCTACCCCAGACCTACACACTTACATCACTTTCCCATCAAAAACAAAGTCAGTTTACGCTCTTGGACTTTTTAACTGCCACTATCCCCAGAACTCATACTGAGTTAGGTCAGAGGTCATTTATGTATCTGCTGCTTCTTCCTGGAACAATCTACAAAAATCACTTCAACTACAGGAACTCGTCTCCATTACTGATTTTAAAATTCAACTCACAGGCCTTTTATTGTCCAATTTTGGAATGTGTAAATGTTACTTACAAATCTGTGTAAGATTTCGATCATCAGTTAAGGAGTGTCCTTTTAGTGTGTATTATAGTGTGTTTTTTCACTCTTCCTGTTGTGTAATATGATCATTCCTCCCCGGGATGGACCTCCATTTACCACCTTCTCTGCCCCTTCTCAGCCCTCTTTTCTTTTAATAGGACTCTGACTCTGATCCACTGTTCTCATGTATGTCTTTCTGTGCTTTCTGCATGTTTTTGTTGTTTTATCACCACCAGATTGGTCAGGCCTTGCTCAAAAAAGATATCATTTGATCTCAAGCGACATGCCTGGTTAAATAAATACGAAAAAAAGGATGAATTTTCTGCAAATGTGCAAAGGATGCACGCGTAACACTACTGAGAGGTGCACGTAGAGTACCAAGTCAGCCTGTAGCAGGAGAGAGAAAACAGAGAAGAATAATCTGATCTATCACAATGATTGACAGCAACCAACATTTGACCAATCAGCAGTCAGACGCACCAACAGGTTGATGATGAGGATGAAGAGATGGCGTCCAAGTGACAATATGAGTCCTTGCTGCATTTGAAGGTGGGTATGTTGTTGAAATAAAAAATAGGATCTTTGTGTGTAAACAGCTGCTACTGGCTGCTAATTATGAGACAGAACAGAGGAGAATTCTGTCTGGATGTGGACTGGAGATTCATTTACCAGCAGCCTGATGACCATTGAATCAATTCCATTCTTATTAACTCCAAACCTGCAAATTCTATCACTCTCAGACAACAAAAAAACAAGAATAATTTCTAGAGGGGGCATGAAAAAAAATCCTATCCTACAATATCTGGCCCTATCTTCTTCTCTCTCTCCCTAACACTCCTCTATAACTTCCCTCAACATGTTCAAATGTTTTTAAACAATATTATTAAACGTAATAATAGTAGTTATAATGTTCCATATTTATTTATATGTAACACAAATGAGAAGATGAATCAATGAGGTAAAAACTAGTAAAATTTTTGATGGAGGACCACGTCCTTCTCTGTCTACTCTTCTTCCTGTCCCCTCCTCCCTCCTCTAGTCGCTGCTGCTCCCAGAACTAACATCATTAGAGCTCGTTGGCAATCATTAGGTCTGATCTGAACCAGCAGACTGGTAAAAAAAGAGGCTGATTTTGGACTAATTTTCAACAAATGGTGTGATAAATGACTTACTGACTTCTATATATTAGTTTGGTTTCTTCCATGTTGCTAGCTTATTATCTGATTGTCAAAATTAGCCATTAGCCACTAGTTCCGGCCATTGGAACCTGTGGGTTCCAGTGGACCACTGGAAAACAGAATCCCACTTTGAGGGATTAAAGCAAAGCAGATATATCTATATATAGACTGCAGATATTGAACTATCTAATTTTTTATATATAGCAAGTGCTGCACGCCAGAAATTCAGCACAGCACCAGAATACTTTAATCGCTGCACTTTGACCAATGGGAGGGTTCATAATTTTTCTAATTTTTTTTGTTGTTGTTGTTTTTTTTGTCAGCACATTGTTTTACAATAGCAGCACAAAGATTTTTGGGGGGACAACTTTGTGGAAGGGGGGTCATGTCCCCTGTCTCTCCCCTGGGAGATGGTTGCAGCTCTAACTAGCAAATATAAAATGTCCAATTATTTGTTGATAAACATGATGAAGTGAACTTATTTCCATGGTTTGGTTCAGTAACATGGTTAATAATTTGATCGCCTTCTGCTGTGTCATCCACACACAGACACACACCTGACGCTGTTCTCACCTTAAATTATTGATGTGAAGCTCTGCTCTAAAATAAATCACCATCAGTCTAAATCATATTTGCCCCTCACTCAGCTTCCAGTAAGGTGTATTTCCCCTCTTCCCATGCTGCCTTGCTGCTCCAGCTGGCGTGGATAGGCGCGGTCTGTTCTCGCTCTCCTCATTCCCATCGCTCTCCCCTCCCTCTTCTCCACCCACCTCCATTTAGCAGCGTGTGGACCTCTCACCAGTCCCCAGACATCCCTCTCTCCTCTTGGATCTGCCTCATCTGCTCCTCACGCTGATGAAACTGGATCTGAGGATTAGGTTGAAGACGAGCTCTCAGTGGTGGGGGCTCATCTGCGTTTCCCGCCACAGTGGAGGCTTCAGACCACTGAAGATTTCATCATCTGCAGCAGCAGCCAAACACCTTCAGGAGAAGGCAGATATACCAGAAACCCACGTGCACGCCTGGACGCGCTTTGTGCTGTGAGGACTGGGAAAAGGGGAAGCGGGAGGGGGGGCATTCAGAGCGAGGAGCGGCGGAGTCGCAGAGGTTCGGGGGGAGGTGGGGTCTGCAGGGAGTGTTAGAAAAGTGAGAAGGAGGAGTGGGGGGATCAAAGAGCTGGAAGGAGGAGGAGGATCATTCATTCTAAGGAGTCAAAGTGAGGCCGGGGGGGTCGACCTGGATCACAGGACTTCAGCTGGACAGGGGACAGAGGGACACTGAAGGAGACGAAGGACGAGGTGGAGGAGGAAGAGTATCCCTTTCGGAAAAATTGCTGACATTCCCCGTTTTCCCGAGAAACTTCAGAAGGACTTGTCATGGCCGTCCAGCTGATGCCCGAATCAGCCGTATGTCTGCTCATGGTGAGTCTCTGGGGAATGGGGGGGTAATATGGTCTGTCTTTGTTTCTTCCTTTTCCCTGCACTGCCTTCCTCTCATCACTCTCTCTCCTCATGGCAAATGTTGCCGCTAGCGCAGAGATGCTGCTGGGCTGCTCCTCCCCCTTTACTACAGTAGCATCACATCTACAGGAACACACTGACCTGCCTGCTGAGCAGCTGGAGCCTCTTTCCCTTCACCAAACTCTCGAAAACTCAGATCTTTGTTGTCCGTGTGTTGGAGCACTGCAGTGAACTGTGGCAAAAAATCCACAGTGTCTGTGCAACGGATCATTTAAAGTCATAAAAATGTGTGTGACCATCAGTAACAAGTTGCTGAAATGTCATGTTTGTGTGAGATCAGTGTTTTCTGTAGAGGATTTATAGGAGCTTGTTAGTGTAGGATCCAGTTCTTCATTGACACAAGACAGATTGAGTCAACCTGTTCAGATCTGGTCATAGACAGCAAAGAAATAGAAACACACAACATGATTAAATCCATTGAACTGCACTCTGCCTTGTGATCAGCTGAAACAATGGCCTCGCTGCATGTGTACAATACAGACACGGAGCTTTTCTGATTGGACTAAACGTTCATCCCTCGGTGCAGGGACTAGTTTTTACATATGAGAGCGTGTTCTGCTCATTTTCTTTCTATACTGCTGGTGTGCTGCGGTCCCAGGGGCAGTCATGCATCGCCGCACTACCTGCTATCTCCACCTGTCATGGCTGTCTGTTACTATGGCGATAGGCCATGCATCCTACTCGAGGGGGGCAGGAAGGTGAAAAACGGAGGGTGAGCGATGGGAGCTGGAGAAGAAGTGAATTAGAAAACAAGGGGAAAGTCAAAAGCTTTAATTCCTGCAGAAAAAATCCAAAAAATCTGAACCAGGTAAAATTTCTTGTATTTGGTACAATTACTGAGTGTTGAGCAGAATTATTTTTCCGTTTTTCCATTTTTTTTTTAATTTGGTTTGAATTTTCATCACATACTTTTACTTATACTATTTACTTATACTTACTTATACTTTCATCTCATATTTGCTTTAAGAAAATAAGTTAAATTGACCAAAATACATATTTTCCAATATGAGATAAAAATTAAAACAAATGAGTTAAAGACATAATTCTAATAAAATGCTGCTAATAGCAATGCAACAGTTCATGCGGGGAAACTGGACTCTGATTAAGGATGTGCAATTAATTGAATTTTAATCGCGATTTTGATTTACATGTCAAACAATCTCCAAAATCATATAATCGAGTTGAAACAATATTTGACATTTTTCAAAACACAAAGAGAGAGCACGGGTGTGGCAGCACAAGTGCACGAGTGCTTGTGCTAGGTGCTAATGCACCAAAGCCTGAGTATGAGAAGGCGAGTGCTAGTGTGTGAATGCTAAAGCACAGGTGTGGGCGTGCTAGTGCACAAGAGTGCTAGTGCGTGAATGCTAATGCATGAGAGCATGAGTGCTAATGTGAGAGTGTGAGTGATACACAACAAACCTGTTTAACATCTCAAACACAAGCACAGTCACTCATGCTGAATAAATGATTGTATAACCATAAAATAATCGTCATTTCAATATTGGCCAAAATAATCATGATGATAATTTTTTCCATAATCGAGCAGCCCTAACTCTGATTTAATATAAAATGCTTTCAAAGCCAAGCCACGCTGTCTGACCCTTTAAACTGAGAGCTGCAGTGCCACAGGTGAACAGCTACATGGTTGTGGATACATCAGGCTCTATAAGACTGGATGATTGTGTTATAATTCACTATGTTCATCTCACTGTGTGTTATGTTTTTATAATGAGAACACAATGTGTGCTTTTTTATTACTTTGTCATTGACTTATTTGAGAGCATGTCACATGTGTGAATTGTTAGACATTGGATATATATATATATATATATATATATATATATATATATATATATATATATATATATATACAGAAGAGAAATCATACTATGAGTTGATTTAATGCATTTTTGCAATTAAAACACTAATTTAACTTGTGTTACTGATTATTTTTAACATCTTATGACGTCTTCATAATCATCCAGGTTATATATCACAAGACAGTAACCAATTAAGCATCCTATGACCTGATTTAAGATATGAGTTGCCTAAAAAAGTGTTGAATCACAAAAATGCATTAAATCAGCTCATAGAATGTTTCTTTAATTATTGTGTTGTGAGATGATGAAGACATCACCAGTTCTTTGAAAAAAGAAAAAAATAGGTGATATGTAGGCTATCACAAGTTAAATGAGTGTCTTTGAATCTGTTGAATATGTGTTGAACATCCAATATAAAACCAGTTCAACCACGGTTGAATATTTCTGATAAAACACACAAAACATGTGGATATGTTTGATGTTAATGTTGTTTTGAGAAAAATACATTGGTTTGATTCATTGATTCGTTTGTGGAGGTGTAACACTGTTGACTATAATTTTGGCAGGCCCAGTATTTGTGGTGCACAGCCAATGTCTTTTTACTGGCTGCACCCGTGTGTCCAACATCAACAAAAAGCTAAATCATCTGCAAATGGAATAAGGATTCTACTCAATATTGGACTTATTGCACCAAATAAGATAAGACAAACACATTTACAACAAATATGAGAGAAAAAAAAGACAAAATATGGTACAATTTAAGCATTCTTTCATTTAAAAAAAGAAACTTCAATTGTCCAACATCAAGAAAAAGCTAAACCATCTGCCAATGAAATAAGATAAATTTGCTCCTTATTGGACTTACTGTACCAAATACAAGATATTTTCAACCAATAAGATTTAATTTCTTGCAGTTTACAACAAATATTTTGTGATTTCTCACTGAATGAGACGTTTTTCTGCTGGTTGTCTTGTGTTGCTGGCCTACAGTTGGTGTCCTTTGATTCCATTTAGAATGTTATGTTATGTTACACATTAGCATAGAGGGTGTTTCCTGAGAAGACTCTTTATGTCACAGCCGACAGCCTCAAACTGACTCGCTGCCACTCCACAGCCCACACGGGAAAAAAAGCCATGCTGTCACAACATTTTACCCTCACGGTTCCATCCAATTCAAACACCACATTTGTATCTCATTCCATATCCCTGTCAATGAGACAAAGTCATACCTTTTACACTAAAACATTGATTTTCAATGTATACCATGTAAGATTTAGCAGAACAGACTTGGCAAAAATTAAATATAACCCTGACTCTAAAGATGGACTTCAACCACCGTAGGTTCTTCTACAGTTTGGTCCTCAATTACACCAATAAAACCACCAATTTTCTAATCGTCAATTAATCTATTGATGATTGAAATGATTAATGACTAGTAGGTTGGTTCATTAAATGGTGTAAAATGTGGATCAGTGTTTCCAAAGTTGAAGATTCAATCTAAAATGTCTTGTTTTGTCCACAACCCAAAGATCATCAGTTTACTATTATAGAGACTAAAGAAACCAGGAAATAATCAGAGAAGAGAAGCTGGAACCAGAGAATTTAGACAGAGAATTTAGACAGAATTTAGTTTTTATTCAAAATGACTAATTGATTGATTATCAAAATAGATGTCAATTGATGTAATAGTTGGCAACATCTTCAAAACATTTACTTCATAGATTTTATAGGAGGAAGGAAAGGGTTAATCAGGGAGTAGCTGTTAAGAACCATCATCCATAGCTACTACTGACAACTGATTCATCTGCTCGTGTGTAACTAAGATATAAATAATATAATATATAAACCGATATATAAATAAACCGAATGAACCAGATTCTATGTTATATCCTTAAGCACAAATAAAGTTGAACAACAACAAAAATATAATAAAGGTGCTGCATTTTAGCTCTGAAGTTTCTCAATCAGTGAACTTGTTACCTTAACCTATCTTTAATCTTCTACAGCTGATATGCAGTAACAGTCAGTAAGTTGATCGGTATTTTCTATGGTTTATCGATGACTGTTATACTGTAAACATACCAACAAATAATTGGAATTTGTTAGTGTTGATTTTTCCCCATTGATTTGTTCCATGACATTTGTATTCAGGCTGACATGTAGAACAGAGCTTTGACTTCTCAATTATTAATGAGTTTATGCTGTGTGTGTGCGCATGTGTGTGTGTGTGTGTGCCAAGATTAAACCGGTCATGATTACTGTCTCTGTGTGTATTAATATTTTAGGTGAATAAGTGATTATCTCCTGCAGTAATTACTGGAGCTGCTTAAAAAATGACACTGACAAATAATTTGCATAACAAATAACACAAATCAGAAAGATAGATCTGCAGCGATTAATCGATTAGTTGCCAACTATTACAATAATCACCAACAATTTTTTAAATCAATTTTTGACTTTTACTAAGAACTTTGGGAAACATTTAAAATTTTACACCATTGTATAAATGAAATAATTAGTCCATAGATTAATCAACTATCTAAATGGTCATTAGTTGCAGCCCTAATGGACGGACAGACAGACAATTCATTATGAGAATAATGACTTGAGAAGCTGACATTGATGAAAACACTTCATCTTTACAGATATATATGTATGCAGGGATTGATTCTATTTCCATTCCAGTTCCTGTGTCTCTGTCTGGTCTGAAGTTCTTTTGCTTTTGTGAAGGATGAATAGATCAATATTGTGTCTCCAGCCTTCCAGCTAAAACACTGACATGCTGTTATCTGATATTGGACACATCACACAGTAAATGGAATTGTTTGACCCCAACAGGCAGCTCAGTCTCAGAGGGAAACACTGACAGTTCATGAACAGTCTAACCACAGACACGTAGAATCATGGTGTCAGACGTGGTGACGTAGTTCAGTGGACGTTCCTCTTTAGTTCCTCTTCTCTCAGCATCAGCAGGAGGGTTGGGTGGATGGATCAGTGCTTTGTTTCATGTCTGGAGTTGGAGAAGCTGCAGCAAACGACTGTTCAACACCACTGTTACTGATGTCTGTCCTGTTGGGAATTTTAACACAAACATCATCTTTTCTAACACAAATAGTGTTTTTGTGCCTAAACCAAACCTTAACTACAGCATGACAAAACAGGATTTGTGATTGATCCTTATTTTTGATATCACATACAGATTAGTGCTGCAACAAACAACTATTTTAACGGTGGATTACCAATTATTTAAACAATCGATTAGGTCTGGTTCATAAAATGGTCTAAAATGTGGATCATCATGTTTCCCAAATATCATATTTTGTCCAGACCAACAGTCCACAACCCAAAGATCATCAGTTTACTATTATAGAGACTAAAGAAACCAGGAAATAATCAGAGAAGAGAAGCTGGAACCAGAGAATTTGAACATTTAAAAAAATGACAGATAGTTAGCAATTAAGGTTATAATTGGCAGCTAATCGATTAATCAACTAATGCAGCTTTGATACAGGTAAAAAAATAGATATAGTAAAAAGTTGGGGACCACTCACACAGCCACAGTTTTGAGACACAATAAAATTTCATATGAATAATTAAATGTACATTATAATACTACACAAAAATTACACTCAAGAACAAGAAAAAGTTAAATTTATAGGCAATAGGTAAATATCACTTCTTTTTCAGCTAAGTTGCAGTTTTTGGCAAATTACGTGTTTAGCAGCTAAAATGATACAAAGATTCACTGCGCTTTGAAATAGAAAAGAATTGAACAAATGTCTGTATAAAGTTCAGTGTAATAAGATGTAGGATTCCATAAAAAATAAATAAGATGCAGTGATGATGATGTCATCATCACACATCTGCCAATAGCAATTAGCATGTCTGTAAAGGTGCAAATGCGTGCGTGTTAGCAGTTCCCTGTGTGTGAAGCTGCCAGTAACCTGGTCATGGGCGAGGTTTCCTCATGCTACGGGCACATAAAGAGACACAACCTCAAAACAAAGCTCATGGAGCTCACAAAGCTCCATGTTTCTTTACTGCCCCTCATTTAATTATCCTGCCACTAACAATGGAGCCCAGATGACTCATGATTAGAGCTAATCAAATCACTGCTGTGTGTCTGTGTGTGTGTTCGAGAGCTGGCAACGTGCAGATTGTGTCGACATCACATGAACTATAATGTACCATGGAAGAAGGATTATATCATTAAATCTGAATAAGTTGTGATCTGATGCAGTGTACAGAAGGGGAGGGGCAGCAGGATGACATCATACTGAATAAATTGATTAGTGTACTGCAGAGGAGGATGAGGAAAGTATTGTGTGTGTGTGTGTGTGTATATGTGTGTGTACTCAATGAAATCATTCACATCTAATTTACCATCAGTAACAATATAAAAATACATGAAATCCAGTCAAAGAAATATGGCTGAAATAAAAATAAATATGCGTCAATGCAGTTAATGTATTGCAGTGAAGTACATAAGTAAATGTACTTTAGTTACTATCACCACTGCAGGTTCTGTAAGTCAAACATGAGCCACAAGCTTGAATTGTATAACATGTTTCTACCTCTTGTAGGAATATGAATGAAGACACATTTCATTGATCTGATCATCTTCTGTTGGTGTTGCTTCTAAGTACAGAACTGCAGCTTTGAATCAGAAGTAATCATTGTACAGCTTATTGTTTCCAGCCTGATCACAACAGTCACGGCTGAGTGATGCTGCTGATGTCAGCGAAACAACAGTAGAGCTGCTGCAGAGGAAATAAACACCATTCTTGTTCATTCTGCGGTTTGTCTTAAAACAATTAAATGAATACAGTGTGAAATATTATGAAATCTTGGCAGCTGGTTCTGAAGTTTCTAAATCCAGAATGATGATCAGCTTGTCTGTTATTACATCTGTAGTTTCTGAGGCATTTGATTCTCTTTTGTCTGGAAAAGTGTCTGTAGGCACAGGCAAAGCTGAGGCCAAGGGTCATACACTTCCCTTTAAACCCAAACTGGAAGCACACAGATTCAGGAAACAGCAGACAATAGACCCCCGCTCCAAGATTACAATGTTTAAATATAGATGCAAGTTAAGACGAAAGCAATTTTATTGTTCTAAAATAACCAGGAAGCACCAATAAAACTATTCCTCTCTCAACATTAATGTCAAATTACATGCTAGATGACAATCGGTTGGAGAGAGGGAATAAATTCCAGTTCCATCCCCACACACCAAACATGTCAGCCATGCTACAACCTCACTAACAGTCTTGCAAGAGACCGTAAGGCCAAAATACAGGAAAAAAAAGAAAATCAGGATTAACAAACACATATTAACAACACAAAACAAAAGCTGAAACCTGTCCCTTATCAAAATCCATTAAAATAACAATAACTAAACATTTGTACCTCTGTCAGGTATAACACAAGCAGCAGTCAGCTCACCACAGGGATCTGAAACCAGGGAATGCTCTGAGTGAAACTAGGCAGAGGAGACATCTTAAAACAGGCTATTTAAAATAAATTTAAAAAAAACACTGCCACAGGACAAACTAAACCACGAACCTGGAGCAGCTACAGTCAGCAGCAGGGAAACAGTCTACTCAGCACAGCTGAGGCAGCAGCTTTTATAGCAGCCAAATGGTGGTAATCAAGGTGAGGAGGTGGTCTGGCTAGACTGACGTGTGTAATGATGTACGGCAGCCTGGGAGGGACAATCTGTCTGCTACCATGGTCACAGTACTGAGCAGTCTGAAGTCAAAGCACAGCATCAAGAGATTCTGCTGCAAATACAATATGGCTGTAGACTTTGTTGATTTACGGTTGTGATCATTATTAATTATAATTATAATTACTTGTGTTTCAGTAAGTTGTTTAAAATGTCACATTTTCAGAGGAAGAGAAAATATGTGGTGAGAGTAACTAAGAGAAATGATTCTCACATCTTATGTTTGTGTGTGTGTGTGTGTGTGTGTGTGTGTGTACCATTACATCCTTACATTTGTTTGATTAATATTTTTTATTAGGAAGTAAAGCACATAAGAATAGGAACAGTGTCATATTTACAATTAGTTTGACATCACATCTGTATCACAATCTAACAAATATCGACATATTAATATATTATAGATACTGTGCATCTCAATGGAAGAATGCATAATCTAAACCTTCTAGAATGTTTTTTTATGCTTAATTATGTGGCCCACAGGAACAAAAATGAGCAGAACAGGGAATAAGACCCAATTAAAAAATAATAAATAAATAAATACCTAAATAACTGAGGAATCTTGTATGTAGTATAATAATAATAATAATAATAATAATAATAGAGAGGTAAAGAGAGAGAAAAGGGAGGGGTCCATCAATCAGGGAGCAGAGACAGAGATAGAGAATTTTAAAAAGAGAAGCCATTAGTTATAAAATTGATCGGTTACCTTTCACTGAATATCTGAGGGAAAGAGAGAGGGGGTAATGGTTTTCATAGTTTAAACTCATTGATTCATGATCGCATATCCTAGTATAGTATTTTTTTATGTCCCCTCCAGAAATTATTCTCTGAAAAGTTATTGTTTATTGTCCCCCCATCAAATGGGATTTTCTCCCCTTTAAAAGTTCTGCGTTGTGTTTTTTGTTGCCTGGATAAAAAAGGGCCTGGACCACCATCAGCTACTGGTTGTTTCTTTCATTAACGGCACCACAGTGGCTTTTGGTCACATGGTCAGCTGGAGCCTATCCCAGCGCGTTACGGCGAGAAGCAGGGATACACCCCAGATAGTCGCCAGCCAATCGTGGGGCACACACACCATTCACTCACACACTCACACCTACGAGCAATTTAGAGTCTCCAATTAACCTCAGCATGTTTTTGGACTGTGGGAGGAAGCTGGAGTAAATACACTAAAACACAAATCAACAGTGAAATACATACAGTCAACTTCACAGAGCACATAGGTCTCAAGCTCCTTTTAGCAGATAAAATAAATCAGAAACCTGTGGAGACTCACACTTGTAAATGTGCCTATCCTAAAGTTTACAAAAAATCTGTTTACAAAGTTTATATTCAGTTGACACAGTCAAACTCCCGTGCTGATCAATAAGGAAGTGACAAAACCTGCAGTTCCTTGAATGGCCACTTGAGGCTGTTATTTAAAGTGAGTCAATCACCATACAGCCCCATGTTAGAATATGAAAGTTTAGAGCAGAAAAGAACATCTTTACATCAAAGAACAAGTTGGTCTCTGTGGATAATTTCACTATTCATTAAAGTGGTGGGGTGCTTGATTTTTTTTCCTACCTCGCCTGTTTACATTTCATTGAGGATTCAAATTCAGCGTCAATCAGCATAATTAAGAGTGTTTGAGTCCTGTTTGAGTGCCAGCTAGCTAGCTGGCAGCTCTCTGCTGGGCTCCATGCTAACAGTGAACTTCACCTCCACTATTGAACCTTTTGGATCATTCGATGAACACACCAGACAAACTTGTTGCTGCTGATTGTACCAACTGAGCTAAGAAGGACTCCGTGCTCCATTGTTTTTGGTGAGTGTATTTCTGTTATTTTATTGAAGTGATTAGCATGTATCAGTGTCTGGGTCATTGACTTAGCAAGTTAATGAATTAGCAGCAAAATCAAAATGTAAAACTGTTATAATTGATATAGACTAGTATATATGCATAGATATATACGTGTATATACTCTCACGATTTGTCTCTTATTGGACTTGTTCCATTACACATTTAGTGCTAAAAGTACTAAAAGTAACAATAAAGAGAAACACCTCAAGCAAGTGGAAACACTTCCACTATCAATGAATTTATAAATATGTTTTAGATTTTTAGATTTTTCTGTTTCTGTCAAACATTTCGAATGCAATTCAAAGTGCATGAAAATACGTTTATTGCCCTTCACATGCACATGTTCATCATATTAATGTCATGAATTAATGATATAATAAACTATCTTTGAGTGTCACAACAAACAAAAAGTTAATTATCATTTTAATGTGTCTGCACTACATACTGTACATTTATAGTCCAGCACACGGTTACATTTATATTTAAATATCTAGAGTTCAAACAGACTTTTTATGAATAACAGCAATAATGTCATGTATTTAGTTTCCTTTAGTTTCTATTTACTAGGGAAGGACTTACCTGAACAACACCACTGTGCCGGCATTTTCTTCCTTCAATAAACAGCAGTGTTGCTGTCGCTGTTCTACTCTGGTTAGATGTTGTATTATATTATGTTTATTATCATTATTCACCCATTTTTAAGCATGAGTTCAATCATCGGACTCACTGTTACACACAACTTCTCATTTTAAAGTAGAAGTTGAAAATAGTTGAAAATCACAGTTCAGTCTTAAAGACTGAAATGTGTGGGAGTATTTTACTTCATATTAAATTAGACTTCCGTCCCTTAAGACTTTTAAAAGAGAAGTAGTGCTTAATATTTTACATATCGGCATTGCAGAACTTGTCCTTTCAACTTGAATGTGAAATATGTGAAATATAATAATTCCAGTCAGTATTAAAGACAATAGCAGTGCACATACTAATGTAATGTATTGAAATGTAAATACAGAAACACTGAACCACCCTATAACACATCTGCTGAAGCTGGACCAGTGGATCAGTTTGAAGCTGCTGATCTCCCACACGTCACCCAGTGGATGAAGATGTTCAATGCTGCTCTTCTTCAGAGGAAGAGGAAGAAGAAGAAGGGGTGAAGGCTGTTCTACCACAGTCCAGCTGAACCAGCAGTGATGTGGAGTCTCTGCAGCACCAGGCCGGAAAAATGATATCATGACACCATTTTTACTGTAACATTACCTCTGTCTTTTTCATGTTTCTCCTAGTTTGTTCTATTTTTTCTCCACTGGGCACCAGACAGTTTGGAACACTTTGACATTTTTTGAGCTTGTTGGCACATCAAAAAATGACATAAAATAGCAAGTAAAGTCTGATTAGTTGGAGGAGGAGGAGGAGGAGGAGGAGGGGGGAAGGAGGAAGGGTAGGGTTTTAGGAAAGTAACATATCAATATTATTATTAACCCTATAGGATTTGCTTTACAGTTAAATTAAGACAAAATGATACCAAATATTTTTAAGAATAGAGGAAGTTATATTTTTTCTTCCCCAATTTCTGGTGCCCCCTGGGTGGACAGCATCCTTAGCATTTGTCTGTACTGACTATGAGTCTCTGTACACTTCACCTGTTTTCTTCTGAGCCAATTGCACTGCAGCCGTTTAAGGACTATTGATGAGCTGCAGAGGTAAAGGTGCCTCACTGCTAATTGAGTTTCTTGCTCAAGTGTGTGTGTGTGTGTGTGTGTGTGTGTGTGTGTGTGTGTGTGTGTGTGTGTGTGTGTGTGTGTGTGTGTGTGTGTGTGTGTGTGTATAGCTAGGGGGAAGGTCTTAGCTGTAGATACGTTGTGAGGTGTGTGTGCACAGTGGGATTTGTGTTAATGTATGCAGCAGACGGCTTTAGGTTGAAGTGTCTCATGCATCTCAAATGACAATATTATGATAAATGTTAAACACTTTAATTGACCAAAATAAAAAAGCAAACTGATCTGCCAATGGAGTATAATTTAAGATAATTGTACTCAATTTTGGACTAATTGTACTCAAATACAAGATATTTTCACTCGTTAAATTGGAACATTTTGCATTGAACAGACATTAACTAGAAGTCTGCAGATGTTCATCAATCTGTCAGTGGTTCCCTGAGCTTGGAGGAGTGTTGGAGCTTCAGCATGATGCTCTAAAACTTCTCAGATTCTGAATTGATTGTTGGGTCAATGCTGTGCAGGAGTTTACAGATGTGTTTTACTCTACATTACATTTACTATAAGGTGCTGGGATTTTTATTGATCGCACAGCAGCAGGAGTAAGAAGCAGATCTTTGCTCCTTCCTGCCCACATACACTCCCACATTTACACATTTACACTCTACACATGACCTATTCTTCTATATAGTGCAGCCAATCAATATGAAGATGAAATCAGATGAAATCCATGGAACAGAGCGTTGCATTGATGTAACATTACACATAGTCTACAAAGCAATTTAACCATGTTTAATTTAACCTGTTTATTAGAAACAAGCTGATATAAGCCCTTTAGGAATAAGATCATTACAATAAAGGAGAAAGCTGCAAAAATCAGTTGTCAGTCATTCATCTTCTATACCTGCTTATTCCTCATTAGGGTCACATGGTCTGCTGGAGCCTATCCCAGCGCGTTACAGTGAGAGGCAGGGATACACCCCAGATGGTCGCCAGCCAATCGTGGGACACACACACCATTCACTCACACACTCACACCTACGGGCAATTTAGAGTCTCCAGTTAACCTCAGCATGTTTTTGGACTGTGGGAGGAAGCTGGAGAACCTGGAGAAAACCCACCAGACACAGAGAGAACATGAAACTCCACACAGAAAGGACCCAGACCAAGGACCAAGGAGGTCTTGAACCTGCAACTTTCTTGCTGTGAGGCAACAGCGCTAACCCCTGCTCCACCATGTCCAAGAAAATGTCCAAATTCTCTGGTTCCAGCTTCTCTTCTCTGATTATTTCCTGGTTTCTTTAGTCTCTATAATAATAAACAGATGATCTTTGGGTTGTAGACTGTTGGTCTGGACAAAAAAAAGACATTTTAGGTTGAATTTTCAGATTTGGAAACACTGATCAACATTTTACACCAAATTATGACCAAACCAAATATTATATATATATTACCTCAAATAGTTGCTATTCTGAACACAGTAAACTATGATGGTAATTTTATTAGCATTATTATTGAGTGAGTATATTATTATTGATGTCAGTATTGATGTCCCTCCCCTCACAGCATCTTTTTTAAAAATGCTAAATTTGCTCCTTTGAAACTGGAGCTAATATTGGATCAAATCGTACGATTACATCAATGTATTCAAAATAAAGAACAAGCATACCCTTCTTTTTTCAGGTTAAATAAAACTATGATTCACTCTGCTAATTACTTTGAACAAATGATTTATTCTCATTTTTCGCTTTCATATATTTTGACATTTAGAATCCCATTTCTCTCAGTTGCATGGTTTATTGTTTCAGATTCAGATCTTATTTTTTATAAATTCAATTATTTTTTTTACAGTTATAGGTCTTGCTTTTTCAGTTTCAGATTTTGCTTTTTCAGTTTTAGATCTTCAGTTTAAATTTTTTTTCAAGTACAAAAACATTTGACCCAATATTAGCTCCATATTAAACTTGCTGCATTACTATTACTACTGCATTACTCGGCCACAGACTTTTTGCCTTGTTTGTGTGGTGGTTTGGATAAAATGAAAAGATTGTGGATATTTCCAGGACAGTATCACATCTGCAGGTTTCCTCCTGTCATGTACCAGGAGGATCCAGATTTTGGGGCGGGGTGAATGGTGCTGGCATAGCCAGGCATGTGATTGGCTCACCATCTGCCTCCTGGACCAAGCAGATGTCTGAGTGGAAAGACCAAACTGTTTGCATCCAATTCCACTTACTCTCATTCTCTGTGTGTGTGTGTATGTGTGTGTGTTGTCTGACGTTTCACACTCTGGTTGATGCTCAGGTCCCAGTGGGACTGATTTTCTTCCATATGGAGTCACGTAACAGTGAATTCTCTTCATAATGAAGAGCTGTCTCGTTAGCAGCAGACGAGGAACCAACGGGACTCGTGAATCAGAATAAACAGCATCTGCAGTTTACTCCACAAATGAAAATGAATATATTTATTACATTATCGGACTGAGAAGTAGAGAAGAGGCTTCACTTTAATCCTCTGTCAGGATCATGTCAGAGTCCCTAACAATGTTAATTGGCAAAGGCAGTAGATGTTTTTAAAGGGGTTCTAGGCCAAAACATGTGAATCATAGGAACAAAAACAAATGTTTGAGTGCTTTCACACCAATAGCAGTTAGTGTGCATCAAACGGTCCATTCAAACAAAGGCCTTTACTTTCATTCATTATTTCATTTACTGTTTGTTTGATGGTGACACGGTGGAGCAAGAAGGTCACAGGTTCAAGACCTCGGTCTGGGACCTTTCTTTCTCCAGCTTCCTCCTACAGTCCAAAAACATGCTGAGCTTCTGCCTCAACATATTATATATAGTTAAGAAATTAATAAAGGTAAAAATAGTAAACAAACTCTAAATTGTCCATAGGTGTGAGTGTGTGAGTGAATGGTGTGTGTGCTCCATGATAGACTGGAGACCATGTGGGGTGGATCCTGCCTCTCACCTGTAATGTGCTGGAATTGGCTCCAGCAGACCATGTGACCCTAATGAGGAATAAGCAGGTATAGAAGATGAATGAATATTTGAGGATAAACATTGATGAATCGTCAATCGGACCATGTATGTTGGAGTCTACCTGTTTATTATTAGTGAACATTTTATTGCCAAATAATCAAACTAGTGGTGTGAAAGCATATTTAACCGTCATTGAAAATGTGTATTAAATGTGTTTTACTACTTGTAAATGGTCTAAATAATATATATATATATATATATATATATATATATATATATATATATATATATATATATATATATATATATATATTATATATATATTAAAAAGATGTAAACATACTCTCAGGATAGCTTCATGCAAGTCAATGGGACTCTATTGGGTTGCATACACTAGGAATTTATCCTATTTTCATATTGTTATAGCCATATAGCAACAATATGTAAAAGAGAGTTAGGACTAGAAAAGAGGAAGAATGTGAACAGGTTTCAGCAGTTGTTGTGTCTACACTTAGAAACACTAAATAATAATCAGTTCTGTGTTTTCTATTGGATATTTCCACACTTATATCTTCTTTACTCAACAGCTGTCCTATTAAATCTCGCAGTTCACTCATGGAAATTTAATGACATGTTTTGCTAAATTCTATATTTTATGTTTGTGAATTTTGCCCGGAGGGAAACACAGCATCTGTGTGCACCTGAGAGTGAATGAACATTGTTTCCATGTTCTTTTATTTGAGTAAAGCAGCATGTGGCTGAGATGAGGTGAGAGATGTGCAGGAAAAGCAGCAACTTCCTGTTGCAGCAGCAGGTTTCCACACATTTAACTTGTCTGCTTCTTCTCATTCTAACAGATGGAATTATGAAGGAGGACAAATACACAACTTGAGAATAATAGTTACATTATTTTGGCAACAAATTTCACTTACAAAAGTCACTTTTTAAAAGATATTCATATATTTCACTGGATATCTATGACATAATATTTAAAGAAGGGCTGCAACTAATGACTATTTTGAGAGCTGATTAAACTATTGATTATTGAAATAATTAATTGATTAGTTTGGTTCATAAAATGGTATAAAATGTGGATCAGTGTTTCCCAAAGCTCAAGATTCAACCTAAAATGTCTTTTTTTGTCCAGACCAACAACCCAAAGATCATCAGTTTACTATTATAGAGACTAAAGAAGCCAGTAAATAATCAGAGAAGGGAAGCTGGAACCAGAGAATTTGGACATTTAATCCTTAAATATAACTCACATCAATTACTCAATTATCAAAATAGTTGGCAAAAAATGTAATAATAAAATAAATGTAAACGAATCGATTAATTGACTAATTGTTGCAGCTCTAATTGAAAATACAGCATGTTGTTTTTATCCATTAACTGTGAGATTTCTGAATTTGGTCCATCTTAGACTCGGCAGCAGCACATCAATATTTGCACAGCCAAAGATGACCTTGGTTGCTGCAGCAACAGCTGCTTAGCTGCAAATATTTTTAAATCTATTTTCTCAAATATACTCAAACCAAGCGTTTTAATCAGTTCTAAGTCGTGTTTATATCACTATTTGTTGTAATGATTTTGAAATACATTCATCAGTTTAACATTTCTTTTATATTTTAGTTGAATTATAAATCCTGAAAATAAATCAATCTTATTTATTCATGACTCAGTGTAAAAACAGAGAGCATCAAGAATTTGGATGAAAATCAACAAAAAGAACAACAAGCCTTAACTATGTCAGTGATTCTTCTTTAAAACATGATGGGGATCTGTGACAGGGAAGTTATGACCTCACATGTTTGAGAAGATTTACTGAAGGTCTGATAAAAGGAAGATGATGAAGGAGCGGGAGGAGGAGGAGGAGGAACTGTGTGTTGTAGTTTGTCTATCCTGCCTCTAGAGGGCGATGACGACTGGAATCAAAGCCAGGTGAAGTTTTAAACCTTCAGTAAATCATAGGAAATGTTGACTGACAGAAATACAGACTAATGCAAAAATAACAATAATGCTACAGAACAAAGCTAACCCTAACCTGAAATAAACCTATCCTCTATAAATAAAGTTTCTTATTTAAAGGGTATTCGATCCTGAGTTTAGGTCCTGTTGAATTTAGCTGTGTATCTTTATGTTAACTGATAAAATAGCACAGACAGTAAAATATGAGCAGAACTTTCTAAGAAATATGAGCAGAACAGCTGTTGCTCACTTGCTAAAAGAAAGCTGCTCCTATTTCTCCTTTACTGCATCAATGAATCTATGAAGGACCTCATTGTTATTTAAAAAAAAAGATGTGGATGTACAATTATCTGAATTATTTACACCCGTGTGTATGTGTGACATTTATCCTGGTGGTTGAGCACAGTTGTTGGATTTAAACGTGAAACCTGCAGCTGTGAGCAGGTCAGGAAGCAGGAAGGTCAGCGATGGAAACATCTTCTCAGCATGTTACTGTAAATGGCAGCTCTCTAGGAGTCCACACACACAACACACACACACACACACACACACACACAAACACACACACACACACACACACATACACACACACACACTATTACAGTATAAGCCAGTATCAATATAGATGGTGATTAATGTAATCTAATGAATTATTTTACTATTTTTACTTCATTGCAGCTCGAAAAGCAAATTCAACAGTGAACTTCCTCAGGTCTCAAGCAAAACAGCTGCTGAGTGTGAAGTGGAGGAACAAACAGAGCTTCAGCGTTTTATTCACTGTTTATTAGATCCCACACAGCTAATCTATTGAATCCATAGCCGCACTGTTGCTGATAGCTGATGATCATAGCTGATGATCCTCTTCCTGCTCTTCCTCTCCTCTTCCTCCTCCTCTTCCTCCTCTTCTTCCTCTTCCTTCTCTTCCTCTTCTTCCTCTCCTCCTCTTCCTCCCGCTCTTCCTCCTCCTCTCCCTCTCCTTCTCTTCCTCTTCCTCCTCTTCCTCCTCTCCTCCTCTTCCTCTCCTCCTCTGTCTCTGGGCTTGTTTCTAGATGTGATGGGGAGTGTATCAAAGCAGATCCAGAGCTCTAATGTAAAGTTCTGAACAACTGTCCAATCAGTGTAAAGATGTTTGGTCAGAACATCATAATGTAACATTAGCAGCTAGGCAGCTATGAATTGGAGCTGTTCAGCTAAAACATAATGGTGATATACACTGTTCAGTGTGTTCAAAGCAACAAGCAAACATCAATCCTACAGCAATTAGCTGTTCTTTCCAACATAAGATTAGTTACACCTATAAAAAATAAAAAATCAAACTTCTAATATAATAACATACTAATAAATATAACTTGAAACAATCATTGTATTTTAATCATTATACTCATTCAGGTTCACTATGATGTTGTGATATTTTACCTGTAAATTGTTGATTTTCTCTAAATGAAGCCTGTTTGAACCTGTTTTTCCAGGATGCTCCACCCTACGTTTATTGTTGGATTGTGGTTTTCTACAGGCTCATAATTCACATTAATTGCTGCAGCTGCTGGTTGAATATGAGTGAAAACAGCCATTTAACATTAATACTGCTTATCTTCACTGGTGAATGTTGTCAGCATCTTTCCCAGGGAACAGAAGAATAATCCTGTCACTGACATGTTATGACAGAATTCAATTACACTCAGTTCAGAGATGCAACTCAATGAAAGAGATGAATTGTGATGAATGAAAAAATGTGATTGTTCCTGTCTTAATATTCAAGCCCAGATCATATGAGTATGAGGAAATAAATCAGATAAGTCATACTGCTTGAGTTTTAGCAGCAGAGGGCATTGTGTATCTTGTATCTGTGTGTGTGTGTGTGTGTGTGTGTGTGTGTGTGTGTGTGTGTGTGTGTGTGTGTGTGTGTGTGTGTGTGTGTGTGTGTGTGTGTGTGCGTGTATCTGCTTTGACACCTGTACAGCAAGGCATCACTACACCACACGTAACAAGAAGCTGTGCACATCTGTCTGCCACAATAAATGTTGTTCACATGTACGTGCGTTCACAGTTTCTGATGCTAGACAGGAAGTGGATCTTGATGAGGGACCAGTCCACATGAATATACACGTCACATAGCTGTTCTGGTTCCATTTTTATCCAGGAGATGGCACTCTATACACATTATAGTGATTCACTAAATCAGGTAGGTTACAGCTATTCATGTTATACAGATATTCAGTGTTTCATGTATTAACTTTTTTCATTGCAATCCTATTATAAATTAAACAAAACCAGAGTTTACCTGCCTACCCATTTGCTAATAAAGGAGGATGTCCCTAAACTTGATCTTTGTGTGATGATGATGCCACATTCTGCAAATTCAATTGTCTATTCCTCATTACCAAAGGTTAGAGCATAGCTACTGTAGCTTTAGCTTTTAGCATCACCTGCAGGAAATAACAATCCAACCAGAGGCTGTTAATCACCAAAAGTTACAACAGTAAAAAAGACAACCAGCTTTACATTGAGGTGAGGTTTTCACCATAGTGTGTGAATGTGTTTTGTTTTATATCTGTGTGTGAATGGTTATTCTGAATTATGTTCCTCACGGCTCCTCATAGTGAACAACATGTGTCAGAAAAACAGAAATAGATGAGATTTCTGTTCTTATGGACAATCATCTCTTCTTTTCAGCTGTTATACAGTGATGACACATGATGGTGGAGGATCGGGCTTTGATTGGAGTTGCTATGGCAACGGTCAACTCTCACCATGCTGTCTCTCTCTCTCTTTTGTTGTCTCCTTCTCTCCATCTCTCTCTCTGCTGGATGTGCTGTCTGCAGAGAAAGAGAGATGGAGAGAGAGAATGCTGGTTGCCCCTGACAACAGTTGCTATGATACCGTTCTGGAGTGACTTCATAGCATTGGGCTCACACTCACACCGATTAATAAAGCCAATTCCTCTTTTCTCCTTCTCACACGAATGTGCATTTAAATGAGTTAAATCCATCAGACTGTGGTGACTCTGTTCTTTTGATGACAATAACCTAAAAAGACACATTAACATAGGTGATGATGATGATGATGATGATGCTGTTTCTTTTTGTTGAATCTGGTTAAAACAACACATTTCTAATCGGTGGCTGCACAATATTTTTTTCTCCAGAGGATGTGATTTATGGAAATGAGACAGCTTAAATATTCTCTCCTTCTTTCCATCACTGTTATTCTCTTTGCCCACAGTCTCTCCTCCATCCCTCATGTCCTTCTCCTGCTCAAACCTGCTCACATCACCCTCTGCCATCCATCTTTCTGCTGCTCTACTTCTCTGCAGTACAGAGATAAGATGCTTCTACTCTGAGCTGTGGTGAGGTCAGAGAGGGAAGAGGTTGTCTTCCTCCTTTCCCCCTTTACCACCTCCAGGCACACATCTTAAACATATAGGGTGACATCAGATAAATTGGGCCACTTTTTGGTAAATCTCTTGTGACAATAACACAATACCAAATATGCCTTTTCCATTTATATTCATCATTAATAATGAATGTTTCTGATCATTTTGTGTTGGAATTATGTGATAAAATATAATTATTTAGGCCCTATAAATCTTGAAATATCCACTGTGCCAATTCTTTCATTTTCAATTCAATTTTGTTTTCAATTTTTCATGAGCAGTTTTAGGTAAAATGGGCCATCTCATCAGGTAAAATGGGCCATGTCATCACGTAAAATATACTAGTTGAATGACAAAGGAAAATTTTAATTAGAAATTTAAATTAATTCCTCATCAGTTTTAAAGTTATAACATAATTGCTTAGAACCATATAACTTTTCAAATGTTTTTAGAAAACTCATATTGCTGCTATTAAAACAAGGACAGATCAGTTATGTGTTTATGTGTTATGTTGTACACATACACTAACACACTTATGCTACAAGCTAAGCTAACGCTACACAAAAGCTAGCAGCCAGTCATATGTAACAAGCTAAGTTACACAAACAGTAAAAGTAGTGACTACTTTGAGTTGAACTAATTTCACATGACAGTCAACATATTGTCCATGTTTTAGTTGAACCACATGTTATACACGTGTGTTTGTCAGTAACACAGAGGGTTAGGCCCATTTTAGCTGAAACCATGTGGCCCATTTCATCTTAGGGGGTTAAGGTAAATTGTTCCACCAAGATAAACATCACTTTTCCATAAAAATATGTTCATATATCAAACTAACAGCATTATTTCTGATGGATGCATAGTTTTTTTTAAATAGATTTATCATCCTAACAGTTAGATTTG
The DNA here is from genome assembly GCA_030544235.1 of Lepturacanthus savala. Taxonomy (NCBI): domain Eukaryota; kingdom Metazoa; phylum Chordata; class Actinopteri; order Scombriformes; family Trichiuridae; genus Lepturacanthus; species Lepturacanthus savala. Next base: position 4,727,730 of record CM060465.1, read on the forward strand.
TCATACCATGCTACTTACCATGCACATTTCTGGTTCAGTCTAGATTTCACCCACCATAAACTAATTATATCACCGGTTAATTGCCGAGCATAGTTATGTCAACAGCATGTATTTATATGCAAGAAGGAGGCATTGATAGTTCCTGCAGTGTGTTGAATGTCAAGATTTCACAGTTTTTGACATGTTTTCACAAATACTGTTTTATGGTTTGTAGAGCTGCAAGTTGTTAAATGTGTTAAATATTGAAAAACTCATTAGTTGTTTGGTTCATAAAATGGTGTAAAATGTCAATCACTCTTTTCTAAAGCTGAAGACAAAAAAGACATTTTTGGTTCAATCTTCAGCTTTGGGAAACACCGATCAACATTTAAACCATTTTATGAACCACTAATCAATTAATCGTCTCAATAATCAATAGATTAATCAACTTTAAAAGTCATTAGTTGCAGCCCTAATATAAAGTGTGTGCTATAAAGTTTGTCTCTGTATATTTTTGATCAATATCACCTCTAATGAGGCAGCCTCATCATCTAATGAAAGCAGAATTCACATTCATTGAGGGCTGCATCTAACAATTCCTATTGATTAAACTATTGATTATTGAAACAATTAATCAATTAGTTGTTTGGTTTATGGAAAACATGGTGGAGCAGTGATTAGAGCTGTTGTCTCACAACAGAAGGTCACAGGTTCCAGTCCTTGGTCTGGGTCCTTTCTGTGTGGAGTTTCATGTTCTCTCTGTGTCTGGTGGGTTTTCTCCAGGTTCTCCAGCTTCCTCCCACAGTCCAAACACATGCTGAGGTTAACTGGAGATGCTAAATGGTCCATAGGTGTGAGTGAATGGTGTGTGTGCTCCATGATAGACTGGAGACCATCACCCTAATGAGGAATAAGTGGCAGATGAATGAATGAAATGTTGAGAAACTGGTAGAAAGAGAGAAGATTCCAGCATATGAACACTGGGTTTTTGGCCTGTTGTTTGTAGTTCAGTGGAGAAAATCCATAAATAGGGTTTAACATCCAAAAACTTAATACACAAAGAGCTAATACTGAAAAGAAACAGGAGAAACATGTCAGGAAACAGGAAGTAAAAGGAAACACACAAGGAGAAACTTATTTCAAAATAAAACAGGAACTATGGAAACGGAAAAACAACCAAAACACCAGAAAACCAGACAAGACAGAGAAATCATGACCATTACAGACAAAACTCATAATTACTTCATCATGGTTCACAAAAGAAGGAAAGAAGGAAATCTTGCTAAAAAAAAATGTCTAAAACAAAGATCCAATTATCAAGAGTTTCTGATTCATATTCTTCACTGACTTGACTAAGCTTGCTGCTCAAGCAATATATTTTTTTAGAATAAATACACACAGTAAACAAAAAGACACAAAGCACAGATTTAGAAAAAGGAAACATTTCATGTCATAAACATATTTTTCTTTTTGATTGTTCATGATTGAAAGAGACAGATTATAACACATCTGGTTGAAGCCAGTAAAATTCATAACATTTTGGTAGAAAACATCAGTAACAGTGGTGTTGAACAGTCGTCTGCTGCAGCTTCTCCAACTCCAGACATGAAACAAAGCACTGATCCATCCACCCAACCCTCCTGCTGCTGCTGAGAGAACAGCAACTGAAGAGGAACGTCCACTGAACTACGTCACCACATCTGAAACCATGATTCTATGTATCTGCAGAAACACAATCTGTGAACGTTTCCCTCTGAGACTGAGCTGCTGTGTTCATACATTGGTGCAGGACCTTCATCAATGTGCATGTGCAGCATGTTTCCCTGGAACTGCTGTTTAATGAACTTTAGATTGGATGTCAGACAGATTCCCTCTGGCAACAATCAGCCTCTCAGCTGCCTCGAACATGGCCAGGACCCATGGCTCCAGGAACAGGCTCCGCTAGTCTAACACTAGGGATAACACTAGTATCACAGTAAATCTGCAGCTTGGCCACAAGTCTGACACCAAGCAGCCATTAATTGTGCAAAAATCTTATGAAAAGCAGCCAGAGCAGCCACAAACCTTTCAATCTCAGGCGTGTGTGTGTGTGTGTGTGTGTGTGTGTGTGTGTGTGTGTGTGTGTGTGTGTGTGTGTGTGTGTGTGTGTGTAGAGATTTTAAGAAACGGTTACTGCCTGAGTAATTCCTGGATTAACCCATCAGCTCTGTACAGCAGCTTAGAACTCCACCAGGAACAAGGTTTTTAAATGTTTAATGGCAATAATGTTGCTTTATTGATTTAAACATCAATTAACTATCTCCTTGGTTTACTACTTTAATCACACAGACACACACAAATCTATCAATATTAATTTATTGAATTAGTGGATTGGCCTTTTGACTTAGTAAGCCTGGATGTTGGAATAAACGCTGCTGGATAAAGACTTTGGGCTCAAACTGCAAAACCAGCAGTTCAGTGTCCAGACGGAAACCTTGACTGTTTTTCAGCAAATACGTTGAATGTTAATGTTTCGTGTCAGCTATTTTATTTTTTTTTATCTGTGCATATTTTCACAAATCCTGTTCATGGTGTGACAGCATTTTAGTTAACGTGAGGTTAGATTTATTTTAGTGTTAATACGAGATCATGTTGGGGTTAGACTGATCAATGTCATACATGGTCAAACACAGGGTTTAGGATAATATCAAATGTCCGTTTGAACGCCAGTAAAATTACCAATGTGACAGGACAAATATCCAGGTCCTTACATGGACATTTATGTTACACAGACCTGCAAAATATTAAATCTATGGGAGTACGGGTGCCACTGTGAAGAAGAAGCAGGGATTCAGCGGAGAAACCTGTTCCCTCAACAAAGAACTAGAATGCTGATGGTCCATGTTGCGTCAACAGCGTAGATACGTACACAGAAGTATAAACGAGGCTGTAGAGCAGTCAGTCAGTCTGTCATCTTCTATACCTGCTTATTCCTCACTAGGGTCACATGGTCTGCTGGAGCCAATCCCAGCACATTACAGGTGAGAGGCAGGATCCACCCCAGATGGTCTCCAGTCTATCATGGAGCACACACACCATTCACTCACAAATATGGACAATTTAGAGTCTCCAATTAACCTCAGCATGTGTTTGGACTGTGGGAGGAAGCTGGAGAACCTGGAGAAAACCCACCAGACACAGAGAGAACATGAAACTCCACACAGAAAGGACTCAGACCCAGGACCAAGGAGGTCTTCAACCTGTGACCTTCCTGTTATGAGGTAACAGTGATAACCCCTGCTCCACCATGTCACCCCGGCTGTAGAGTGTGTCCCACAGCAATTGTTACCAGCCACACGGGTCGTCTGTGGAGTCAATGCTGAAGGAAGAAGGAGAATTGGAAGTGGTGTGAGTGGGTTGTCTGTGTGGGTCATTGATTTAGCTGCACTGCTGTGACAGGGCTGCACAGTGACTTATGCTGCTTCTGTTGCAGCCTGAACACACAGTGGATAACCATGGAAACCACTGGCCTCTGTTCCTGCCTATTCACTGTTCACATTCTATCTGATCACCTGGCTCGTTGGATCCATTTTTCCTTCACATCGATACACACACACACCACACACTAAAGTACATACTACTGGATCGTCTCTAACAAAAGAGGAGAACCTCTTAATGCTTCTTTCTCTTGCTGTGATGCAGTTTAATTGATAATCACTGCAATTAATTCCTTTGTTTCCAGTGTGTTTACACAGGCTTTTTTCTTACCATGTAATTGCAGCTCTTGGCAGAAAACAGCCTGGAGAATATTACATGTTAGATATTTTCACATTAGTGATTCCATCTTATGTTCTCTGTGCAAACATTGCTGTTTTTATTAAGTTAATTCATTAAATTACACCAGCAGACAAAAGTTCTAGAACATGTTGATTTGTTGAGTTTTTCTCTAAATTCTCCTAGTTTAATGTGACAGATGATGATGTGACAGCCCAGAGGTCTGATGTGGATTATGTTGCTGTAGGATGAACTCCTGACTAACTAGGTCTAGATCATGGGGTTCTGCTTAGCTCTAGAGCTCTAGTCCTAGAAAAGACCCAGACATCAGGCTTCATCCATGCTGATATACAGACGGGGGTTAATTAACCACAGAATCTTGGTTGGATCAACTTTACACTTTATTTAAGTCCATTACTGCAGAAAAGCTGGATGTCTAAGTTGTTAACTAGAACTGGATTCCTGAACATTGATATCTGTCTTTTTTGGGTCTTTGGGTAGTTAACTGATTATTTTTGTACCATTTAAATGTCCCATATTCTTTGGGTTTGATCCTTAACCAGATTTGAAGCAGCAAAGATCATCTCAGTCTAGTTTTCCACTTCTTTTCTCCAGCTTCTTTCTAAGCCTCTCCTCCTCCTCTTTAAATGGCTGTGGGGGGTGTTGGTGGTGACTGTATAGTAGTGACATCACAACTTCACGTAAGTCATGACTGCTTGTTTTAAGGCAGTTTCTGAATACAGGCTGTGTAGGGGTGGCGTGGTTCACAAAAATCACGGTTCGGTTCATATTGCGGTTTTAGGGTCATGGTTTTCGGTTCGGTACGGTTCTTATTTGTTTCTTTTAGAATACGACACACGCACACACCTTGTTTAGGGTGTAAGGGAAACACGAGGTTGCATGAGGGCATGCCAAAGGCACGTATACCGTAAATTCTGAACTATACGCTGCTACTTTTGTGCTACACTCTAAACACTGCCGCTTATACTACGGTGCTGCTTATTCAAAACATCAACTAAGAGATTATAATGAAGAGTGAATGGAGTAAAGGTTTTTTATTAGTAGGCGGGGCTTAAATGCGCTACTCCCTCGTCTTTATGAATGGATTTGCTGACAGAGGATACATTCATTCAAACAAAAATCATTCAGTGAAAAGAAGAAAACATGAACAGGAATAAATAAATATATATGGTTCAAAAATAACATAAGCTAACAATAAACTTTGAAGGGAATATAATATATCAAATAGTGGTGTGTGGCAGCACCATGTGTTGCGGCGGCACCCTGGACAGCTCCACCTGCAGCGAACATTCCTACGGTGACCAGGTGCAGCAGAAGCTCCACCCTCGCTGTGACCTTCCCTCACACTGATTTCTGATTTATCACATGTGACCAGCGTTTTATTTTGTCTGCAGTGACACTGTCTCCTACGTGACGTTGCGGCTGCTGCAGCATCAGCTCCGCTCGCAGTTCCTTTACCAAACTCAGGTTAAAGGCGCGTCTCGGGTGGTTAGTTAGTTAGTTAGTTCTGTCTATCCTTTCTCTGTTTGTAGGTATGTAATTCATTTGTTTATGTTACTAAGCAGATTAAATAAAAACTTGTTTAAAAATCTCACCTGTAATATCTTTATGGGTAAATATCTGAACAAAGCTTAAGAAGAATAACACAGTGTTTTATTTTTTTTAAATCTAAGAAATGGACGTGAATTTGAAGGAGCCTGCAGCTTAAATTCTGGCTTGTACAATTACTTGATTTTCTTTCTTAAATTTGAGCATGCTGCTTTTAATCAGGTGCACCCTGTAGTGTAAAAAAACGAAACCATTTGGTTCGCTTGTCACGGTTCAATACCTGTGCGTACCGCATGGTTTCGATTTCAGTTAGAAACCATGCCATCCCTAAGGCTGTGTATGTTTCTCTGTGGATTGAGTGTTTTTTAAACATGGGACAGTATTAATACACTCTCCGCTGTCATATATACAGTACAATATACATAGGGCTCTAATAAAACTAGAAGATATTCATTGGAATTAAACTTTTAAATTCAATACAAATGTGTTGAAACTCCACACAGAAAGGTCCCAGGAGGTCTTGATCCTATGACCTTCTTGCTGTGAGGCATCAACGCTAACCCCTGTTCCACCGTGTCACCCCCAATAATTTCATTAGTCACAAAATATTTGGATTGTAGATTTATGATTATAGATTATTATTATTATTATTAACTATTATTTGATTATAGATTTGAGTCATTTTATGAAAGAAATGTCCCAATACTCAGCTCTTTCAGCTCTTCAAATCTGATTATTTCCTGGTTTCTTTAGTCTTCTACTGTATAATAGTAAACTGATGATCTTTGGGTTGTGGACTCAGAAGAACAGGATGAATATTTCAGGGAGGGGAGGGGGGAACATTAGTTATAGTTAGTTTAATTAATTAGTTTAATATGTTCACATTACAACCTGGTATTACATTGCAACCTTGAGCTTTTTTGTGTTTTTTACTTGATAAAAACACACGTTACATGTTTATATTTCCAGCAGAAAAACATTCTGCACAGCATTGACATTAAAAAAAAACAATAATCATGTGTTGAATGACTGAAAAGCTAGCAATAAACTGCTTATTAAAGCCTATACTATATTATCAACGTTTTTTACAACTTTTATGGCTACCAACCTCCAGAAAAGCAAAGATACAAATACAGCAAAGCAAAGCAAAATAGCTTCACAAACCATTTTCTTATAAACCAAAAGAGAATGACATGTTGACATCATTGCATTATTTAATTCCATTAATAGAGATATATCTTCTTTTCATAACTTTTTTAGCGTATACAGAGTCTTCTGAATTGAAAAGAACCTCTCTATTGAGTCAGGAGGCATTTTGGATTTTGTTCTGAATAATTTGGATGATTTGGATGAATAAAACAAATCATAAAAATTCATAGCATGAAAATTTAGAAAAAGTGTCTCTGTGGTAGAATATTGATCAATCAGCCTTATTAATGATATGTATGGCTTTTTTTGCAGTTTTATTATTGACTCTAAGGTAGTAGATAGTAGATCAAATGCAAGGCCTCTCCATGCATTATATAAAGACACAAACATCAGGATGTAAAGATGGATGAAATAAACTAAAGCTCCCGAAGGGTTAAAAACTGCTGCTTGTGATCTGTCACTACAGTGGTTACTGTTAATGCAGCAAAATACAAAAGAAGCACAAGGCAATAAATCAGCATGGCGCTGTTAAGGTGTGTCACTTCACATGTGTGTGACGGGAAAACTCCCCAGGGATTCATTTTGGGCTCCAGCTGAGGACCATGGAGGAGGAGGATGGGGGCGGGGGCTGGTGAGGGGTTGGTGCAGGGTTGGGGGAGTGCAGTATATGGCTGTGAGAGGTATTGTCCTGTGATGCTGTGCTCCCCCTACATTCTCTCCTTTATGTGCCGCTATGTGCAGGTTTGATGGGCCAGGGATGAACAGCATATTTTTTCTTCCGTGCATGTAGGATTGGCTGACAGCTTAACGTGCTCTGTCAGCAGTAATGTGCCATGATGGTGATCTACGGGACCTCCGCACGTCACACACGCACGCCCACCCAGTGGAAATAACACATTTTCTACTTAGTCTCCACCATGGAGAATAAAATAAGACTGCTGTGGCTGGATCATCAACACACGACAGGCTGTAGGTATCACACACACACACACATACATATATATGTGTGTGTGTGTGTCGGGAACATAGAAAGGTGCTCTGTTTATTTCATAAGCCTGCTGCAGTTCCACAGGGTCAAAGGTAAAATAAATAAAGAGATTACAGCTCTTCCTTCTGTCCCTACAGACACTCTACAGCACTTAGCCAATATCTCTATCATTATTAAGGCCTTGATATAGTGTGTGTGTGTGTGTGTGTGGGTGGGTGTGTGTGTGTGTGTTCGTGTGCGCGATGGTGACATTCCATGTGAAGTGGTAAAGTGTCTGATGTGAAGTGGACCAGAGAATTTTTTCCTGTGGGAAATCTGCTGTTTAAAGAAAACACAAACACTCTGATCCCTGACACAATATTTAATTATTAATTAATTATTAATTTACGTAATGTTATATTCTCTCCATGATTATTGAATCAGGCATCAAATCTCACCTTTTCGAACAGTGTTTTACTGTGTATTCTGTTCGTTTTTAGGCTGTCTTGACATATGCAACACCAGTGATTGCATTTTAAAAGCTGAATATGATGATGGTATGGTGTGGTATGGTATGGTATGGTATGGTGTGGTATGGTATGGTATGGTACGGTATGGTATTTTATGGTATGGTATGGTCTGGTATGGTCTGATAGGGTATGGTCTAATATGGTATGGTATGGTATGTTATGGTATGGTCTGATATGGTATAGTATAGTATTGTATGGTCTGGTATGGTATGATATGGTATGGTATGGTATAGTATAATCTGGTATGGTATGGTATGGTCTGATATGGTATGGTCTGGTATGGTATGATATGGTCTGGTATGGTATGGTCTGGTGTGGTCTGATATGGTATGGTATGGTAAGGTATGATATGATATGGTATGGTATGGTATGGTCTGGTCTGGTCTGGTCTGGTCTGGTATGGTGTGGTGTGGTATGGTATGGTATGGTATGGTCTGGTCTGGTATGGTATGGTCTGGTATGGTCTGATAGGGTATGGTCTGGTATGGTATGGTCTAATATGGTATGGTATGGTATGTTATGGTCTGGTATGGTATGGTCTGGTATGGTCTGATATGGTATGGTCCGGTATGGTATTTTATGGTATGGTATGGTCTGGTATGGTCTGATAGGGTATGGTCTAATATGGTATGGTATGTTATGGTATGGTCTGGTATGGTATAGTATAGTATTGTATGGTCTGGTATGGTATGATATGGTATGGTATGGTATAGTATAATCTGGTATGGTATGGTCTGATATGGTATGGTCTGGTATGGTATGATATAGTCTGGTATGGTATGGTCTGGTGTGGTCTGATATGGTATGGTATGGTAAGGTATGATATGATATGGTATGGTATGGTATGGTCTGGTCTGGTCTGGTGTGGTCTGGTATGGTGTGGTATGGTATGGTATGGTATGGTATGGTCTGGTATGGTATGGTCTGGTATGGTATGGTATGTTATGGTCTGGTATGGTATGGTCTGGTATGGTATGGAATGGTCTGGTATGGTCTGATATGGTATGGTCTGGTATGGTATGGATTTGGTATGGTCTGATATGGTATGGTCTGGTATGGTATGGTCTGATATGGCATGGTCTGGTATGGTATGGTCTGATATGGTATGGTCTGGTATGGTGTGGTATGATCTGGTATGGTATGGTATGGTCTGATATGGTATGTTCTGGTGTGGTCTGGTATGGTATGGTCTGGTATGGTCTGATATGGTATGGTCTGGTATGGTATGGTCTGGTATGGTATGATATGGTCTGGTATGGTATGGTCTGGTGTGGTCTGATATGGTATGGTATGGTAAGGTATGATATGATATGGTATGGTATGGTCTGGTCTGGTCTGGTGTGGTCTGGTATGGTGTGGTGTGGTATGGTATGGTATGGTATGGTCTGGTATGGTATCGTATCGTATGGTCTGGTATGGTATGGTATGGCCTGGTATGGTATGGTCTGGTATGGTATGGTCTGATATGGTATGGTATGGTATCGTATGGTATGGTCTGGTATGGTATGGTATGGCCTGGTATGGTATGGTCTGGTATGGTATGGTCTGATATGGTATGGTCTGGTATGGTATGGTCTGATATGGCATGGTCTGGTATGATCTGATATGGTATGGTCTGGTATGGTATGGTCTGATATGGCATGGTCTGGTATGGTATGGTCTGATATGGTATGTTCTGGTGTGGTCTGGTATGGTCTGGTATGGTATGGTCTGATAGGGTATGGTCTGGTATGGTATGGTCTGGTATGGTCTGATATGGTATGGTCTGGTATGGTCTGATATGGTATGGTATGGTCTGGTATGGTATGGTATGGTCTGATATGGTATGGTATGGTATGGTCTGGTATGGTATGGTATGGTATGGTATGGTATGGTATGGTCTGGTCTGGTATGGTATGGTCTGATATGGTATGGTATGGTCTGGTATGGTATGGTCTGATATTGTCTGGTATGGTCTGATATGGTATGGTCTGGTATGGTCTGATATTGTATGGTATGGTATGGTATGATATGGTATGGTATGGTATGGTATGGTCTGGTCTGGTCTGGTCTGGTGTGGTCTGGTATGGTGTGGTGTGGTATGGTATGGTATGGTATGGTCTGGTCTGGTATGGTATGGTCTGGTATGGTCTGATAGGGTATGGTTTGGTATGGTATGGTCTAATATGGTATGGTATGGTATGTTATGGTCTGGTATGGTATGGTCTGGTATGGTCTGATATGGTATGGTCCGGTATGGTATTTTATGGTATGGTATGGTCTGGTATGGTCTGATAGGGTATGGTCTAATATGGTATGGTATGTTATGGTATGGTCTGGTATGGTATAGTATAGTATTGTATGGTCTGGTATGGTATGATATGGTATGGTATGGTATAGTATAATCTGGTATGGTATGGTCTGATATGGTATGGTCTGGTATGGTATGATATAGTCTGGTATGGTATGGTCTGGTGTGGTCTGATATGGTATGGTATGGTAAGGTATGATATGATATGGTATGGTATGGTCTGGTCTGGTCTGGTCTGGTATGGTGTGGTATGGTATGGTATGGTATGGTATGGTATGGTCTGGTATGGTATGGTCTGGTATGGTATGGTATGTTATGGTCTGGTATGGTATGGTCTGGTATGGTATGGAATGGTCTGGTATGGTCTGATATGGTATGGTCTGGTATGGTATGGATTTGGTATGGTCTGATATGGTATGGTCTGGTATGGTATGGTCTGATATGGCATGGTCTGGTATGGTATGGTCTGATATGGTATGGTCTGGTATGGTGTGGTATGATCTGGTATGGTATGGTATGGTCTGATATGGTATGTTCTGGTGTGGTCTGGTATGGTATGGTCTGGTATGGTCTGATATGGTATGGTCTGGTATGGTATGGTATGGTCTGGTATGGTATGGTATGGTATGGTATGGTCTGGTATGGTATGGTCTGATATGGTATGGTCTGGTATGGTCTGGTAAGGTATGGTATGGTATGGAATGGTATGGTCTGGTATGGTATGGTATGGTATGGTATGGTATCGTATGGTATGGTCTGGTATGGTATGGTATGGCCTGGTATGGTATGGTCTGGTATGGTATGGTCTGATATGGTATGGTATGGTATCGTATGGTATGGTCTGGTATGGTATGGTATGGCCTGGTATGGTATGGTCTGGTATGGTATGGTCTGATATGGTATGGTCTGGTATGGTATGGTCTGATATGGCATGGTCTGGTATGATCTGATATGGTATGGTCTGGTATGGTATGGTCTGATATGGCATGGTCTGGTATGGTATGGTCTGATATGGTATGTTCTGGTGTGGTCTGGTATGGTCTGGTATGGTATGGTCTGATAGGGTATGGTCTGGTATGGTATGGTCTGGTATGGTCTGATATGGTATGGTCTGGTATGGTCTGATATGGTATGGTATGGTATGGTCTGGTATGGTATGGTCTGATATGGTATGGTATGGTATGGTCTGGTATGGTATGGTATGGTATGGTCTGGTCTGGTATGGTATGGTCTGATATGGTATGGTATGGTCTGGTATGGTATGGTCTGATATTGTCTGGTATGGTCTGATATGGTATGGTCTGGTATGGTCTGATATTGTATGGTATGGTATGGTATGATATGGTATGGTCTGGTATGGTATGGTCTGGTCTGGTATGATATGGTATGGTCTGGTATGGTATGGTCTGGTATGGTCTGGTATGGTCTGATATGGTATGGTCTGGTATGGTCTGGTATGGTCTGATATGGTATGGTCTGGTATGGTATGGTCTGGTATGGTATATGTTTGTGCTGCAGTTATCATTGACATGCTCCACACATCCTTTCTGCTAAAATGTGTGTGTCAGAGTCTCTGTGTGTTTTCAGCTCGTCAGCATAAATCAATCAGAACAGTGACCATTGACTAAGGGGAGTCAAATATATGAAGAATTTATATTTTCAAGAATGGTGTTTTTTTAGCTGTGTGATTACTAATATGCTGCAGATGTTTTCTATTTCAACAAAGTAAAATAATAGCCGGACTGAAAAGTGTCCGCTATTCACTTCAATGGAAGCTTCTCGCCTGGTACATACAATGAAAAAGTTCCTGACTTCCAGGTTTATTTCCACGTTATGTGACCCATAGAGACTGATCAGTAGAGTCACCTCCCATGATGCTCTGGGGCCTCACATCATGCCCCGGGCAATTAAGAAAAATTAAAAAAAAGAAATTAAAAATAAATTAATTAATTAAAAAATTGTCATCGCTCCTGAGACACAACATGACGGCGTTGTGCCACACAGCTGTGACATCACACTGGAAATAGAGACTTTTCCAGAGCTTTTCTTACCATTAGAAAGGGTTTTGATGGACAAAAAGTTCATGACTTAAAATATAGAATTCAAAGATTAGTAATTACCAGGGTTATAGCTGGGGATGTCCTGTCAACAGTTCTACAGGCTTTTCTTTTACTTTTGCAGTCTAGGGGAAAAAATTATTTTTGGGTCACATGGGATTTTCTGTTGCAGTACCACAAGCGACCACTGGAAATATCAGCTGTTGCTGAGAGGTGGTACCTTATCCAGGTCTGTAATACATCCATGATCAAACAGCCCATCAATTTTCGACATGGCTACAGTTCATAAGTTATTAGGGTGGTGGGTCTCATCGTAGATTGACACCATGGATGATGAGAGACTCGCTGTGGAAGAGAAAAAACACCAGATCATCCTGTTGTGTATCATGTAAACAGAAAATGTAGTGGCTTTGTTCATCCTAGATAAGGTCTATAGTTTTATAAACACTGTCACGAACATGAAACATCAAACTCAAAAACAATTTGACAAATGCACATTGAACCTTGATATACTCTGCCCACCTGAGCAAAAATGATGAATCCACTATGTATAAAGTCTGAATACTTCAGTCAGTACACCAATGCTACCCGGATGGTTTACTACATCAGGTCATATTTTGCAGGCAAACCACACTACGTATCCCAGAAGTCACCAGGAGGTCAATAACTGGAGTAGAAGAAGAACTTTTTTCATATTTTCCCCCAAACTTTATTAAATAATAATTACAAATTAAGGTAAGAATGTCCACTTAAACATAAACTTGAGCAAGGCCAAAGGAAGAATTAACATCAAGACTATATATATCTATATATCCTATGATAAAAATAATAAAATAATAACATGCAATAATAAAATACAGGCAGTCTTTTGCAATGAGACAGTCCTTCTCGTGATATTCACATTTCAGCCACATGAAAATGATGCTTAAGGACACATTACCATGTTATTTGAGTCATTGAATTTGTTGTAAACATAGTCTAAGGGTGCTACATAAGTCAGTGGGACTCCTTTAGGTTGGATGTACAAGGAATTGTCCATATTTGCATATTGTTGCCACATGGCAACAAATCTTTTTTAAACATATTAGAATAAAAAAACAACTTATAACATCAAAATCAAATGAAATGTAAAAAAGAAACAAAAATAAAGTTTACCTACCCTAGATATTGAATTTAGTTTTTTATTTGGTGAAAATTTTCCAAAATTCGATGTTCACATGTCAAATTCCATGAGTAAACAGGATATCCTGGTCATGTGACCTCAGGATTGTATGATTAAAAGTAAAAGACCCTTTTTCACGCCCAGTTGTAAAAAGTATAAATAGGTTTCATATCACAGATTTTTAGAAAAATTAATATAAAGTAATTGTTGCCATATGTGTATGTGGTTAACACACACAAACACTATTGATGCTGAAAACAAAGCAGGAACCTTTTCAAATTTTTTATGAAGTCAGATGACCTCTGACATGTTATGAGCAGTCTGAACAGTCCGTGTGTGTGTGTGTGTGTGTGTGTGTGTGTGTGTGTGTGTGTGTGTGTGTGTGTGTGTGTGTGTGTGTGTGTGCGTGTGTGCATGTGTTCGTTCAGTGGATGACTCATGACTTGTCTATTAAGAGAATGGAGGGTGATCAGGTTGCTGGGAGATTAAGAGCCGCTGTTGTCTGCAGGGACAATGGTGGCCTGAGAGCCTCCTCCACTCTTTCTTTCTGTGGCTCGTTCACACACAACATCAACGTGGAGTGTTTGACCCCGATTTGGAACGAAGAGGTGATGGAGGGAAGGTGAAGCTGAGGAGAGATCGAGAATGAGAGAAAGAGAGAGCAGGAAGGAAAAAAGACCTGCAATCATTGGCCACAGCAAAGGGAACAAATGTAGCTGGAGGCAGAGGGGGAGATTAAGGGAGGGACAGATAGTGAAAGAGAGGGAGGGGGAAGAGAAATAGAGAGAGAGGAAGAGAGAGGGATAGAGAGACCCTGCATGGACATTGCAGCTGAAGCTCAGATCTTGTGCGGGGAGCGTCGTGCATCGTGCAGCGACTGACAGGAGGAGGACAAGCTCGGGGAGGTTGGGTCTGCCCTTTCTCCTCCTGCTCCCCGACTGACGGAGTGTGTGTGACACACACACAGTGTGTGTTCCTCCCCCCCCTCCCCCACCCCCATCCCTCCCTCTCTCTGGGTGGGGAGGCATCTCCGTGGTCGAGTCGATGTTTTCTCTGAGGATGAGACAGCGTTTCTAACAGGATCTAATTCTCAGACTGGGAATAATACACTGGCTGTGCTGAGGGGGACCTGAGCCCAGCAGATCCAACCCCATCAGTCATGGAGGGGCTGCTGTCTCCGATGAGGACGCGGGTAGGTTACCATGGCAATTAACCCACATCTCCCACGACTACCACTTCCTCCACAGGAATCCATCACATCTGTGGGTAGCAGGATGTGACTGACCGCTGAAATCAACGTGTGTGTGTGTGTGCGTGTGTGTGTGTGTGTGTGTGTGTGTGTGTGTGTGTGTGTGTGTGTGTGTGTGCTGTTGCCATCACTGGGGTGATGCTGGAACCTGAGCTGAGAAGTTACTGAGCGTTGCTAGGGGCAATGGGCAGAATGCTCAAGGAGTGTGGGAGAAACACGACCGAGGTGTGAGGTGGTAGAAATAAATCACTGCAGACACATGGACGAGCTTTATCTTTAGATAATAAGATAATAAAGGCATCCAGAACATATCAAAATCACATGCACAGGCTAAGTATGGAAGTATGGAATAAGGATTGGATTTGAGAATACAACAGGAACCCCCAGTTGAAGATGTTGATAATCTGCATCGTGCCTGCTTATGTACGGTAATGGATTCATGACCTGTGCACGCTCCACAATTCACCCAATAGAGGAAGGATATAGTCATGTTGTTGTCGGAAAAAGTCAAACAATACAGTGACTTCATTGAAGTCAACAAGTGTCACTTTTGGACAGATGGGGTAACACGGTGGTAAAGTGGTTAGAGCTGTTGTCTCACATCAGAAGGTCCAGGTTCCAGTCCTTGGTCTGGGTTCTTTCTGTGTGGAGTTTCATGTTCTCTCTGTGTCTGGTGGGTTTTCTCCAGGTTCTCCAGCTTCCTCCCACAGTCCAAACACATGCTGAGGTTAACTGGAGACTCTAAATTGTCCATAGGTGTGAGTGTGTGAATGAATGGTGTGTGTGCTCCATGATAGACTGGAGACCATCTGGGGTGGATCCCTGACTCACAGGTCGCTGACCACTGTCCCAACTAAACCAACTTCCTGTGGACTGGAACCACCTGCTAAGTTACAGCATTGAATTTATGAAATCCAGTACCATGTGACCGCAATAAAGGTTTTAGCAGTGCAGAAAGAAAGTAGTGTGTGTGTGTGTGTGTGTGTGTGTGTGTGTGTGTGTGTGTGTGTGTGTGTGTGTGTGTGTGTGTGTGTGTGTATGTGTAGGCTTTGTTTGAACATGGACACATTCTCTTTCTGGACATTTTGAGCATCACAGTATTCATTTATGGCTCAATTTGTGCTGCAATGTCTTTCTTTATGTAAAGAAAAACACCAGGTCAAAATAATAAAATATGCCGTAGTTATTAGTAGGCAAAAGAGCTGCAACAATTAATCAATTAATCACTTAGTTGATTAACTATTACGTTAATCACCAACTATTTTGATAACATTTTTTCAGCTTCTCTTCTCTGATTATTTTCTAGTTACATATACCGTATTTTCTGGACTATAAGTTGGTTGGGGGTGCGGCTTAATTTACATGTTAAGTCAATGGGACGATGCGAAATTCGCCTGTCGCGTCAAGTTGAAAATATTGAACTTTTCAGGCAAATTCGCAGGATGACGTAGCGCGACAACCAATCAGCGTTGAGATTCGCTCCACGTCTCCATGACAACGAGAAATTCACTTATCGCCAATCTTTTACTTTTCAACAGACTTGGAAGCTGCTTCGTCCAGGTGGAGCTCCGGTAGGAAGCGTTGAAACCAGCCGAGCTCTGTGCACCTCCAGAGGGTATCATGTACCCAGAAATGATGGCGGAGCTTCAGACTTTCAGAGCAGGACAATGCAGTGACAGTGGTGATCACACACATGGATGATGAGAGAAAACACGAAACAGGCGGGCACGCGATGACGCAATCTGGCGAATTTTCTCAAAACAGCGCAACAAATTTTTATTTGGTGCGTGACAAAATCTCGTCCATCGCGTGAAAAAATCGCATCAGTTGAGTCCGGTGTGAACACCCCTTTATACTCCGGAGCGACTTATGTGTGAAATTATTAACACATTATTACCAGTATATCATTTCACATGTTATTTTCACACTGAACCACCAGAGGGCGCTCTAGGCTTGTGCTGATAATTTCAACATTAGCAGTAACTTTTAAAAAGTACTGAGAAGGGCTGAACAAAAACAGCACCGAAAAGAAAATCATATTCTGCAGATCACAAGCTGCAAGTAGTAAAATATGACGTCTGACGTCAGCGACGTAGAAGAGGAAGCGCCGCGTCTTCTACCTCCGGAGTTAGAGGAGTTGATGAAAAGTGAAACAGAGGATGAAGATTTCATTGGATTTTAGTTAGCGGGTATTTGGAGTGACACAGATGGTTTTGGTAAACTTCTTATCATGTTATTGATGCTATAGTTATGGGAATAACTCTCAGTTGTGTCATGTAACGTCAGCACTGTTCAGCCTGTTGTTGCTTCTATTCTATTTTTATTTGAAATTGTTCGTCATTTAAATTTTAAATGACATGTCTGTTCTTGGTGTTGGATTTTATCAAATAAATTTCCCCCAAAAATGCAACTTATACTCCAGTGCGACTTATATATGTTTTTTCCTTCTTTATTATGCATTTTATGGCTGGTGCCACTTGTACTGCAGAGCGACTTATAGTCCGGAAAATACGGTAGTTATTATATAGTTTCTTTAAATAATTATTAGTTAAAAAAAACTATAACAAATAACTAACTATAATTACTAGTTAGTTAAGTAGTTATTATTATTATTATTAAGCTCTACTTTAAATATTTAGTCTATAGGTTTAGGGTTATATTATCACTGCTTGGTCAACGTAATGAAATTAAAAGTCTTCTACTACATTTAATGGGGAGGATAAATGTACATGTTGTAAGTGTTGCATCTCCCCCTATGATCTGTGCCTTTGTGTGTGTGTGTGTGTATGGTGTGTGTGTGTGTGTGTGTGTGTGTGTGTGTGTGTGTGTGTGTGTGTGTGTGTGTGTGTGTGTGTGTGTGTGTTGAAAAGATTGAGACAGTGTTTCAGTACAGTGCCTCTCTCCCTTCTGTACAAACCTCCTGATTCTGGTAGAAACAGAAGGAGCCAGAGGTGATAGGAAGCAGCTCAACAGTTGATTCACTATTGTTCTGCTGCAACACACTCGACCTTCTGTACTGGACCGGTCTGTCTCACTGGCAGCATTTACATTTGCTGTCTCAAAGGACACAATATCAGCCTGTGTGTGTGTGTACAGAGCTGATGGTTAATGAAAGAAGAAAACTGTGTGTGTGTGTGTGTGTGTGTGTGTGTGTGTGTGTGTGTGTGTGTGTGTGTGTGTGTGTGTGTGTGTGTGTGTGTGTGTGTGTGTGTGTTTGTGTGTGTCAGAGCACATTATTTGTCTATGGAGACAAAACATGCCTACATGTGACATGTAGACACTGATGGAGTCTGAGATATGAGATGAAAACTGTTTATTCTGCTTGTGATTATTACAGTGAGGATTCAAGCAAACATATCAACTGCATAAACAGTTAAATAAAACATCAATGTGATTAAAATGGCAGCACAGGCTGAAAAATATAGAGAAAACAAATCGAAGGCTGTAACCTGATTTTGAGAACAAAGCTGTGAGGTTTTTCTGAATATATATGAAGATGTGACTGACTTTCTGGAAGGAGGACAGTGATTTGGTGACAGTTTCTATCAGTCTACACCAGGACGAGAATAGAAACAACTAAATAAATACAAAGATGGCAGCAACAGAAGCAGATTTGAACCCGACAGTGTTTGTTCTAATCTCAGCTCGTCTCGTGTTTCTGCTTCCACAGACTTGGCATCATCTTGCTCTCTAATAGCTCCTCCTCCTCCTCCTCCTCCTCCTCCTCCTCCTCCTCCTCTGTTGTCAGCTATAATAACCAGTGGCTGCAGCCTCACATCATTGATCCTGTTTGTTTCTGCAGGCCTGAAACACACCGACTCACAGCAGCAGTTAAAGGAGTATCTGATGCTGCTGTTACAGCACCTCCTCTCCTCCTCTGTTCCTCTCCTCCACCTTCACAGCTCGATCCTACTTTTTCAGTCCTTTCTTTTCCAACTTTAGCCAACAATCTCTCTCTCTGCCTCTCTCAGTCATTTCCTCTGATCATTGCCTGTCTGTCAGACGTGTCTCTCCCTCTCCTCCTCCTCCTCCCTCTCCTCCTCCCTCTCCTCCTGCCTGCTGATGTGATCCAAAGTGTTAAGTGGCTGTTTGAAGGCAGATTTGGCTTCAAATCTGTGGCTGAGAATCAAGCTTCTATCTGTGTTCAGCTTGTGTCCAGATTGGACCAAAGAGCTGTGGGAATCATTTCAATCACGACTAAACGACTTTCACATTTATCTTCATCAGCCACATTGAGCCCTGTAGTCAATCTGCATATCTCAGCTTCTGGCATCAAAGGTACTTTGGGTAGATTTACATGAATAAATCACAGCATAATGTGAGTCACAAAGTTTCGTTGCATAATGTCATGTTAATGCATTGATAAAATGAGGAATCTGATGAAAACAGACATTTTAATTTGAGATTTTTAATCATTTATTTGAGAAATAAAGTGAGCGATACAGCTTTGATATATGTGTCTTCACAGTCAATTGTTAATCACACATGTCAGTTTATATCACTGCAAACTGTGAACTATCATTTGACAAAATGAAGCAGAGAAATAGTGAAGTTCTCAGTAGTTTTGTGTGAAAACTCTGTGTTTGCATAAACACTTGTATAAACCAAATTATTGCCTTAATCAGAGTAGAATTGGACAACTGAAGTGTATAAAGACATGTTACTCTGATCAATAATGAGTTCTCTAACTAAGAACTAACAATTAAGAAACCCAGATAATAAAACAATGCATGTGTGCATGCTCCACACCCCCACACTGCTGTAAGACCTCGGAACAAAAACGCAAGAAATCAGTCACAGTCACACAGTCACAGTAGAAGAAGCAGCAGAGCAGCAGCACAAGCACATAAGCACCAAGTGTTGATGGGAAAGACATGTTCCTGTCAGGAGTTTGATTTTCTCTGTTGCATGTAACCTGCAACTAGGACAGTCAGACAGGTCTGATTAGATGCCAAGACCGAATTTTGAGCATAGCTCTATTAAGCTGTGCATGTAAACGCAGTAAACGGAATGAGATATGTTGTCATTAACATTAGCTTCTGAGGCTCCATGCTAACATTAGCTTCAGAGGTTCTGTGTTAACGTTTACTTAAGAAGCTCCATGCTAACATTAGTTTCACAGGGTCTGTGTTAACGTTTGCTTAAGAGGCTCCATGCTAACATTAGCTTCACAGGGTCTGTGTTAACATTTGCTTAAGAGGCTCCATGCTAACATTAGCTTCACAGGGTCTGTGCTAATGCAGCTTCAGGGGTTCTGTGCTACCTTTAGCTTTAGAGGTTTTGTGTTAATGTTTGTTTCAGAAGCTCTATGCTAATGTTAGCTCTGTGTTAAAGTTGTCCCAAATTGCACACTTCTCAGTGCACTTCTTTGCAGTGCACTGCAGTTTGAACACTGACTTGTGCAGTGTGCAAAATTTGAGACGGTAGTACGATCCCAAATCAAAACACACCTATGAATAATAAGGGAATACATTTGCACCATAAACTGTAGGATCAACTGTTTAATTTGTGTTTTGCTGTCCTCTATTTAATAAAATAAGTGAGACATGCCTCCAAAGTTCACCTTGGTCATGTGTCATTGTCTAAATTAGGGATTAGGGAATCTAAATTAGGGATGTTCTTAAATAACCCACTGAACACTTCTAACATAGTTATTCATCACCACAAATACAAGTCAATTAAGGTGTTGTTTTTTTAGATGTTATGTTGCCTGCTGCCAGCAGGTGGCAGCACCTCCTCACTGTTAAAATACGTGTGCAGTGGACTATGTATGGGATAAGAAAAAGCAGCTGTTTGGAAATATTTTAAAAATCGAAAAATGGAAACAGGGCTATATGCAGGTTGTGTCAGACTAAACTGACATATGACCAGATTCAGTACAGACATAGAGACATTAATCTACATGGAGAGCAAGCTAGCAGATAGCTAGTGTTTCTAACAGTAGCTGTAGCGTCTGTCAATGTTCACCACTTCAAACTTGTTGCTCAGTGCAACTATATCAGCAGCATTTAAACTAGCATTTAGTTGTTGAACAGTGTAGAAAAGATGTATTTCTATTGAAAAGTGGAAGCTTAAGTAGATTTTTCATGTTTGGCCAAATTAGGGTGTGTTGGACTGTTTTCAAGTACTGTTATCTTGCAATTCCTAATCTGACCAATCTGAATTTCTAACAGCAAAACACCTGCATGAATGAATGAATATGAGATTAAATGTACAATCTCAACTTTTTTATTTTATTAATTTTTTGGGAATTGAGGAAGTCTAAAAGTCACCATAAATTTGTAATATTTCCTGTGGCATAGATGCCTTTATTATACAGTGGACAGACAGGAGATGGTGGGAGGGAGAGGAGGGAGACATGCAGCAAGGGACCACTGGGCTGGGGCCTGAACTTGGGTTGGCTGCTTATGAACAAAGGTCTATAGGGAAATGCTCTACCCCTACACCACCATAGCATGCCAGTGCTAAATCTACATATCAGATTTAAATCATGTTGATAGGTCGAGTAAAACCGTACTTAAAGATTAATCCCTTACACTCTAAAAAGAAATGTTTAGCCATCAATCAATTCAAAACAGTTAACATTCCTATTACAACTTATTTTGAAATTGCATTGAACCAACAAACAATATTACATTGGATAAATTAGCGTTTCCTCTTCAGTCAAAGATTATTTTAGGTACTGCTGATTTAATAACAACTGCTTTTTGCAATTAACTGCTTTTTTATTTTGAACTTGAGCATTGCAACAGCATGCTAACAGTACTGTAGGCTAGCTAGCAGTCACATGATTAAAGGTAGGGTAGGTGATCTTGGAAACTCGCTTTGAGCAGGCAGCATTTAGAAAAAACACCTCACAAGACCAACCCCCTGTCTCCAGACTCCCTCTGAAACCATGCCCCCAGAGAACAGGCCACACCCCCACAGAACAGGCCACGCCTCTAGAGAACAGGCAGGTGCACTGCTTGTTCCTGGGTTCACGAGTACTGCTGCATCAACTAGCTAACCTGAGCAAAACTTTTCTCATCGCTCATTCACAGGTAAGGAAACACAACATCATAATAAACATAAATGATGAATATGTTGATTGTTTCAGGTTATATCTATTAGTGTATCAGATTAATAGTTTGACTTTTCAGTTTTTAAGTTTAATTAGTGTAAGTAATCTTATGATAGTAAGAACAGCTGATCATTATGTTTTTGACACTAACAGCCCCAATCATACACTACCTAGCTGCTAATGTTATGTTGTGATGTCCAAACATCTTTACATTGATCGTACAGTCATGTGCAGAACTCTACATCATAGCTAATGTTAGCCTATCATATTTATTCAAGTTTACACTATGTAACGGGCATTTCATCAGGAGGTCAGACACATGCTATAGAGTCTGGTCTGTGGGAGGTGAGATCTTTGTTGTATAAAGATACTACAAGTAAAAACACATACTGTATCTGACAATGAGGATCCTGTGGTCTTGATGGTCGCCTCTGGTCTGTCCATGTTGGAGCAGCAAGTCAGGTTCTCTGGAGGTCTCGGATACAGGGAAGATGGAGGGGGTCTCAGGAAACCTTGTTTCACTGGTGTACAACTTCTGTTCTTCTCATAACTAAAAAACATACAAATATGTCATAACTCATGGTTCTGAAGGCTAGTAATTAGCATTTTAGCAGCGTAGTTTGTGATTTACAGTAACATTTTGTTTTAGAAATTATAGCCTATTAAAGAAAAAAATGCTAGCATTACTAACACTGCAGTTCATCCAATTGGCTTTATTCTCATATATCAGGGATATCCTGATCACATGTTTTTGCCCCAGAGTCAGGGAGGAGCAGCACATATGTTTAATACTAGCTCTAGTCTAGCTCCACGCTAGCTCTAGGCTAGCTACTCCTCTGTATCGGAGGCTGTAGATAATCCTGTATCAGCAACAGCAGTGACAGCTGTTTATAGTAATTTAACTTCAACCAGTGATGCAGTAATAGTTTACTTGCTTCCAACAACATTTTAACTATATGTAGACGTAGCTACGGAGGATTCCTGGTTGTGTTTACATCACTACTATCATGCTCAGAAAATTGTTTGATCAGATCGGGGACATCCCTAATTAAAATAACAATATAAGAACATGCCAGAAAACAAAGAATATGCTCGAAAAACCATAAAGACATAGTGTTATCTTGCCTATCAGGTAGAAACCTGTCATCATGGTGTATTTGCAGCTCTCTGTTGCTTCAGGTGACGCCTCCATTCATTTGCTGCTGCACTGATGCTAACTCTGGTTTAGTTTTACTCTTCATCAGCCTTTTTCTCATCAGTTACCATCTCAGATACAGTTTAATGCTGTCGGTCAGTTGCTAACGCTAACTAACGTAGTGTCTGTATACGCGCAACTTGTTCATGTCGGTGTACATGCAAAGGAGGGAGGAGAAAAGGGGAATTACCAGTTTAGTTTGATTGACATGTCACCATCCCAACACTAAGAACACGTTACTACAGGTTATTATTTTTTTTCTATAATTGTCAGCACATTAAATTAATTGATTGCCATCTGTGTGTGACAGTGAATTTAGGCAATATGATAAAAAATTCTCCGGGAAAACATCCACCCTACCTTTAAACAACTTTAGATTTAGAAAGTTTATCTAAATCAGTTAATTTCATTTTTAAACCTGCAATTATGTGTTTAATCCCATGGTGTTAACAGATCCTCTGAGTTGTTTTCCCTGTATACTTAAGTTGCTACATGATCAGTGCAGGAATAAACGGGACAATGGAGCATTGACTCCCACAGGATAGCGCTGTGATACACAAGTCTATGGGATTTTAACTTTTAATGGTAATAATGATAATGATGATGTTATGAACATCTATCCAAAATAAATTCCACAAAAAAGGATGTATACCATCATGCCATGAGCAGGTGTGTATGTCCAAAAGTTAAGAGTAATTTGACAAACACAGACTCAGATATTTCCTGCTTTATAGTATCTGTTATATCTACATCTAGATATAATTTCATAATATGACATAAAATGACAGGGCAACACGGTGGCGCAGGGGTTAGCGCTGTTGCCTCACAGCAAGAAGGTCGCAGGTTCAAGACCTCCTTGGTCCGGGGTCTGGGACCTTTCTGTGTGGAGTTTCATGTTCTCTCTGTGTCTGGTGGGTTTTCTCCAGGTTCTCCAGCTTCCTCCCACAGTCCAAAAACATGCTCAGGTTAATTAGAGACTCTAAATTGCCCGTAGGTGTGAGTGTGTGAGTGAATGGTGTGTGTGCCCCACGATTGGCTGGCGACCATCTGGGGTGTATCCCTGCCTCTCGCCGTAACGCGCTGGGATAGGCTCCAGCAGACCCCTGCGACCCTAATGAGGAATAAGCAGGTATAGAAAATGACTGATGACTGACTGACATAAAATGACATAAAACTGACATAAAACAGTCAATTCTTGTCTTTGTGTTGCACTGTGTCTCAATGTCTCAATGTCATGACGTTCACCTCAACAGAACAGACACAGAGCAGTAGCTGTGGGTAAAATCATCCAGAGTCTGTCTAAAGTAGTAGACTTTTTACAAGAGTTAAATCACTTCAAAGCTCCTCAAGCTTCCTCCACCTCATCATTTTTTGTTCACTCTTCCTTTCTGTTTCTGTATTTAGAATAGATAGTGATGCGAAGGGAAGCTGGAAAATGAAATAAAATAGGCACCAGTGCATAAGCCATGCCTTTTGTAGTTGAGAAAGAGAGATGCAGGAAACAGCAAGCACAGTCATCCTGAGGGAATTTGAAGGAACCCGTTATCCCCAGTGTCTATAAATGTTCCTCGTTATTGCAGGGTCTGTCTTTATGTCATTTTAATGTGATGCTATAGACTGATATTGCAGTTAAGACACAACTGAATCATTCAGACATTATCGCTCACTACCCACTATCTCTCCTTGTCTTTTTATTGCCACGACTGCAGGGAAGGATGGATCCAGATAGGCCACATGATTAGAAACACACACACACACACATACATACATACATACACACACACACAGACACACACACAAACACACAGGCTCTAAAAGGGAAAGATCAAGTTCCCTGTTGGTATCTGCTGGGATCCCAGTTGTGTGTAATATATGCATATAGGTCAGTAGAACAAGGAGCTGGGGCTTTGTAGAAATCTTCCTCTCGTGAAATTGCATCTCATTCTCTGAGAGAAATGTTGACAGTTTACATTTCTGTAACCATGGATACATTAAAGGTCAACGTCTATTTCTCTTTTCACAGCAGGAGCAGGAGATTGAATTATTGAGTATATCAGAGATATGTTGATTGATGTCACCAAAACTTTATCTCACAGTATTTTTCTAAATTAATGGTTTCACAGCACGTGTAATTTTTTTTCATCTGATATCAGGTGTTCACAACATTTTCTACTGGTGGAGAGAAGTATTACTGCTGTAGTCTTCGGATAGTGGTGGTTTCATGGTGACTAATGGAGAATAATTCAACACTAGTAGTTAGAGCTGCAATGATTGATTTGTTAGTTTCCAACTATACCATTAAGAAGAAAATGTCCAAATTCTCTGGTTCCAGCTTCTCTTCTCTGGTTATTTCCTGGTTTCTTTAGTCTCTATAATAGTAAACTGATAATCTTTGGGTTGTGGACTGTTGGTCTGGATGTTGATATGACACGTAGCTGCATGCATGCGTGTGCTGTGGATCAATAGCAGCAGTTATCAGCAGATTAACCCTGTCGATGCTTTATCAGTCTAATCAGACTCTCTGCTATAACTCTCTCCTGTTCTGCATGTGCTCACTCTCAGCAGTGTCACTGCCTCCTTCCTGTGTGTGTGTGTGTGTGTGTGTGTGTGTGTGTGTGTGTGTGTGTGTGTGTGTGTGTCCAGCTGCTCATGACAGATGGAGCCATTACAGAAATGGCTGAGGGCTTGGACATACATGCAACACTCACCCACAAACACATACTTATTCTATTAAGGGATGACCAGTTGAAGAAAATACACACACACTCACACAAATCCCTACCAGTTCTGGGTACCACATGCTTCTTTTGCCCCTTTTGCCCTCTTCTCTGCTTCCTTTTCCCCACTCACCCACTCATCCATCCACCTGGTTCATGAGCAGGTGGCTGTCAGGATGGTTGAAGTCAGGGGGGGGGGGGTGAACCCACATCCCTGAAGCTGACCGCCTCACTTCCTGCCTGAAAATAATTAGGAGAGAAAGGCAGGGCTGCTGAGTTCATATCTGTAGGACAAGGTAGGACTGCCTTTGGCAACCATCTCTCTCTCTCTCTCTCTCTCTCTCTCTCTCTCTCTCTCTCTCTCTCTCTCTCTCTCTCTCTCTCCTCTCTCTCTCTCTCTCTCTCTCTCTCTCTCTCACACACACACACACACTGCACAGCAGGTTGTCTGGCAGCATTTAAAGGCCAAAGTAATCAGCAGAGGGGTGATGTCTGGTGGCTGGAACCACATGGAAACAAACAACATGCAAACAGACACTCGCATACACACACACACACACACACACACACACACACACACACACACACACACACACACACACACACACACACACACATACACACACACACACACAAACACACACACACACTCTTTCTCTCTTATTGGCTTATTGGATGGAGCACCCCATCTCCCAGCTGTCATCTTAGCAGCCACCAAGTGCACTGTCTGGGACAGTCTTCATTCTTCATTAGGAAGAGGACAACAATAGTTTCTACTGTGATGTCAAACAACAAATATATTTTTAAAAAAAAGAATGAATGAATTCTTAGGTTTGAAATATTACTCTAATTAGAGAATAATTGTAATGTTGAGAATAAACTCATATTCTCTATGACAAAGAGAAATAGTGTCCACCTGCATTAAAAAGAAGAATGTGAATTTATTAAAGCTGCAATAATTAGTTAATTCATTGATTAATTGCTATTACATCACATTAATCACCAACAATTTTGATAACCAAGGAAATAATTAATAGTTTCAATAATCAATAGATTAATCCACTATCAAAATAGTATAGTTTAGTAGTTAGTAGTTTAGTAGTAGTTTCAGTAATACTTTAGTTTCACAAACAGTGAAATAATTAAAATTCAAAATTCAAAAATAAATAAATAAAATAAGTAATTCTTTTGGCATCCACAACAAATCATTATGAAAAGCAGGACTTTGACAAAAAATTGCATCTATTCCAAAGAAAAAAAACAAAAACAAAAATGCTTCTCCTTGCGGAAGAGAAATGTTCTAAAATGACTTTACTGTCTATTCATTCTTTCTCAATGACATTCTGATATTAATCATTCAAATCATTAGGTGATCATTAGGCACAAAGTGCCCAAAAATAATTTAGTATAAAGCAAAAGTGAAATATTTAAGTTGACAGAATCAGGAGTCTGTGTTGATGATGTACAGAGACAGAAAGAAAACATGTTGCTGTGTGAGATCAGTTGACTCCATGAAGAGAAGAACATCCTCCAACTGCTCTTCTTCTTCTTCTTCCTCCTCCTCCTCCTCTCTACATTTGAAGATGAAGCACATACGTGTGTCTGTACACATCTAAGCATGTCAAATCTTGTCAAATTCACCTTTTGTCCCCTGTAAAGGGAGGCATCGAAGGATGCGATCAATCAAGCTCCATACAGCCACAGAAGAGGCGAAATGCACTTAATGTTATGTGTTGTCATGGAAACACATTCTGCAGATTTTACACTTCATTGGCCTCCACCAGTTTTCAGGCATTTAAAGGAAATGATTTCCAAGAAGGGCAATTAGGATGAGGAAATTAGTATATCTGCGAGGATAGATTGATATTTTCTGTTTTAGATGTTTTGAAGTAAAGAAGATAAACAGGGAGAAATAATTAAAGTCGAAGATGTATAGAGATAATATTAGGTCAAATGTTTTGTACTTGGAAAAACTAAAAATTGAAACTGAAAGACATAGCAAACAAGAACCCCCCCCACCCCCACATACACACACACACACACAGGGAGAAACACCTCTAATGAATGAGTAGAGGATGAGTATTTTCACCTCTGATAGACAGTAAACCTGCACTGAACAGTCCATCAAGACATCAAGACCACACAAGACAATACCTTGTTTTGGTACAATTAGTGAAATACAGAGTAGAATTATGTGAAATGTTTAAAAAAAAAAAAAATCTTTTTTTGATTTTGGTAAATTTTGGTCATTTTGACTTTAAATAATTCATAATATTTTGATATGATAAAAGATTTTACTTTTTATCCCATATGTTTCAATTTAATGTTGTTGAAAAAAAGAAAAAAAAGAATTTAGTTTTTTAATTTTTTTAATTTTTTATCATCATTTATCATTTTTTCATTATTTCATTTTCATTCATTCATTCGTTCATCTTCTATACCAGCTTATTCTTCATTAGGGTCACATGGTCTGCTGGAGCCAATCCCAGCACATTACAGGTAAGAGGCAGGATCCATCCCAGATGGTCTCCAGTCTATCATGGAGCACACACACCATTCACTCACACACTCACACCTATGGACCATTTAGAGTCTCCAATTAACCTCAGCATGTGTTTGGACTGTGGGAGGAAGCTGGAGAACCTGGAGAAAACCCACCAGACACAGAGAGAACATGAAACTCCACACAGAAAGGTCCTATGGGGGGAGACAGCTGTCAGAATATCTGTTGAGTGCAAGATAAATGTCCATAAACTCTTGAATGAGTCCAGTCAGACATAATATGTATTGTGTGTATTTTATCCATCAGAATATGAATGTTACCACCATATTTCCACCATATTACCACCATGTTACATCATGTTACCACCATATTACAACTATATTACCATCATGATCATCATCACCCTGTTACCACCATGTCACAACCATATTACCACCATGTTACATCATATTACCACTGTTATACCATATTACCACCATGTTACCACAATGTTACACCATGTTACACCATGTCACAACCATATTACCACCATGTTACATCATATTACCACCATGTTATACCATATTACCACCATGTTACCACAATGTTACACCATGTTACACCATGTCACAACCATATTACCACCATGTTACATCATATTACCACCATGTTATACCATATTACCACCATGTTACCACAATGTTACACCATGTCACAACCATATTACCACCATGTTACATCATATTACCACCATGTTATACCATATTACCACCATGTTACCACAATGTTACCACCATTTTACCAACATGTTACATCATGTTACCACCATATTATCACCATGTTCCCACCATACTACAACCATATTACCACCATCATACCAACATGTTACCACCATGTTACCACCATATTACCAGCATGTTACCAGCATGTTACCACCATGTTTCCACCATATTACCAGCATGTTACCACCATGTCACAACCATATTACCACCATGTTACATCATATTACCACCATGTTATACCATATTACCACCATGTTACCACAATGTTACACCATGTTGCACCATGTCACAACCATATTACCACCATGTTACACCATGTTACCACCATATTATCACCATGTTCCCACCATACTACAACCATATTACCACCATCATACCAACATGTTACCACCATATTACCAGCATGTTACCACCATGTTTCCACCATATTACCAGCATGTTACCACCATGTCACAACCATATTACCACCATGTTACATCATATTACCACCATGTTATACCATATTACCACCATGTTACCACAATGTTACACCATGTTACACCATGTCACAACCATATTACCACCATGTTACATCATATTACCACCATGTTATACCATATTACCACCATGTTACCACAATGTTACACCATGTCACAACCATATTACCACCATGTTACACCATGTTACCACCATTTTACCAACATGTTACATCATGTTACCACCATGTTATACCATATTACCACCATGTTACCACAATGTTACACCATGTTACACCATGTCACAACCATATTACCACCATGTTACACCATGTTACCACCATTTTACCAACATGTTACATCATGTTACCACCATATTATCACCATGTTCCCACCATACTACAACCATATTACCACCATCATACCAACATGTTACCACCATGTTACCACCATATTACCAGCATGTTACCAGCATGTTACCACTACGTTTCCACCATATTACCAGCATGTTACCACCATGTCACAACCATATTACCACCATGTTACATCATATTACCACCATGTTATACCATATTACCACCATGTTACCACAATGTTACACCATGTTACACCATGTCACAACCATATTACCACCATGTTACATCATATTACCACCATGTTATACCATATTACCACCATGTTACCACAATGTTACACCATGTTACACCATGTCACAACCATATTACCACCATGTTACATCATGTTACCACCATGTCACACCATGTTACCATCATATTACCACCATATTATCATCATATTATCACCATGTTACATCATATTACCACCATGTTACCATCATATTAACCCCATAACAACCATATTGCCACCATGTTACACCATGTTACCACCATATCACCACCATATCACCACCATGTTACACCATGTTACCACCATATCACCACCATGTTACCCCCATATTCCAACCATATTACCACCATGTTACCACCATATTACCACCATGTTACCACCATATTACCAGCATGTTACCACCATGTTACCACCATGTTACCACCATGTTTCCACCATATTACCACCATGTTTCCACCATATTACCACCATGTTACACCATGTTACAACCATTACAACCATTTTATGACAATGTTCCCACATGTTACACCATGTTCCCACCATGTTACCACCATATTACCACCATGTTATACCATGTTACCACCATTTTACGACAATGTTACCACCATGTTAGCACAATGTTCCCACCATGTTCCCACCATGTTACCACCATGTTATACCATGTTACCACAATGTTACCACCATGTTACCACCATGTTATACCATGTTACCACTGTACATGCATACATTTACATGTTCCATAAGATCTAAAAGCAGGCTCCAGACATACAGACCTCTATACTTTCTCATTAATATTGGTCTGTCACTGAAAGAGCTGGAAGAATAGATGATTGGGTAAAAATGATGAATACGAGGGGGAGACAGAATGAGAGATAGTGATGATGAAGGCTCCAGGATGAAGGAGAAATAAATTAGCTAAATTATTTAATTCTAGTAATAATTATAATTATTAATTATAATTCATTATAATTATTTATTATTAGCATTATTATTTTATTATAATTCATTCTTTTTTATTTTATTAGAACTCTCCAATCAACATCTTTAGTTCACAACTAAAGACGTTAATTGGAGATCAGTGGCAGTTGCCAGGTTTCCAGTTACCACCCTTCTCCCATGTGTAGGCAGATGCTATTATGCTGAATTAAACCCAAATGTGAAATGAAGGTTGCCAGATTTGCCATTGGTTCGGCCCCTGAGGAAAACTTACATCATCCTAAAGTGTCTGAGTGACCCCGCCACTCTCATTACCGCTCATTACAACAATTAAAGGTGACGTCTGTCAGATTTATATCTGTCCCTTATTTGTATGCATGTACATGCTTGTGTGTTTTACTCTGAACAGATGTGAACATCTGCCGTCACAGTTCAGGCTATTAATACGTGTCTGGAGGTGTTTGTGTGTGGATGTGTCTGTATTTTGCAGTGACAGCTGTTGTTGTTTGCTGTATTGTCCAGAGTTGTCTAACAAACCTGATCTGAAATATTCATAAAGTGTATTTTTGAGACTCAGACAGTTGTTCTATATTTCTATAGACTTGTGTTGCTTCAGTTTGTTACTTTGATTACAGACAACTGCAACACACTCCATTTACATCATGTCTTGACTTTTCTCAAATATTACCTGAGATGTCAAAAGTCTCCACATTCATTACTATAAAATTAAAAATACTTCTGTAGAAAATGAAGTATCAACGCACACTTTTTACTCAAGTAAAAGTGTACAAGTTCTGGTTTCAAAACTACTTAAAGTATAAAAAAATATACTTTACCATGATTAATAGTAGTTAATTATTTTAGTTTATTTTATTTTATAAACAGGTAATTCCACAGAGGTCAACAAAGGGAGATCAAAAAGGCCAAAAATTGACAGGCTGAGATCACAGAGTCAAAATCTCTTCACACACATAGAGAGAAACAACCAGACGATCAGATACAGAACTGATAAATGACAGGGCTTCAATAGTAGGCAGACACACAGGGGCAAACAAGACACAGTTGGACATCATTACAACCAATCAGGTGAAACACAGATGAAGGGCGGGGTAGATGGAAGCACATGGGACACCATAACAAACAGGCAGTCCAAAATAGAAGCAGTGCAGCTGCTGTCCAGCAGGACCACCGGACTTCATTCATTCATTCATTCATCTTCTATACCCGCTTATTCCTCATTAGGGTCACATGCATTGTCTGCTGGAGCAAATCCCAGCACATTACAGGTGAGAGGCAAAGATACACCCCAGATGGTCTCTAGTCTATTGTGAGGCACACACACCATTCACTCATGGGCAATTTAGAGTCTCCAGTTAACCTCAGCATGTTTTTGGACCGTGGGAGGAAGCTGGAGAACCTGGAGAAAGCATGAGAGAACATGAAACTCCACACAGGAAGGTCCCAGGAGATCTTGAAGCTGCAAACTTCCTGTACTATCATGTCGTCCACAGCCAGAGTTCATGAGTCTAAAATCCTTACACAGATTCACGTCAATGTAAATAACTAGCAACTGTGATTTGCGAACGAAACACTAAAAGACGGAGACAGCAGGAGTGGTTGAGTGAAACTACCGTACAATTAATGTACACTGGATGAATTAGCTTCAGAAACAAGATAAATCAAAGAAAACTTGGTAGTGATGCAGACACACTGCAGCACACAAGACAGATGCTCAGAAAAAAACAGAAATGATACAAGACAATCACTGTCATACGTAGTAGTTTTTTTTTAGGCATAAACGATCTTTAACTTCCAACATATGAGCAAAATCACATTTAATGCATTGTGTTGTCTGTTTAATGATATTAATTGTTGGTTTGTCTTGTTTAATGTCTTGTTTAATATAGGCCTAATCAAGGATATTAGACATAGGTTGGCTACTATATGTAAATGATCCTGATTACGCTATGGACTGCAATTAATTTTTGCCCATAATTATGGTTATTCAGTTACAAGAAACATTAAAATTTCACAAAAACAAACCTTTATAACCCCTGTGGATATGAAGTTGTGTTTATTTGTACGTTATGACTGTTTGATGCAGATCAAATCAGCTCTAGACATTTATGAAAACAAGCTGAAATGATATTGGAGTAATGAGGCTATTTTTAAAATATAAGGAGTAGAAGTGAAAAGTTGCCTGAAAAGGGCCTCCAGTAAAGTATAGATACACACAATGTCTACTTAATTATGTTCAAGTTTGTATTTAGTTATTTGACACCTCTGATATTATATTTTTAGAAACATGATATTGGTGTAAACAACTTTGACATAGATCAGAAATTAGTTTTCTATGTTTGTGGTTGGAGCTTATTTTTCATACATAAAACTACATATTGACACTTGTTCAGGGAAAAATAAAGGGAGCACCAAATATAGAGGAGATAATAAATGATGATGACACCAACACTCTTCATTGAGCACTTATCAATCTTACGAAGAATGTTGTCCTACGAGTCCTGAATGATTGGCTGCACTTGCTGTAGCTGCTTATTATAGTTGCTGCCTGGAAAATACAGTTTCAGAACAACATGGTCGCAGAAAAACAGCTTTGATGAGACCAAAACAGCACTGACACAATCCTGTGATACAATGGGTTCTAGTGTCTTTATTGTTCCACTCAGGGAAATTTAGCTGCAGCACGATATTAAAAGGAACATGTTCAGTCCAACACTCAATCCATTCTCCAAAAAACACACAGGCACAAAATGACACAACAATACAGAATAAAAAATAATATGATTAGAGCTGCAACAAATATAACCATTACTATTTTAATGGTAATCTATTAATGATTGAATCAATTAATCTAAATCAAAAAAAGAAACTTGGAATAAGCAAATTGGTGTGCTACAAAAAGGTCAGGCTGCAATGACTATTTTGATAGTGGATTAGAATATCAGTAATTGAAATGATTAATCAATTAGTTTTTTTTTCATAAAATGTTGTAAAATGTCAGTCACTGTTTTCCATAACTAAAGAAGCTAATTATTATTATTTATTTTTTGTCCAGACCAACAGTCCACAACCCAAAGATCATCAGTTTACTATTATAGAGACTAAAGAAACCAGGAAATAATCAGAGAAGAGAAGCTGGAACCAGAGAATTTGGACATTTTATCCTTAAAAGTAACTCAAATCAATTCATTTGATTATCAAACTATCATTTATGTGATATTTGACAACCTACATTCCCCACATCTCCTTGCACGTGTTTCAGCCTTTGACCAACAGAGGGGGCTGTGTGGCGTTCCCACAACCTCCTTCTCCTCTTCTCTGATTATTTCCTGGTTTCTTTATTCTTCTATAATAGTAAACTGATGATCTTTGGGTTGTGGACTGTTGGTCTGGACAAAAAAAGACATTTTAGGAAACAGAAATTAACATTTACACCATTTTATGATCCTAACAACTAATTGAATAATAATTTCAATAGATAGATGAATAAATATACAACAGTGGTTAGTTCCAGTCCTGGACTGAATGTTTTTGTGGTTGTGGAAACAACAACTTTGCATTTGTTATGGGATAATTAATTAATAATCAGTCATTCACATTCTATAAAAATTATGAAGAAAATGACCTTAAGGTATTAACAGTGATGAAACTAAATAAAAAAAAAAAGAAAAATTAGTCTGGAGGCCCAGATCCAGTAAATTTTTTTCCAATTCAGCAAATATGTCTCCTCCTCCTTGTCCTTCTCCTCCTCTTCCTTGTCTTCCTGCTCCTCCTATTTGATGTATGGAACCAATAAGGACTTTAGCTGTGATGAGTGTTGATCTGCAGCTGTTTGGCCCCAAGAAGCACGGAGCTTTATTGAATGACTCCTCACACCTTTCTCAGATTGTGCTTGGAGGAGACCAGGCATTGGTGTGTGTGTGTGTGTGTGTGTGTGTGTGTGTGTGTGTGTGTGTGTGTGTGTGTGTGTGTGTGTGTGTGTGTGTGTGTGTGTGTGTGTGTGTGTGTGTGTGGTGCAGGGAGCTGTTATGTGTATAATTAATTACCTCAACCTGCTCCTCCTGCTGTCTGAGATGGAGACAATGAAAGACAAAGAGTAAAGGGACAGCAAGTGAAAGTGGGAGGAAGGGGAGGACAGTGAGGGACAAAGAGATGGACTGAGGGAGACAACATGTGTTAAAACTGCACTTGATGAATAATTATGAGGAGGCTGAGCATCCTACTGTCAGCTGGAGGGGCAATTACGCAGGATTTACCCCCCCCGTGCTGCCTTGCTCCTCGTAAATCCTCCCTCACTTCTTCAGGATCTTCTCCCCGTTCCTTTCATGACTGAAGCAGCCTCACTGTTCCCATGGCAAAGATGGCCGCTAGATGTAAATAAGTGGTAAATACCAAAGAGACACGAGTGAAACATGGGACTGATCAAGCCGTCTTTTTCTCAGACTGTGGTGGAGGCAAAGACGGGGGTAGTCCAGTCCCCCTCAGTCCAGATTCTTCATTAGTCCTCCTCTTGTGTAGTACAATTGAAATACATTAAAAATATATGCAAACTACTGAGCATTAATGTGCTTCATAATCACGTATTGACAGAGATATTGTAATTTATGTGTTGTATTGACCTTTTAAGAGCATTTGAAGAGGTAATAGATGAATAGATGAGATCAAGAAGGAGAAGGAGTGATTTTTAGACTGAAACAATCTTTAAATCATCAACAGATAAACTGCATTAATGCAGATTATTGTCCTTTCATAATGATCCTTATGGTCCTGATGTAGTTGGTCAAAGTTTCTGATGGTGAATTGATGGATAAACACAGATTAAAACATTTAGACACAGGCGACCAAGACAATAAAAACCAAGACATAACTGAGACAGAACAATCAACACAGACATTATTTTAGAGAGAATTCATCAAGCTGAACAGAACAGATCACAGCAGACAGGAAGTCAACATACAAACACAGAGAATCCACTCAGTTTTCAAAATAAAACACATTTCAAGATAAAAAAAATCACATGTAACATGTTTATTTCTCTGTTCTTCCTCCATGTTTCTGTCCGCTTCTTGTTGGTCTCTGAACATCGGCACATGTCAGCTAAAAACTAAGCAGCAAACTAGTGTTGCAGTGAGGCCACAGCGCCCCCTGCTGTATATCTGGAGGAACACGGCTCACATGTAGCTGATCACATTACTGAACAAAAACTGAACGACTGTCAGCGACAATTTTTAATAGTCGACTACTAATCTGATAGTCAATGATTATAGAGTGAATCCTATAGACAGCGTGAGGCAGGGATACAGCAGATAGGAATTAAATTAAGTCTCAGAAACAGGCTGAACATCTGATCGTTAGCAGCTATAACATAAAACCCACTGATCTGCCAATACTATTTACATCCTGGAAGGCATGCGAGGAATATCCTGGAGAAATGTCAGGAGGTGGAGATGATCTCCTCAAATTACGTCACTTTCCCTGAAGCCAAGAGGAACCCACCCTCCTCCTCTTACTCCTGCCATGTTAATAAAGCCTTTCTACAGGCACTGGTTGGTTTACACCTGAGTCTGAGCAGCAACATGCAGCTTTTAGTGGTCCAGCAGCAGATCTGAGGAGCAGGCAGTCTGCCCCTTCATGTGTATGGAGGCTTATAGACCGAGTCATGTGGAGTCATCAGAAGATCAGGGAAACACAGGTGCATCCTCTTTGCACTTTGCATTTGTTGGTGTTTGTTTGTGTTCCTGAGGGAACCTGATGATTCATTGTGTGTGGAGCAGCAGCTCGGTACTGAGGGCTAAGAGCTTTACGACGCTTATAAGCACAGCTGCATCCTGATGTAGACAAACGAGTGCAAGGCGAAGGTCTGAGGAATGAAAACATGTCAAACACTCAAAGCTTCTCTAAGACTGTGATTTTGATAATGGATTGAGTGATTTGAGTCATTTTTAGGAAGAAAATGTCTAAATTCTCTGGTTCCAGCTTCTCTTCTCTGATTATTTCCTGGTTTCTTTAGTCTCTATAATAGTAAACTGATGATCTTTGGGTTGTGGACTGTTGGTCTGGACAAAAAAAGACATTTTAGGTTGAATCTTCAGTTTTGGAAAACACTGATCAAAATTTTTACACCAAATAGTGGTTAGTTGCATTCCTGGACTAAATATTTTTGTGGTTGTAGAAACAACAACTTTCTATTTGTTTCAGAATAATTATGATGGACATCAGCCATTCATGTTATATGAAAGTTATGAAGAAAGATAAAATAAAGTGACCTTATGATATTGGATGAAGTTAAATTTAAAAATAGGAGCCCTGGATCCAGTACATTTTTGTCAAATTCAGAAAAAAATGTTGTCATCTGCTGTTGCTATCTGATGTTCACAGACTCCTGCTGTGTAAACAGGAAACAAACAATGTGGCTCAACAGCAATACTCCAAAAGACTCACAAGAATTAAAGCAGACTTAGAAGAAAGTGTTAAGGAATCACAATTTAGTGTTAAAAATGTTTTTATGTATCGTATCATCTCACAACACCTTCGATTACATTAATGGCAGGGTTGCAACTAATGATTATTCTGATAGTCAATCAATGTACTGATCATTGAGATGAATAATCCATTATTTTTGTGTCCATAAAATGGTGTAAATTGTCAATCATTGTTTCCCAAAGCTGAAGATTCAACCTAAAATGTCTTTTTTGTCCACAACTCAAAGATCATCCGTTTACTATTATAGAGACTAAAGAAACCAGAAATTAATCAGAGAAGAGAAGCTGGAACCAGAGAATCTGGACATTTTCTCCTTAAAAAATGACTCAAATCCATTCATTTCAATTATCAAAATAGTTGGTGATTTATGCCATAGTCGACTAAATGTCAACTAATCAATTAATCAACTAGTTGACTAATCATTGCAGCTCTATAAGATAGAGACACAAACACACACACACACACACACACACACACACACGCACACACAAAATATGTGTTAACCAGTGTTTCTCCTTTTTCCCAGTATCCCAGTTTCCTCCCCTGGGCACAGAATCATGTTTAACCCATTTCCCCTCATGATCCAGCTTGTAAAGATTAAAAATGCAGGCGTATCATCAAACATTTACTGTCTCACTGCTACAAATCACATTTCCTAATCGTGTGTGGACTTTGGGAAAACCGGCTCACGTGTATGACCTGGTCCAGAGTAGACATGAGCTTGCCGTTTCTACACTAGAGTAATTCACAATGTTCCGGCAGAACCGTGCCCGTTTATTACCACTGTAATAATTGTTAAATCAGCGTCAGGGGAAAGGCTGTTTTCCTATGGGCCACTGACTGTGAGTGGTGTGGCTGCGTCTGTTTGTGTTTGCGGCAGTGAAGTGGCCTGGGTTTACTGGGGCAGAAAATGCAGGAGCGTGACTCAATCAAGAGCCTCCATA
Organism: Lepturacanthus savala; assembly: GCA_030544235.1. Taxonomy (NCBI): domain Eukaryota; kingdom Metazoa; phylum Chordata; class Actinopteri; order Scombriformes; family Trichiuridae; genus Lepturacanthus; species Lepturacanthus savala. The sequence continues at coordinate 4,766,134 of CM060465.1, forward strand.
CAACCAGGCTGTAAAATATGCCTCTGTCGATTCCTGTCTGCTCACTGCCTCTCACACACGCTCACTCTCGGGACCATAGCATCAAATTGTGGGCCCTGTACACCACTGGGCCCCTATCTATGCCCAGTGCACGAAGTGGGTGACTGGACTAAACCATTTTGTGCCTCTAGGAGGGGGACATCAGGTAAACTGGGCCGCTCACAATAACAATACCAAATGTCTTCTCCATGTATTATTATGATGATGGTGACTGTATAGTAGTGACATCACAACTTCACTGAAGCCCTGTCGGAACATAAATAATCAGATTTAAGAAGCTGGAACCAGAGAATTTGGGCATTTTTGATAAATTATTTATCAAAATATTATTTTAATAGTTGGCATCTCATCGACTGTCTAATCGTTGCAGCTCTTGTATGTATGAAAAATTAAATACCTAAGAAAAAGTCTGCAGAAACATAAAGTGCCAGTGTTTCTCTCTGCAGGTTGAGCTGATTCACATTTTTATTTCTATTAGAGCATGTGCTCCTGTTCATGGTAAATGTGTCTTTCTGTAAAAATCCAAGATGACTTTCACTGCAGCAAGACTTCAGATAGTAGAACACACCTGCCTCCTTGTTACAGTCTAGAAAACACACACACGCACACACGCACATGCACACACATGCACACACATGTGCGCACACACACACACAACTAACCGAGACATTCACCATAATGTGGAATGACAGATTTAGAGTGCAGAATGACATAGCAAAAATCCAGATTACTAACAGTGCTGCAGAGAGTGACTTAGCAGAAACTCTAGCAACGTTTTCCATCCTTCTGTCCTTCAGCACTCGAGCTAATAACAAATTACACATGAAAGAAAAAAAACAAATGATTTTTTAAAAAATACTAGAAGACAGAAACATTGTGTAAATATATTTATTTACTGCAGGTAATAACTTGCTAAGGCACAAATGGAGGAATCAAGGAAAGATTCTGAGGTCATTTGGCCAAACGTGAGTGGAGGAGGTTTCTGTAGACGTGAACACCTCCTTGTCCACGGCATAAAGATAAGTAGTAAACACTTCAGTCACTTCACTCCAAGCATCTGCTTAAGAGGCTTTATCATTATCTGTATGTCTGCTGGAGACACTATTTTAGAATGTGTGAGAACCTCAAGCCATTTGGAAGGTTTCCTAGCACATATTGCTGTTTTCTGTGCCAGGTAGACAACATGATCATTCAGGCTCACAAAAACACACACCCTGTGGAGGAGTTAGTAGGCAGGAGGGGTGAGAGACCCTGCACTTGGCTCATCTCCCTGTCAGGAGATAGAGAGACAAGAAGTTCACCTAGAGCAGGGTGACATGGTGGAGCAGTGGTTAGCACTGTTTCCTCATAGCAAGAAGGTCCAGGTTCCAGTCCTTGGTCTGGGTCCTTTCTGTGTGGAGTTTCATGTTCTCTCTGTGTCTGGTGGGTTTTCTCCAGGTTCTCCAGCTTCCTCCCACAGTCCAAACACATGCTGAGGTTAACTGGAGACTCTAAATGGTCCATAGGTGTGAGTGTGTGAGTGAATGGTGTGTGTGCTCCATGATAGACTGGAGACCATCTGGGGTGGATCCTTGTGGGTATAGAATTTTTTTTAATAGATTTTAAATATTTTATCCACCTAGAACATGAAACTTGTTTATGTGTTTTTATTTTTTTAAAACCTATTTAGGAGCGTTAAAACTATCTGGTACAAAGTTTTAGGGTTACAGCACATCACATTTTTATCATCTTCCCTAATGCAATTATTATTAATAATTAGCTAATTTTTCACTGAGCGACATACTGTCAGAAGCTAAGATTTTGTGCTATGATCTTTTGCAATTTTAGTTGTGTTCTTTCACAAGACATTCTGATCTTGGTGGTGTCATACTTAAGTTTAGCTGAACGTTAAACTGTAGAGTTTTACATGGAAAGAACACCTCAGACTTCAACTGTCTGAGCATGTTTCACTTACCACTACTATGACATGTGGAGAAGTTTCATTATTTCATCTAAATCCAGTCACACCAGTGCAGATCAGCCCTATTGCTGCTTCAAGATGCTGCTGCAGCGCCACCTACTGGCCAACCAAATCTGTTATGATCACTCAGACATCATATCTACACATCTTCACCAATTGTGGTTGCAAAGTTCAAAGCGTTCAGGAGATATGACAATTTATGCAGAATGAGCCCCACCCATAGATTTGAAATCCAGTTATAGCAAAACTGTCTGAAATATTTAAAATCTGTCATGTCGTTAACATTACAATTATGTTATGATTACGTTCTAATTTTATTACAATTATAAATGACATTATATCAGGCTTCCTTATATTAGGAATGAGGCACTAATGGACTAAAATATAGGAAAATAGGCTACAGGTTGAAAAATTCTGTTGTTAAGATTTCATTTTAAAATGGTTTAATGTTGATCTGTTAGTGAATAAATAACTGTGAACTACGGATTAATTTATTTTGATTACAACAAAGCAATTTGATATTTCCTGTCATCACTCTGCTGTAACAGTGACGCCACAATGATCTGAAGTCTCATAGCTCTTGTAAAAATCCATTTCAGAAACCTGGAAAACAGCATTTTCAGTAGAAGTAGCTGTCTTCATCTCTTTCTTCTCTCCTTTCTGCTCCATCAGTTTTTGTTTCTCTCACTCTGTTTTCCTGTCCTCAGCCTGATCCGGATAGACCCAGACACAGTGACCTCTGTCCTCAGACCTTTGTCGGGTGCAGGATCAGCTGCTCATCAGCCTCCAAACAGAATCCAGACAATACACACACCTCTGTATTAAAACACAGATCGCTGCTATCCATCAGGTCTGGGTTGGCCTCAGGAGGTTTTCTGCCTTCCCAAAGTCGCCCTAATGCTACCTACTGTGATAATCTAACATCCACCATTAATAACACAGAAATATCCTTCTAATTCTCATCTTCATGGTGCTCATGCATTATAAATTCCCTCCATTGAGGGAACACAGGAAAAAAATGCCTTTTACGAGTTGGGAAGCCGGAGGCAGGTGGAGTCTGACTGTAGAGTCTCAGTTATTAGAGAAGAGCTTAACCTCCAGCTGAGAGACCACCGGGACACATGTCTCTGACAGAGAGAGAGAGACCTGCAGGAAAAGGGTTAAAGGGATAGTTGTGTATTTTTTACATGAATCTGTATGGCATCCCTATCATCAGTGTCATATACTCACACTGACTTACAGGACACTAAAATAAAACGTCTTTCACACTGATGATAGGGATACTATAGAGATTCATGTCAAAAATACACAACTATCCCTTTAAAAGCAGAAACTAGAAACCAGTGTTTAATCCAGAGATGGTTAAGTCCATGAGATGAATCGTTACTGCAATGATTACAGCAGCCATCACACAGAGATGAAGATCATTTAAGATCATCTCACTTCTTTGCATATCACACACACACAGACACACACACACACACACGCACACACACACACACACACACACACACACACACACACACACACACACACACACACACACACACACACACACACAGTACACTTATGTACACATGTACTAAAAAAGCATGGTACATGTGGATACAACTGGTTCTAATGGCTCAGCAGCTCTTAGTTAAGGTGGTTTTTATAATGTATTATAATGTAATGTACACCGTTTAATATCAGTTTAATATGATATTAATATTATATTTTTTTACAGTAACATACCAAGTTTGTTTTTAAACTCAAACACAGCCCCGCCCTTCACACAGTCCCTCATTCTACATTCCTAAACACAAAAACAGCCTCTGCTAACATCCTTCACCACTACTGGTTTCATTTTGATTTCCTTCCTAGTTTATCCTCTCCTTCCACCCTTCTGCTCTGTCCTCTACACCATCTATCTACCCCCCCCCCTTCCTCCTCCTCCTCCTCACTGCTGTTACATAAGCTTGCAGCCTCAGATCCAGGCCGTATCGCTGTTGTTTTCCCGTGTGTCTCTGGGAGCCGGAGCGTCCAGGCCCTTAATGAGCCCCACAAAGGCCCATTGATGAGAGGCCCAGTGTGAGACAGGATGACCCCAGCAACAGACCCAGAACTGGGCATCAGCTGCCCCGGGCTCCCCCTCTGCACAAAGACATCCACTGTGGACGGAGACCTGAAAGGGCAGAGGAGAAGAGGGAGAAAATGGGAAAGAGGAGGAGATATTCTGTTCAAACAAGTCTGAGAATGTGCGATAGAAAGATAGATTTAAAATAAGAAACTGACGCATGACTCAGTCACACATTAGAAGCCTCCTCCTCCATCTGCTCCTCCTCCTCCATCTGCTCCTCCTCCTCCTCCTGCTCCTCCTGCTCCTCCTGCTCCTACAGACACACCCTTCCTCTGCAGGGAGGTGTTAGTGTCATCATCTCCTGCAGATCACAAATCACACATTGTCACTAGTCGTGCTTTTGGGAGCCGCAGGTTTGTCAGAAAACTCCTGAGACTTTTGGAAACAGTCAGAGTGCAGATCAGGAACCAGGCGCGTTTACAGCACCAACTTTCAGAGACGTCTGTTAATCCATTTTTTGGAAGCAGTTGTTTTGCGGTGACTCAAAGGACTGAGGACAGAGACACTATCATGGCAGGATCAACACTTCCTTTAAATCCAGCATCATAATAACTGAGGAAAGGCTGTAAACACAGATTCTGATTGATCAGTTTTATACTAAATTATCTTGGTTGGTTGGACCAGCTGGACCATGACTCTGGCGGCTCGGTTTGAAGACATGGAAGTGACCCTGGAGCACATGCTGATGGATGTGTTCGTAAGTCACTTGTTCTTTTTCTCCATTTTTGAATTCAGTCTTTTTCTTATCTGCATTTCTGTGCATGGACAATGTGCATGACCTCTGCTGCATAATTGTAGTTGGAGACCAGAGGCCAACATATGTTCACGTCTCCTTCCAGATGCTCTTTCCTTAATTAGCAGAGAAGAAGAAGAAAAAAACATGCTGATTAAATGTCAGGCCCTGGTGCTACAAGGTGCCGTGACTCAATGCAGCCTCTTAGAGGTGTAAAAGACACAAAATTCACTGTTTGGAACATTTTCAGTATAGTTTTGAATAATCTAAACATCGACAGTGGCTTATTGGTCAAGTTCTTCCTGAATGAGTTTAGTTGCTGTCATGAAAACAACCTTTGTGTTTGTTGAAGGATCAGGAACCTGCTGCAGCTGTTTCTGATTCCACAGACACCAGGAGAAGCCTGGAAGTTACAGTCCAACTGAGAACTGCTTTTAGAAGCATTTTAGAAAGGTTCAGAACCAGCAAAAATCACAAGGTCCTGTGATAATCTCTGTACTGTGGGGTTAACAGGATACTCTGGCGTTGAGGACACTTTACCTGTCTAATGTCTAATTGCTGGTAATTTGGTCAAATGTCAGTTTTTTTTTTTCTTCTACCAAAGGTCAGTAGACTGGAGTCTGTACATAGTGTTTTATTTTGAAAATCAACCGATTAATTTGTGCCTTTCCTGTTAGACTTCCTGTCTGGCTTGTTCTATTATGTCAGTCCATTGAAAATAATGTCTGGCAGTGACTGTAACATCACTCATGTTACTGCTACATTACTTATGCTACGTTATGTTATGGGATGCTTACATTACCATGTTATGTTACATTTACATTACTTATATTATGCTTACTGTGATGTAGTGGTGGAGATAAAGGACCCTGGAGCAGAAGCAGTATGGGTGACAAGTGTTATATTTACAGACGGGAATGACATAAAAACCAGGCAGCGCAAGAGTCCTTGGGAGTGATGCAAAGCAACGGAGAAAAGCTCCGTGCTGGGTGGAGTGGACAGCAGGAGGCACTGGAAAACAAGGAGCGACAGAGACACACGTTAATTACGAGAATCACGAGTATATACAAAAACCTAGTTTTTACCGTGTGGAGCCAGGAAGATATGGTGGGGTTAACAGGATACTCTGGTGTCGAGGAGTGTCACCGCTGGCTTTAAGTAGCATGGCTTGATGGTTAATCAGGACCAGGAGGAACCAATCACTTCCAGGAGATGTAGGGAAGCTAGCCCCACCCACACCACACCGGAAACAAGGTTACCAAATTAAAAATGGAAGTGCATAAACACCGCATTTACATTACGTTTACATTACTATTATGTTTATGTAATGTTTACATTATGTTAAGATTGTTACATTTATGTTTACATTATGTTCTGTTTATAATACATTATATTAATGCTACATTAACATTATTTGACATTTACATTACATCTGTGGGAATGAAAAGCCCCCCCCCCCACACACACACACACACACACACAAACACACACACACACACACACACACACACACACACACACACACTGTAAATATGACATCTCCACTGCTTTGATCGGCTCTGTGGTGTAATGAGTTTGGTCGTTAAGCTTCTGTTTCCCTTTAACATTGTTTACAGCATCTGTCAGAGGCAGAATAATCTGTCCTTCCTGTACATTCATGCTCTGCTTGCAGTGATCAGCTCTCAACCTCATACACACCAGGGATTTGACTCTTGACTCCATCAACCTATTTTTGGAGATTGGGCCATTTCTCATACACTCTATAGATGATTTACGACTTGAGCAATAAAGATTAGTGTTTATGGCCAGAACAAGATTCTGATTTTTCATGCTCTGCATGTGGGATGGAAAAAAAAAAGTGGGAGTCGGAAAAAAAAATAACGCCTGCTTCGTCTATTTTCTCACAGCATCCTAATTAAACTGATTATTTATTTATTTCTCTAATTGTTGGTAGAGGCTGGAAAACAGAGGCTTATCTGGCCACTTTGCATGCTTAAATGAGAAATATTTAAATCACAGGCTGCACCTTCTACTGCCTGGTGTGTGTACACATATGGCAGCGCATGACTATCACACACACACACACACACACACACACAAATGATCGCTAGGACATGCAAACATGAGCGGAGCTGAGGCCGCTTTCACTGAACCATCAAATAAAGGCAGAGGGATTAAATGGTTTTAAAGGAAGGTTTAGCAGCAGGAGAAGTGTCAGATGCCTGAAGCTGCAAAACAATATTTCACATAAATCATAACATTTCATACAACACAACAACATTTGGTAGTATTATTTATTTGTATGTGTGTGTGGTCTGAACCTCATACTACTGAATATTAGAGCTGCAACGATTGGTCGATTAATCAATTACATTAATCACTAACTATTTTTGATAATCAATCTATTTGGGTCTTTTGTAGCTCTTTGACGTCTATGGCGCTTCGACGGTGAAGAAGAAATTGTCCAAATTCTCTGGTTCCAGCTTTAATTTAAACTCTATAGCTTACTCTATAGAATGCTTCTAGTAAACTCGTGATTTGTGTCATCTCTAAAAAAAGATGTATGTGGTTTTCAGAATGAAAATTAGCCTGAATAGTTTCTCCTCTCTGCAGCTCTAAAGAACAGCTTGTTTAGTGTCTCATTAATATTAATGTGCCTCTTCTCTAATTGGCTGATGTGGCTGGCTGTGAATGAAGGATGGGTGGGAGGACTGTATACTGTAATTGTGACATCACAACATCACAGAAGTCCTTACAGCTGCTTTGAAGGCTCAGTTTCTGGATGCAGGAGAGGAGGAGGAAACAATTGGTTGATTAGAATTGATTTTGATTAAATGTGCATTAATCAACAACTATTTTCTATTCAATTCTAATTCAATGCAACCAAAACAGGGTAAATTTGCTTTGTATCTTGAGATTGGATGAAACTGTGTGAACATACGTGTAGGTGTGTGTAGCTGTGAATGAGCTCAGACAGGAGTCATTAGAGGAACATTATGAGTCATTAGGAGAATGACAGAGCTTCTCCACACTCCAGCAGAGATGAGTGTCTACTGTTCTGTGGCTCGGAGCAGAAACAGAGCACAGCTATTTTCATTAACAGCAGCACATATGAATGATTCAGGATAAGCTGAGAGGATCCGGGGGAATGAACTTCCTCTGCAGCCTCGTTGACTGAAAAGGAGGTCATCACGATTTCGTTGCCTTGATTGCTCGCTGAGAGCGACCGGAGACTGGAGGAAGAGCAGTCGTTTAGTCCACTGTGTATTTTTCAGGTCAACACTTTTATTTCTGCTGCATTCAGAGGCCTGTAACGCAGATTTAAAGCAGCTCACTGCACACGACTTGGTTGCAAAGTCCTGGCAGTTTATAAGTCAGAGAGAACAGAGATTGGCGCTCAAAAATAGGAGACAAACAAGAAGAGAGAGATTTTCTGTGGCTTGATTTCCATAGCATTAAAAACAAAAAATTATGTAAAATGTGAATCAGTGTTTCAAAGTGATCAAAGCTAAAAATTCAACCTAAAATGTCTTTTTTTGTCGAGTCCACAACCCAAAGATCATCAGTTTACTATTATAGAGACTAAAGAAACCAGAAAATAATCAGAGAAGAGAAACTGGAACGAGAGAATCTGGACATTTTCTTCTGAAAAATGACTCAAATTCATTAATCAACTATCAAGATAGTTGGTGGTTAATGCAAACTTTGCCAAATTATCGATTAATTACTGAATTGTTGTAGATTATCTTGATTTTGTTCTATTGAATCTTGTTTTCATTGGTGTAATTGTACCAAAACAAGATAATTCCAAATGTTAAGATTCACTTTTTGCAGTGTGTTCACACACAGAGACGAGACCGTTTGACTTGAATTGAATAATGATCTGTATCTGATGACTGTATTTTTTTTTTACTGGATATAAAATGTGGGTTTGTGTTTTCATCGTATCAACTGCTGCCAAAGCGCGCACACACACACACACGCACACACTGCACACACCCACATACACCACACATACTCTCACACACACACACACACACACACACACACACACACACACACACACACACACACACACACACACACACACACACACACACACACACACACACACACACACACACATCACACACAAAACACAACACACACACACACACACTGCAGCTCACTTCCTCACACAAAAGGCTGCCAGTCATGTCAGGAAGTGAAGCGTTGTGATTAAATATGCATTCAATCCGTGTGTAGTTTAATTGAATCTCCTCCTTGTGCAGCCAATAACATCCTCCCACCCCCACTCCCAGCCCACCCCCTCCCTACATCCCTTCATGTGATGAGGCCTGCAGGCTCAGTGTTTCTCCTCCATCTCCTCTTCCCTTGTCTCCTGCTCCATCTGCCTAGTGGTCAGAGGAGGACGACGGTTTCCATCACAGCTGCTGTTTCTGTCTCCCTCCAGCAGCCAGAAAGCCTTGGATCACATTTTGGGGGTCTGGTCTGCCACAGAGGACCCACTGAGGTCTCTGAGAGACTCGCTTTTCCTGCCAGGAGCAAAAACACTGTGACTGATACAAGGAGCTGATCTCTGCACAATAAGAATCAACTTCTCACAGCCAAACAATAGTCTCTGCTCCATGCAGATCTATGGTGATGTTAAAATCTACCCAACTGATAATGATAGATTACATTGACAGAAGGTCAAGCCATTTATACTCATTGTTTTATTATTGTTGTAAAATTCTAATAAAAAAGGCTAAAGGCAGACTATTGAGTAAAAATGCAGCACCAACAGAAGCAAACTTAAATAGAAACAAAATATGATCTTACTATTCCAATAAGAAAAAAAGCCATATCCAGGTCGTTTATAGGCTCAATGTCAAACAATCGCTGTCCTGTTTGATAACAGAAGTTGATTCTTCACATATAATATTATAGCAGCAGCTGTTTTTCTTTAACACTTTTAATACTCACATATGCATTTCAAAATAAAATAAAATTATTGAAAGATTATCATTTCAATAGATCAACCAACTACTAGTCATTAGTTGCATCTCTAATTGGCAAATTGTATTTGTTTTGTGGTGAAATGAAATAACATATGACATGGATGCATGAGACTGCATCTTATCAAGTATGGGTCAGTTTGTGGGTTATTGAGCCCAAAATGGTGTTTGCTGATCAGTCACACTGATCATATCACAATCCAACATGTGCTTTATTTTCCTGGGAAATGTTGATTCCCCCATAGTAGTAATCAATCAGACTCATTTCATTGGCTCATTAATCTGCTCTGACTGAAATTAAAAATTGGAGTAAAATAAATAGAGTAAAGGCAATTGTCATAAATTCCATTTAATTTTATGTGCCCATAATAAACCATAAACAAACTATGCTCATTGAGCTTTTCCATTTCCCTCAGACAGATTCTGAGCTGAGGTTCTGCAGCTCCCTGAATAATTCAGCAGACTCCTCTGTTATTCACTGGGGCAAATTACACATCCAGAGCTGTTCAAGCCTGCCGCCATCCCATAATAGCTGTTGATTGGCCCATTGGAAAGATGTATTCCTATTCCATTAGGGCTCATGGACGCCTGAGTTACAGATGACACTCAGAGACACTGTGATGTTTTTCAAGGCAGTTTCTCAGGGTTTTAAATACAACACATTACAGGACATTATGATTGGCTGATTGTTCAGTCTGATACTAGACAGTCTGCAAATAATGATTGTTCTGATAGTAGATACATCTATAGACATCTATATTGAAACCATCAATAGTTTAGTTGTTTGGTACATAAAATGGTGTAAAATGTCCATCACTGTTTTTCCAAAGCTGAAGATTCAACCTAAAATGTCTTTTTTTGTCTAGAAGTAACAGATACGAGAGAGAAGAGAAGCTGGAACCAGAGAATTTGGACATTTTTTTTCTAAAATCCTGTCCCTTTTTTCAGCCTGTATCCAGAAGTTGAGCCTTAAAACCAGTTGTCAGGAAAATGATGTTGCGATGCCACAATTATACAGTCAATGCTCACCCCTGATTCACTGATTCAGGCATCCAGAGGAGAGGTTCATATCATATATCATATCGTATATATACATACATATACATGTACATATTCATGTGTGTGTGTGTATTGCAGCCCTTTGTGGCAGTGACAGCTTTTAGTGAGGTGGAGCAGATTGGTTTAGGTCAACCTGTTCTGTGTTGTACCAAATCTCCCAAATACAAATAAACGTCCTGGTTTCCATGACGATTTTAGCAAACATCTCTGTTTCTCCGAAACCTTCTCCTGTAACTGAAGCTTCTGCATGTGAGCATGTGAAAGTGTTTCCCAGGCCCTCATACACACTCTCTCACACACATATACACACACACTTAGGGGATGATAATGGAAGTGGATGCGCCCCTGTGGAGGAGTCATTATGATTGGTTCTGGCCTGATGAAGGGTGAGAGACCCTGCACTTGGCTCATCTCCCTGTCAGGAGATAGAGAGACAACTCTCTCTCTCTCTCTCTCTCTCTCTCTCTCATACACACACGCACACACACTCATACACACACACACATGCACACACACTCTCTCTCAGTGAGGACAGAGTTGGATTATTCGAGCAGGGTGGTATTTTTTATCGCTGAGGCTCTGACCAAGTTTTTAGACTGTAAATCAACCCTGTGTAATTTGTCTTGAGACATAAACATTCAGCCTCTTCCCTCCCTGCTCGGGAAGGTAGGGGGTCCAACTAGAGGGCATTTCCATAAACACACACCCACACACACCCAGCAGAGCAGCAGAGCCGTGGGCAGCGACTGGCTGAGTTATCAGGATAAATTAAACGAACAAAGACTACACACACATGCACACACACACACAGTAAAAATAAACCCAGACAGTCCAGACCCTTTGTTCACACCTCCTATACGCATCTTCTCTTTCTTTTCTTCCTTCTTCTTCAATCCCTCACTGTATATATTTTTTAGGAAATCTATTAATATCTCATTATTAATATAACATCAGATGCCTTTGTATCTTCCAGCTTCTTACCTTATTTGTAGTTTTGTGTACAGAGGCGCAGGTTTGTGTTTTGTTTCATTGCAGAGAGCAAATCCCATTTGCTATTTTATTTGCTGGTGCGTGTCTGACTGAAATGGGTCATTGTGCATCTGCCCTGAGGCAGTGAGAATACTAACATTTTGTTTTTATTCCATTATTTCTTCATTTTCCTCCTATCACGATGAGGAAACCAAAGAGGCTTATTATCACCTCACTTGAATCAGAGAAATGGAAGTTAAAGGTTATATATATATGTACACTGTGACATATCTGAGAAAACATGTTTGTGGTTTTCATTCATTCATCTTCTATACCCGTTTATTCCTCATTAGGGTCACATGGTCTGCTGGAACCAATCCCAGCTCATTACAGGTGAGAGGCAGGATCCACCCCAGATGGTCTCCAGTCTATCATGGAGCACACACACCATTCACTCACACACTCACACCTATGGACCATTTAGAGTCTCCAGTTAACCTCAGCATGTGTTTGGACTGTGGGAGGAAGCTGGAGAACCTGGCGAAAACCCACCAGACACAGAGAGAACATGAAACTCCATACAGAAAGGACCCAGACCAAGGACTGGAACCTGGACCTTCTGATGTGAGACAACAGCTCTAACCACTGCTGCACTGTTTCACCCTGTTTGTGGTTTTAAGAACCAAAAATCATCTAAAAATAATTTCACATCTGAAGCTTCTCACTCTTGTTTAGTGTCTCTATTAATTAGATGATTTGAATGGCTGTGAATGAGGGATGTCCAAATTCTCTGGTTCCAGCTTCTCTTCTCTGATTATTTTCTGGTTTCTTTAGTCTCTATAATAGTAAACTGACAACTGTTGGTCTGGACAAAAAAATGACATTTTGGGAGCTTTGGGAAACAGTGATCAACATCTTATGAATTACACAACTAAATAGTAGGGCAGATAACTACATTTTTTCACTTGGATACTTCAATTAGTGATACCATAATGAAATTATACATACCATAGACTAGTTAAAAAATCTGGTGTCCCCCAAAATTTCAAGATGGCCACATTTCTTTCAAGATGGCTGCTATTCAAGGTGTTAGTAAAGTTTGTACTTGCCTTTGTTAATCTTTTGATAATTATTTTAGTTGCAGAGTTTGCTGGTGCTAGGCTAGCACAAGTCAACGGTTCGAGTTAGCCAACTATTGTGGTCTTACCCCTTCCACAGTGTCACATCCCAAAGGACGTTTTCCACATTTGACCCATCTCCTGATGCAGCAGGAACACCGTTTTTACAGTCTTTTGTATGGTTCAGCTGGGGATTCAGCCTCACAGTCTCACGTGGAAGTGGGCACTGAACTGGAAATAACTGATAAATGGCTTCAATAATCAATAGATTAATCGACTATCAGACAAATTTTTAGTTGCATTTATAGAATCAATCAAACAAATACAGATGAGTTCCTGAGTCAGCATCACTTAATCTGTTATCTCACAAACATCAAACATCAACCAGTCAGAGGGAGAAATGAGTCTTTTAGTTGCTGTTCCTCAGCGCATGCAGCCTGTCTAACTGCAGCCTGTCTCACTGCAGCCTGTCTCACTGCAGCCTGTCTAACTGCAGCTTGTCTCACTGCTGCTTGTCTCACCACAGACTGTCTCACTGCAGCCTGTCTCACTTCAGCCTCTCTAACTGCAGCATATCTCACCGCAGCCTTTCTCACTGCAGCCTGTCTCACTGCAGCCTGTCTAACTGCGGCATGTCTCAGTGCAGCCTGTCTAACTGCCGCCTGTCTCACTGCAGCCTGGCTAATTGCCGCCTGTCTCACTGCAGCCTGTCTAACTCCGGCATGTCTCACTGTAGCCTGTCTCACCGCAGCCTGTCTAACTGCAGGCTGTCTAACTGCAGCCTGTCTAACTGCAGCTTGTCTCACTGCAGCCTGTCTAACTGCAGGCTGTCTAACTGCAGCCTGTCGAACTGCGGCATGTCTCACTGCAGCCTGTCTAACTGCAGCCTGTCTAACTGCAACCTGTCTAATTGCGGCATGTCTCACTGCAGCCTGTCTAACTGCAGCCTGTCTCACTGCAGCCTGTCTAACTGCGGCATGTCTCACTGCAGCCTGTCTAACTGCAGCCTGTCTCACTGCAGCCTGTCTGTCTGCTCTGTGCAGTTATAAATAACTGTGTTCCTCATGTAGGCCACAGCCAGTGAGTGATGTGGGTCGAGTATTGAATAAATGATGCTGACTGGGGATTAACACTGAGGCTGATTCCCTCATGTATGTTCCAGCTTTACAACACAGTGTGTGTGTGTTGTGTGTGTGTGTGTGTGTGTGTGTGTGTGTGTGTGTGTGTGTGTGTGTGTGTGTGTGTGTGTGTGTGTGTGACATATAATATCATATCTAAAGCTGTCAGAGGATCAGCACCTACACAAATAATAATGGGGTGGGTCAGTTGCTCATTTAGTAATACTAATCTGATTTCACTAACATCAGTGATAAATCTTTCTGGTCACAGTCCTCATCTGCAGATTAAAGAAGCTGCAGGGATCAATAATTAGGTATGCATTTATCTGCCTGAAAAAAACATGATCGTTAAACCCATTTACAACAACATGCTTCCTTTACACTTTTTATTCATGTTTGAATGTTTCATATACAGTAGAGCTGCAACAATTTCTCAATTAGCTGTGAGTTTCTACTCTATTAGTTGCCAACTATTACACTAATCTGCAACGATTTTGATAATCAATTGTAAAACAGTGGATAAATTGTTAATAATCTTTTATAATAGTGTTGCAGTACTACTATACAGAAGTTTGAATGACCTTGTGTGTTTGTAGAAATGGGTTAAACATGAAATGAGGAAAGTTGATCTATAAGAGAATAGTGAAGTAATAGAAAAAGAGTAATAGTTTAAACTAATATAGAATAAGAATGTGACTGAATTATATTACATCTATAGAACACAATATTTATCATCCTGACACCCAGGTTTATATAGTCCACTGTAGAGGACTAAAGAAGGAAGGAAGGAGGAAAGAAAGGAGGAACAGAGGAAGGGTCTCAGGAGAATATAGAAATAAAATATATGTTAATTGTCACCTGGTGAATTGATTAGTTTCACCAAAAATTGATGCAGAGAAACTCATCAGAATGCAGGAAATGAAGCATTTGATGCTGAAGAAGACCTGGGGGGTAATAGGCCCCGCCCCCTGCCCTGCCCCCTAATGTTGAAATGAAACCTTCACTCATGCTGCTTCGTACAGTAACTACACGAACACACACACACACAAACACACACACACACACGCATGTCACCAGTTCTTCTTCTTGTGCACATATGTGGCTGATGTGCAGCTGAGAGTCAGTGTAGGGCTGAGTCAGGTCTCTACTGGTCTATTAAATCTCTGCTGTGTTGAGTTACAGCTGCACCCTACTGACTTCCTGTCATATTCTCATCATCAGTCACGCTGCCGCTGCGTTCACCGTCTGCAGCGTCGATACTTGACTGTCAGCTGATTAACTAAAGTGGATCAACACACATATGCATCAAGCAGCCAGACACACACATGCTAAATGTGTGTGTATGTATGTAACAGTAAACTGTGTGTGTGTGTGTTTGTGTAGTTACTGTATGAAGCAGCATATGTGAAGGCTTCATTTCAACATTTTTGGTGAAACCAATCAATTCACCAGGTGACAGTTAAAATATATTTTATATCTATATTCTCCTGAGACCCTTCCCCTGTTCCTCCTTTCTTTCCTCCCACCTACTTTCCTTTCTCAAGCTTTCCTTCTATCCCCCCCACCTTCCTTCCTCCCTCAGTATATACTTTATTCTTCCCCCTCCTTCCCTGTTCCCTCTCCCTCCCTCCCTCCCTCCCTCCCTCCCTCCCTTCCTTCCTTCCTTCCTTCCTTCCTTCCTTCCTTCCTTCCTTCCTTCCTTCCTTCCTTCCTTCCTTCCTTCCTTCCTTCCTTCCTTCCTTCCTTCCTTCCTCCCTTCCTTCCTTCCTTCCTTCCTTGTCTTTGTGCTCTGTGTCCAGACTGAGCAGAGAAAAAAAAACTATGTGGGATTTCAAAGATAATCTCTCAACCAGATGGCAAAACATCCCATATTCCTTTGAGGTCCCCCACGTGATCCCCTGTAAGTGTGTGTGTGTGTGTGCGCGCGCGCGCAATTATTATTAGAACACGTGTGCGTATGCTAATAACAGCCATAACGTCATATTAATCCAGTGACCTGGTTAAACCCCCGACTGAAGGAAGTGGGAAAGGAGGAGGAGGAAGAGGAGGAGGAAGAGGGGAGCTGGAGAGCGAGCGGAGACAAAGCGCGCTACCTCTCTCTCTCCCTCTCTCTCTCATTGAGGCTGTGTAGTCAGACTGGAGCAGAATGAACCGATGGGATGAGCTTTAACGCGGAGGGAAACACGGGGAACACAGAACCTGCTCCTACACACACGCACGCGCATTCTCTCTCTCTCCTTTTCCTCGTAAACATCCCACGCGTGAGCTCGCGTGGACGGCGGCTGCCAGGCTGGACGGGACGGCGGCGACACCCACCTCACACACTCGCACACATGCTCACGCGCCCGCGGACGCACACACGGCGACTCTGGAGCGGACGATGGGCGTCCAGGGCGCGGTGACGCCCGGCAGGAGCCGGCGGCTGATGCTGAAGCTGCCGGTCGGGACGCTGCGGAGGAACAGCGGGGACAGGGTAAGAGCCGGTCCCGGAGAGTCCACTTTCTCTGTCAGTCCTAGTCCGTCCCTGTGCTGTGAGAGCGGGATTTAAAACGCGCTTAATCCCGCTGGAGCAAAGCTGTTAATCTCTGCTCTGGACAATACTGTGTAGTGTGTGTGTGTGTGTGTGTGTGTTTGTCTTCCTGTCTCAGGCGGCGTCTCGTGTCTCCGGGTCTCCAGGTCTCCGGGTCTTCGGGTCTCCGTGTGGTCTGTTTGGCTGCTGCTTGTTTGCTGGTCGCTGTCAGTGTCATTGACACGTGCTTCATGCTTCCTTTCATCACGTTAGCCTCGCATTCAGCCTGATTTGAAACGTGCATCAGAAGCTGCGGTGTGTGTGTGTGTGTGTGTGTGTGTGTGTTAAAGATAAAAGCAGGAATGTAGATATTGACAGGCTGCAACCTGCCAGCTGACTCTACTCCTTTACTTTTCAGCAAACCTGTTTACAGCACAAAAGAGAAAGTTGCGACTGTGTGTGTGTGTGTGTGTGTGTGTGTGTGTGTGTGTGTGTGTGTGTGTGTGTGTGTGTGTGTGTGTGTGTGATGAGTGTCAGCTTCTTCATGTTGTAAATGCTCTGGAATGAAATTAATCACACTTAAGTAGAGTGTGTGTGCAGGTGATGAGTAAACTGATGACAAACTGATTCCCTCAAAATCACGTTTTATCTCATCAGATCAAAGATCAGATCAGATCAAAGATCAGATCAGATCTTTCTTCTCTTCCTATTGGCTGCAGTATGACTTTAGTTTCATTTGTGTTCCTCTTTGGGATTAACTGTGACTTTATAAACACCACAAGCTCTTTGAAGAATAGCAGTTCTGTTTGTAGTTATCTCTTTGAACGTGTGCACAGTCCTACACACACACACACCACACATTGTACACATGCTATCATAAATTACTAACACTTACTTTAATAAGCAGCAGACAAATAGAGATGTTCTTCAGTAACACTGAGGAGTCAAGTAGAAGCTTCACAGAAAACACTGGTTCATTAAAGTGAGAGGATCCACAGACTCAGACAGAATAACAGTTTGTTCTGATGCATCCAGTGTAGAGCATCATGATTATTTAATAAATCAAATAGTCAAAGAAATGATTCATGATGTAAGTTATTTTCCAGAAAAGCCAAATGTGATGGTTCCAAATGTGAGAATTTGCTTCTTGTCTTCTTCTTATGCATTATAATAAACATATAAAAGGCTAGTGGTTGTCAGTTAGAGCTGTTAGTCCACTAGTCATTGCATGTTTATGATATTAACATTTATATTAGATTTGTCTTCATGAGTCAGAAAAATGACGCTATCACTGCTCATGCTAACATTAGCATATTTTACGCTGTTGTTACTAACGCATTTCAAATGTTAACATTTGTCTATAGAGTTTTTTGATTTCACCCCGTTGAAGTTTTTTTTCTGAAATGATCCCACACTTTGGAATTACTGTCTGATATAGGATGTTAACTAATGATCTAATAATATCTAATGATGATCCAATAATTATCGAATAATGATCTAATAACTATCTAATAATTATCTAATAATCATCCAATAACAAATTACTACCAATATAATTATATATAATAGTGCTATTATGATTTAATATTTATCAAATAACTAATGATCTACTAACATATTAAAGTGTAAATGTGACTGTCGTCATTTCCTGTGTCTGTCATTTCAAATATTTACTCTACTAAATACTTTTACTCTATGGAGCAATGAAAACTTGTTTCACTAAAACTGTTCTTGCTGATCGCTCATCAGCTCTGCTGAATATTGCTCGGACTTGACTTTGGGCTTAAGGATTTTGTGATTTTTCACTATTTAACAATGTTTCATGGAACAAGTGATTAATAGAGAGAATAATCTGCAGATAAATCAAATGGTCCAAAGAAGTTTGTGGTTTTTAAACTAATAAGCTCTGATCTGGTGGAATCTGGCTCTTTGTCATGATACTGTTTTAATGAAGGAAACTTAAATATTCACCCTTTTTGAGAGAATTGCTACTGCCTTGTATATGCGCACACACACACACACACACACACACACACACACACACAGTCAGTTAGTCAAATGGCCATAATTAATGGAGAAATGCTGATTCTCTCTCTGATTGCTTTCTCTCTCCTTTTGCAGCAGCTGTGTGCACCGACTGGAGGAGAAGTTGCTTGTTGTGATTATTGTGAAATATGTCTGAATGCATGAATGTGTGTCAGCATGGCAAGAATGCATCAGATGTTCTAAATATTTAAACTTGAAATGCGGAATTTTAACATATAAATGAATGAGGCCTGAGTGCTGAAGGTTTTTACACAGTGCTGATTCAGCCTTAAACAGCAGGTAAATCTGTGTGTTTCCCAGTAGAAGGAAATGTTTAATCTTGTGTCTGTGGAGACATTGGCCAAATGAAGTATACTTAACATGTTGTATGGATGGAGCAATTTCATCAGACTTTCATTAATCGTACAGCTCTTTGAGAATCAGTATAAAAAGACATTTAACAGAAATTATTCAGGTTGTCCGTGATTTTTGTGAAATGATCGTTCAAATTTCATCAATTCTTCTTTTACCTTCAATAACAGACGTGTTGTTGTTCTGGATCACAGAGGATGATTCTTTACAGTTTAAATGTCTTATATGGTAGAATGGTTAATATCTGTCTGACACACATACACACACACAGTCATTCAAATCAGCCAATCTGAGGAGAGGCTCGTTAATATTATATATAAATGAGTGAGACACTAGTCAACATGTTTGTTAAAGCTGCAGAAAGAAGCTGGAGAGATGTAATTAGTTTGATAATTAATGGATTAGTTGTTTGGTTCATAAAATGGTTCATAATTGATTGACTAATCATTGCAGCGTCATCACACCACAAAACTCAACGTAAAATATACATGTATGTAAAACATCATCCGTATCTGTAGAAACAGAAACAGTTTGTGTAATGACTCTTAACACCAACAGACAGAGGCAAATCCTTTAAGCTGCAGCTTTAACTTTCAAACCACATGAGAGAAAGAACCTGCATCTGAAACCATCCACTTCCACCTACGTAGTCAGCAGAAATGATGAATCCACTATGTATAAAGTCAGAATACTTCAGTCCCTTTCAGCTATGGTACATCAATGCTACCCGGATGGTTTACTACATCAGGTCATATTTTATTTTGTAAGCAAACCACACTACGTATCCCAGAAGTCACCAGGAGGTCAATAACTGTAGGAGAAGAAGAACTTTTCACTTTTGTTCCCCAAACTTTATTGAACAATACAATAATTACAAATTCAAGTAAGAATCTCCACTTTGCATTCTTACATAAACATAAACTTGAGCAAGGCAAAAGAAGAATAAACACCTAGACTATCACCTCACTAAATAAATGACACGTTAGGAAATAAAATAACAAAAATAATAATAAAATACATTAATGAAATAATAATTAATTAATACTGAGAATACTGAGAGATCATATCATTCACATTTTAAACCACATGAAAATGTTGCTTAAGGACACATTACCATCTTATTTCAGACATTGAATTTTCATTCATTTAAACTTTAAAAGTTATTGCAATTTTTTTGTGTTGGTTCATATTTTTCAGCTAAGAGTAATAGAGAGGAATAACAGATTTTAATTTTGTTTTTGAAGCATGTTATTAAAGGTCTTTTTTTATTTTTCCATTTACATGCAGGTATATATTTTCCCATAATCATGATAATATTGATCATATCAGATATTTCTTTAACAATGTCCTCTTTCTGTATTAGGTAGTGATGCACCAATCATAGTGCTTTGACTCCAAACTTTGTTATTCAATTATAATTTGAATAGTTTAAAAATGAGAGATATTGAAATTAATATTAGGCAGCTGTTAATATTCGAACCTGAATTTGTTGTAAATGTGACCTCAATTGGCCACCTGGGGTCCTGTAGGTGAGGTTAGTGCTTCCCGTTTCGCGCATATTTTGCAGACCTACACAATTGCCGAGGCAACAAGCACGCCTGAGGAGGAGGAAATCTACACCTCTGATCATTTAAAATGTAATGTGTGGCGGTACTCTGGCTTCCCAAAGGGGAAAATAACTAAAAAGGACAAAGTGATATGTAAAATATGTAGAGCCAAACTCATTTACCACACGACGACCAGCAAGTGAAGGCATTTAATGGTCAAAATATTATTAGTTAAATATTCTAATATATTCGAATATTAATATCAATAAACAAACAAACTTCAAATATGATTTTTGGGTAAAAGTCAAAGCCCTAACCGATCAGCATTTTTTGGCCTGATCACCAATACCAATCACCAAAAAACTTGATCTGCCGATAGCCGATCACTGCCGATCACAGAAGGAAATTTAAATTTCCATACCTTTCTTCTAGCAGAGGGTGCACTGTTTATAGAAATAAAACTATCAATTATTTAACTATATTTTCAAAAGTACAGAAACAGAAACTGCCATCTGGGCCAATAAGAAGCCAGGGCTGTCAGGACATGTGCTGGCAATAAATACAATGCAGCCAATGGCCCGCTGTTGCCAGGCAGAAAACACTTCTTCTAGTACACGCCACCTCACTCGCTACTGATGTGCGCGCTGAAACTGAAGCAGAGGATTATTAGGATTGGTCAAAAATGACAGAAGAATCATTTTTAGAAGAATCATGTCGTGATTGGTTCATTGTTTTATGGCCCGCCTCCACACAACGAAAACAGGAGAATGGACATGGTTACACGCGCTAGAGAGAAAGAGAGAGAGAGAGAGAGAGAGAGACTGACTAAAACGGGTCCAGTTGGCCCCTGGATGGGTTTTTCAGTTTGAAAGTGGTCGCTAATAATCACGTGATCGGCTTTTTTATCGGCATGTGTTTTTCCGATCGCCGATCAGGCTATTTTTAGGCAATATCGGCCAATCATGATTGGCAGCCGATCGATCGGTGCAACATTAATATTAGGATTTGATTCAGATCAAAAGGTGTAATATTCTCTATTGTAGTTTAACCAATTATGTTTAACCAATTATCAGAAGAACTTTTCCTAGTGGTTCTGTAGTTCATCCTTTAAACATCCGGGTTCATAGGACAGCCAAGATGGCTGCTGTAGAACATCAGAATTGTTCCTTCTATTGGCTAACTTCCTACATAGAAGCTACTACTGTGGTGTTGGATTAGTAGCTACTGGTTAATAGCAGTGATGCTAACTAGTAGCAGATACTGGTTAACAGGCAGTGATACTAAGGTTTCGACGCAGCCAGAGTTAGTAAAGTGATGGCGAGTTCAAACATCTGATTGGCTGGTTTCTGTCCAGGTGACCTAATCTGCAGCCGCTTGCACTTGTGAAGGGCGGCTGATGTGACCTTTAACGTCCCGTGTCCTTACTGATCCTCTGGAATTCTTGGATTCCACAGACGACACAGCTGCAGCTTGTCCTGCTGTGGCTGGTCCTGTTAGAAAAGTCAGTGGGTTATCAGCTGATCTGACTGACGCAACACACACCACATACAGTCACACAGGAAAACATGGACAGAATCCGAATCCATCATCAGCTGACTGAACACAGCAGAATGCTGCGGTGGAAATGCTCAGCATGATCCACTTCAAGCCAGAGGTGGAAGTAACTAAGTATATTTACTGTGCTTAAGTACAATTTTTAGGTACTTTGAGTTTTTTCATTTGATGCTACTTTATACTTTACTAGATTTCAGAGAGTAAACATTGTACTTTCTACTCTATTACATTAATCTTTCTTATCTAGATAATAGGATTTGACATAAAATAATATATTTTAATATTCTTACTGTTTAAATTGTTCTTTTATGTTCTTTTTTCTGTGTGTAAAGTTGCTGTATAAATAGTATTTATAAAATATGTGATACACTTATATATAAACCAATATCTTTTATGTATCTAACATTGGCTCCAATACACCGTTAAAGGGATAGTTGTGTATTTTTGACATGAATCTCTATAGCATCTCTATCATCAGTGTCCTACACTCACACTGACTTACCCCTGACAGTGTCCTGTGAGCCCAGTTCTGGTCCGGTTCTGGTCAAAACCAGAGTAGTCCGGCAGGTTTCCGGGGGACACTAAAATAAAACATCTTTCTTCTCATAGAGCATGTGTTCAAAAGAGTGATATATGCATCATATATATCACTTATATGCATCACAAAACCAATATCCATGAAAAAGTTCCAGCTTGTAATGACTTGGCCCTACTTTCTCTCCCTACGACCAGAGCTACGCCCTTCACAGGAAAGTGATGAAATCCGTGAGGAGATTCAGGTTCATCTCTGTTGCTACAGCCTGGGTAGTCACAAGTGGACCCATTTTTACACATATGCAGGGGCGGATCTACCAGGGTGGCATAGGGTGGCAAATGCCACCCTAAAAGAAAGCCTTGCTACCCCTGCTGCCACAGCAATTTGCAGTGACAAATTTGACATTTATGATCAAGGAACTCTAATGTCTGACTGCAGTACACTTCAAATGAGATTACACTTGTCTGCATGAGTTTGCAAATGGCAGCTTGTGCCTGTATGTAGTATGTACATACTATCTCTCATCAAACTATAAAATTCAGTATATATACATCTGTCATACTTTGCCACCCCTCAAAAATGCCTGCCCCCCCTCTCGCCACCCCATCAGTATTTTCCAGACCCGCCCCTGCACATACTGTATGTATATAATGTTTATAGCTTGTAGAAGCTGATAAACACAGACATGCAAGTCTCCTGGAAGTTCCAGGAGTCTCCCTGATATTGGTAGTGGCTCCCTGATGCCTGTGAGTCGGATAAAATATCCTGGATTTTATACTATGCAAGGAAGTGTCTTTTTTTTATTTATCTCAATGCGAGTGAGAAATCTCTCGATGGCGTAGGCACGAGAGAGAAGAAAACAGCATTTTTGACTGGCAGCTATAGTTCTCGCTTGCACAAATTTGCCCATAGACAAAAAATATTTATCCTATGTACAAATTATTTATTTGGCTTATTCTAGAGACTTGAATAATTAAATAGATATATACATGTATATGTAATAATAACAAGTCTTTTTGGGTCTCAGGAGGAAGGAGCAGGAAGTCGATGACGTCATGTGACAGGAAGCACTTCTAAACTTTGTCTAAGTTATCTTCTATTATTTCATGAACAAAACTGTATGAGTAATATCTAGATTACATGAAACATGATAGTCACACACGCCCATAGGTTTAAATGAGTTAATATCTGAGTACAGGGTCCACCTCTGGTTAAAGTATTCTGCACATCTGGAAGTTAGGGTTGTTTTTTCTTTGTGTTGCTCATCTAATGCAGATGTAGGACACAGCTTGAGAGGAAGTTAAAGCAGAAAAGGGTGAAAGTGTGTTGTGATGAGCACAGACTGTCATAGAGTGAGATTCTGTCTGTTTACGTGTAACAGGAGACTAAAGCAGCTGTTTTCCAGGATATTTTGTGTTTGTAGATTCAGACTGAGAGACTGGATGAGGATTAACAGCTTCATGTTAAGCTGCTCACTACTTTACTGATATTAAAAACAAACAATGAGAAGAAAGAGAAAGGTGTGTGTGTTTGTGTGTGTGTGCGTACGTGTGTGTGTGTGCGCTTTCAGACAGAAAAAACATTTGTGATTTTCACAGGTTAAACCCCTTTCTAGGAAACATGTTGTCAGTTTGACTGCAGGGAGGAAGGGAGGTAGAAAAGGGTATGAGGTAGGGATGCACATTTTGGATTTTTTTTTCTGACCGTTAACCGACGCCCTTTAACGGTTAATAACTGTTAACCGATAAGATTTAAATGCCCTTCCATGCTGCCATTCCAACATACTACCATTTAGACATATCACCATCCTGAAATACTGCTATTCCAACACACAAACGTCCCACCATTCCAACAAGGCTTTTCATGTAAGATAAGGTTGGAATCAGAGAGTCACTGACTCAGCGCTGTCTGGTGCTCAACTGCAGATTTACAATGACGGCAAATAGTAAGATTACTCATCTAAAATGTAAAAAAAAAAGCTACAAGCTTTAGATATAATTAACAGTACTGTAGGCTTCAATCGTCTGCTATTGCTTTTTAAATTATGTCAAGAGCGAGTGAGCTGGTGATTTCGTTGTGTTCTGCTTCATTTCCAAAATAAAGTTTGAGCTTCTGAAATGTGATTTTTAAACAGTTGTGATGTAGCTCAATGTTTATCTGGATGATGCAGCTTCATTCCCAACAATTTGACTGTAAACCTGGACGACCCACGACGTGTCTGGAGATAAAAAATAATATTCAATGTAATGTGTTTGTACACACCCTCCCTACTGTACAACACCAAGGAGACTAGTCAGTGACTTCAGGTGTCATCTGCAGAGCCCTCATTGATATCTGTAATATTAATGTTCATATGATGCCAGCGTGCATGGAGACTTCAGGAACTTTATTCAGAATAAACCATTTACACACACACATAAAACAAATTCACCTAATATAGTAAAAACCTCACACACCTATAAATGAAATGCTTTCACAAACACAACTGAAATGTCTTACACACACAACTAAAATGTGTTCACTTTTAGTTGTGTGTGTAAACATATTATATATATATATATATATATATATATATATATATATATATATATATATATATATATATATATATATATATATATATGTGTGTGTCTGTGAGGTTTATGGAATGTTTAATTTTATAGATGTGTGTGAATGGTTTATTCTTGAATGAATGGTTATATTCATTGTTTCACACACACACACACACTGACAGACTTATGCAATGAATGCAAACAGACAATAACCTTATTGTAATTTACCTCTTCAGCTCTGTAGCAGAAAAACTAATCCATGCTCGTTAGTGTTAACCATGTCGTCTGCAGCAGCCAATCACGGAGAAGGTCAGAGATGGACGCTGGGTCTGTGGGGTCAAGTTGATCCAGCACCTGCTGCTCCTCAAACTCATGTGATTGCAGGCATTATTGTCAGGAGTCATTTAGGACGATGCAGCCACTACCTTTACTGGAGTATTAACACGTGGTGCTACAACATAATCAGCATCTACCTGAGGCTGCAGGGACTGCATGATGCAGATTTTAATGATTCATTTTAAAATGTAATTCTTCACTTCAGGGAAGTTTTTTTCTTGTTATTGAGTATTTCTACTTTCACTCCAGCTTGTTTAGTGTCTCTCAATAATATTAATGAGCCTCTTCTCTGAGATTTTGAATGACTATGAATAAGGGGGTGGCCACTGACTGTACAGTTGTGACATCACAACTTCATATAAATCTTGATGGCAGTTTTTAAGGCTCAGTTTGTGAAACATGGGAAATTGAATAATCACTGATTAGTTTTCAACTATTACATTCATCCCTATTTTGATAAATGATTAATGTAATAATGGTCATGGGTGATCAATATCCAATTCAAATCAAAAGGTCTCGTCTGTGTGTGAACACATTGCAAAAAATGAAATCTTAACATTTGTAAATATCATGTTTTTGTACAATTAGACCAATATTGAGTAGAAGTTAATTGTTTTATTTTTAGATTAATGTAGATTAATTGTTGATCAATCAATAAATTGCCAAAGTTTACATTAACTATATTAACTATCTTGATAATCCATTAATGGATTTGAGCCATTTTTAAGAAGAAATTGTCCAAATTCTCTGGTTCCAGCTTCTCTTCTCTGATTATTTTCTGGTTTCTTTAGTCTCTATAATAGTAAACTGATGACCAAAAAAAAGACATTATAGGTTAAATCTTCAATTTAGGGAACCGTGATTGACATGTTACGCCATTTCATGAACCAAACAACTAATCAATCATTCATCGTTTCAGTAATTGATTGGTTAAACAACTATTGGAATAATCTTTAGTTGAAGCCCTAATCTTCAAGAATAGCAAAAACTGATTCTGATTCCAAAATTATTCAGCTTCAAATGAATAATTTTTAGAGGCTTGAGGAGGTCAGTCAGTCATCTTCTATACCTGATTATTAGGGTTGCAGGGGTCTGCTGGAGCCAATCTCAGCACATTACAGGTGAGAGGCAGGATCCAACTCAGATGGTCTCCAGTCTATCGTGGAGCACACACACCATTCACTCTCACACTCACACCTATGGACAATTTAGAGTCTCCAGTTAACCTCAGCATGTGTTTGGACTGTGGGAGGAAGCTGGAGAACCTGGAGAAAACCCACCAGACACAGAGAGAACATGAAACTCCACACAGAAAGGTCCCACACCCGTCTTGAAAGAAAGGTCTTGAACCTGCAACCTTCTTGCTGTGAGGCAACAGCGCTAACCCCTGCCTCACCGTGTCGCCCGGCTTTAGGAGGTAAAACACAAAAAAAACACAAGAAACATAACATAAATTAGAAAAAAAGCTTGATTTTTTAATTTTTTTTAATCAAAATAGCAAGAGATTAATTTAAATATTTTGATTATATGTAGTTACAGCCGGACTCCAGTAAAGTATCTGAGAACTTTGTCGAACAAAGACATGTATGATGTGGAAACCACAGAGATTGTGTTAAATGTTGTTTGATCATCAACCAGAGTGTTTGTTCTGCACCAGTATGGATCGCAGGGCCTTGTCCGGCCCTGAGGCCTGAGCTGTGGGTGAAAACAGCAGTCAGTCATCAATTAAAGACACAAAGAGCAGGAAAAGAGGGAAAGAAAAGAAAGTAAAAGGCTCCTGGGCTTCTGAAGGCCCCTCTGCACCACACCCTGATCAGCAGGAAAGAGGACGGACCCTTTTACTGCCCGAGGCTCAGGAACAGGAATGTTTCTGAGTGGGAAGCTCCACCCCCTCCAGTCTTTTTATTATATTTCTCATCCAATCAACCAACTACTACACACACACAACTTTGTGTGTGTGTGTGTGTGTGTGAGGATCAAACAATGAAGAGATGATGATCGTCTGTTGACTGAGAGAGAAGCTGCTCATGTGTTTCTCTATAGAGACAGTTTGCTCGAAGGGTAACTATGGTGTGAGCGGACACCTCTGTCCTGTGCCAAAAGAGCCCTGTGTGTGTGTGTGTGTGTGTGTGTGTGTGTGTGTGTGTGTGTGTGTGTGTGTGTGTGTGTGTGTGTGTGTGTGTGTGTGTGTGTTCCTCTGCCACCTTCATGCAGAGCACAGAATGATTTCTTCATTATCTTTGCTTCTCTATTCTCAGAAATCCTGTTAATTACCCACGGACAAAGAAAGAAAGGTGGAAACAGAGCAGAGAAAAAGAAGAAAAAAGACGAGTGTGGGTTGATGGGAACATGTCTTAAATTCCATCTTCAACCCCCAAAACAGGATGTGAGACCCCTGAAATGTTCCTGGAATATCCAGCACAATCTGTGCCCTTTGTTAGACAGAGATAACACAACGCAGGCTCAGTGACTCACTCATATGAAGGCTTTTATTCATTAGCTGTGTGCGCGCGTGTGTGCATGTGTGTTCGTGTGCAAGCATGTGTGTGTGTGTGTGCATGAGTGACAACGTGACAAAGAGGGACAGAGCGCTAAAGGGTTGAAGCAGAGAGCTTCATGTTTTCCCGTGGGTGTGCTGCAGTAACATGGTAATCCTCATTAATATTTATCTGCCAGGCAAAGTGAAGAGAATGATTAGCTCACTCAGGAGTGTGTGTGTGTATGTGTGTGTGTGTGTGTGTGTGTGTGTGTGTGTGTGTGTGTGTGTGTGTGTGTGTGTGTGTGTGTGTGTGTGTGTGTGTGTGTGTGTGTGTGTGCGTGCGTATTCCAGCATATAACACATGAACTAGGTCAACGTCTATACTTAAGAGACTAGAACAACTCTACTTCAAAGGTTCTGGTGTCATCATCATGGGGGCTTCCACTGAACACACACATCAAACTATATTTTAATTCTCACACACACAAAGCTTCTCGGCTTCCTGTCTCTCTCTCTGGAGCCACATTACATTATGTTATTGATTTTCCACCTCATACTTCTAACACCATCACATTAAACTACACTGATCGGAATTGAATTTCAGACACAGGTCTATGTCACTGATAATGTCTGTCAGGTGGTGTGTGTGTGCACGCAAGATGACAGTAGCAGTGTAGCAGTGTCCTGTGTGTCAGCTTCTCTCTCTGCTCACACACACACACACACACACACACACACACACACACACACACACACACACACACACACACACACACACCTCATACACACATACAACTGTTTTAGTTTTACTGTCTCAGCTGAGAATGTTCCTGTGAATTTATAGCGTCACTGACCTATTTCCCTCCACTGCTTTCCCTTTATCCCTCCATCTCTCTCTCTCTCTCTCTCTCTCTCTCTCTCTCTCTATCTGCACTCTACTATAACACGCCTGAGTGAAGATCACAGAGCAGGGGAAGATTGAGAGATTAGAGAATGATATGAGGGAGAGATGAAAGAAGTAGAGAGAGCAAGAAGAAAGTACCGTTGAGATGGTTGATAAAATGGTGTACAATGTGGATCGCTGAAGATTCAACCTAAAATGTCTTTTAGTCCACAACCCAAAGATCATCAGTTTACTATTATATAGACTAAAGAAACCAGAAAATAATCAGAGAAGATAAGCTGGAACCAGAGAATTTGGACATTTTCTTCTTAAAAATGACTCAAATCCATTACCAAATAGTTGGTGATTGATGTAATTGTTGGCAACTAATCAGTTAATCAACTATAGTCTGGATGGAAACAGAGGTCAACGAGTGGACTCCCCAGGAGCACTGATACTGTGACCTTTTTGTGCGTCTTCACTTCAGTTATTGTCACTGCTGTTTATACCACCGGATGCTAATACTAAGACTGTAATGAAAGAACTACATGCAACCATTAGGAAATAGCTCTTATTGTTTCAGGTGACTTTAACCACTCCAACTTCAAGACAGTCCTCTCCAGATTTCACCAACATGTTTCCTGCCACACCATTTGCCACTCAGGCAACCATTCACTCCCACATTGACATCGAGCGCTACACTTCCTCTGTAATAGACTACATCACTACACCACCACTATAGATGGCATCTCCACCAAGAAACAGATCATCATGTACCCTAATCAGAAGCCCTTGGATGAAGAAGGATGTCCGTCTACTACTGAAGGTCTGCAACACTGACTGGCAGGGGTCCTGACGGATTTATTCAACCTGTCCCTGTTGTTCTAACATGCTTGAAATTCACCACCATCGTGCCTGTACCCAAACGCCCCAACGACTTCCGTCCAGTGGCACTCACCCCATCATCCCATTGGAGCAGCTGGTTCTGGCACACCTAAAATCCTGCCTGCCCCCACACCGGATCCCTACCAATTTGCCTACCGGAACAAAAGAGGAGCACAGAAGAAGCAGCCCCCATAGCGCTGCAGTCTCCTCTCACACCTCAATAATAATGACACATATACCAGGATGCTGTTTATAGACTTTAGTTCAGCATTCAACACTATCATCGCAGCCAAGCTGGTAAGGAAACACATAGATCTGGGACCATGCTCCAATCTGCAATTGGTTACTGGACTTTCTGACCAACAGGCCACAACATGTCAGGCTACCACTGCTCCTCCACTCTCACCATAAACACTGGCGTACCACAGGGCTGAGTCCCTTCTTTTACTCCCTTTTCACCCACAACTGCAAACCCGGACATGGCTCCAATGTCTTCATCAAGTTTACAGATGACACCACAGTGATTGGCCTCAACAAGAACAATCTGAATCTCCCTACAGGGAGGAAGTGGATTGCCTGGCTGTGTGGTGCATGGACAATAACCTGTAGCTCAACACATCCAAAACCAGAGAGCTTATTGTGGGCTTCAGGAGGAATGCTGTCACTCATCCACCTATTCACATTAATGGTGTAACAGTGGAGTGTGTGCCCAGCTTCAAATTCCTGGGGATCCGCATTTCACAGGATCTCTTCTGGACAACCAACTGCTCGAACCTGATTAAGAAGGCTCACGAGTGCCTCTTCTTCTTGAGAGTTCTGAGGAAAAAAACATTTCTCTTCAAACATCCTGGTGAACTTATACCACTGCACCATGGAGAGCATCCTAACTAACTGTATTACATTCTAGTGTGGGAACTGCTCTGTCTCGGATCAGAAATATCACATTACAATTACCCATCACAGTAGCATTGTAAATAACCTATTTATATTCTGTACTATAATTCATACTCATTATCATAGTCATAACCTGTTCATAGTCTGTATATACTGTACCATACACCATAATTATACATACCTATTTAAATTACTACTGAAGCACTTCTGGTTAGATGCTGTCTGCATTTTGTTGCTTTGTACTTGTGACATATGCAATGATAATAAAGTTGAGACACTTCAAAGATTGAGAAAAAAATGTTCTGTTTCCATCTAGACTACTAATCGTTGCAGATCACATATCTGCAACGATTAGTAGTCTCTACTATCACAGATGTACTGTACTGTTAGTGACATAAAAAGTTCACATAAAAACCAGAAAAACTGGTTGTAAAAATGTTTTTACGGAGCACAATATGTCTGTTTTCCTTTGCTGTACCTCAGAAATCCTCAATGGATATAGAATCTGATGATGTTGGACGGCACAGTCATTCTCATTGACTGTAGGTGGAGTAAAGCTTCTCCTCTGATTCATGAAGGTTTATTGATAGCAGACGTTCAGGCTGAGCTGCTGTTTGTGCTGTATGAAGTGACATCACAGGGATCATTACATAAATGTTGTAGTCTATTACTGGCATGTTGGGAGCACTTTCCCAGTTTATCTATCACTCTTTATCTTTGCTAATTGTAGGAATTTAATCTCCACCAGAGGATTTACCACATAATTTGTGTAATAAAGTCATCTTTTTTTAAAGTTTACTAAATTTTACCTCCACATTCCTGCAGGATTCCTTGGTTCCATCGGTCTCATCCTGAGACTCTCAGCCCTCTCAGCAGCTTCTTCTCAAACACATGAGGAATGTTTGCTATTCCTGTAGTGTGAGTTTTCCAAAAAATGAACCAGGCAGGCGGCCAGAGACGTTCACCTCTCAGCTGCTGTAATTTACAACTGGTGTAAATATTTGTTGTGGTGGAGAGTTCCCATGATTCTGTGTGTGCAGTGTCCCGCTGAATCCTGGGAAAGGTCACACAGGCCCTGTAAACACAGTCAGCTGAGCAGAGAAACAGCTCTGGGATTTGTAATAGGACTCATGGAATTTACAGTCAAACTGTGAGATAATATGTGTGTGATTCAGTTTTTATCCACATAGTGATGATGATAAATAACCTCAGGCTGCTGAGAGGTCACAGCAGTACATTACACAGTACTCACATACTTCACTTACAGTATAAAGTTACAGTCCTCAAAAATAATTGTCCTGGATAGAAGTACACATCCTGCATATCTGTATTCCAGTGTTGGACCAAGTACCCAGGTACTTTACTGGAGTAAAAGTAGAAGTAATACTCAATTACAACTAGAACTGAATAGATTACTTAAGTAAAAGTACAGAAGTATTATCAACACAATGTAGTTTAAGTATTGAGTACTATACTGACTGTGTTATAATATTATAGTATATTATAGAACTTATTTTAATCACTAAGTACATGTCAGAGTATATTAATGCTTTAGTTATCAATGTGGAGTCAGTTTGAGATACTTTGTGTACAATAATAGTTAAGCTACTGCATCAAATGATTTAATGCAATCAGTTTAATAAGAGTATAGGTAATAGAATATTCAGTTTTATTAATTTCTGTAAAATTTAAGAATCTTTAAATTTTACAACTGAAAGTAACTAAAGCTGTAAGATAAATGTTGTGGAGTGGAAGTGGAAGTATAGAGTAAATATAGAGCTGCAACAAGCTGCAACAATTAGTTGATTAGTATTAGTTGTAAAGTATCACATTAATCACCAACTATTTTGTTAATAGATTCATGGATTTGAGTTTTGTTTTGTTTTTTGTTTTATAAAGAAAATGTCCAAATTCTGGACTGTTGGTCTGGACAAAAAAAGATGTTTTAGGTTGAATCTTCAGATTTGGGAAACAGTGATCGCCATTTTGCACCATTTTATGTATCAAACAAATGATTAATTATTTCAGTAATCAATAGCATAATTGACCAGAATAGTTGATCAGAATAGTCGTTAGCTAGTCCAGAATATTCAGTTCATCATGTTTTGCTTTGAAATTACATAAATAATTATTCAATTATTAGAATAGTTGCTGATTAAGCTTCTGTCAGTTGTGGGAGTGTGTGTGTGTGTGTGTGTGTGTGTGTGTGTGTGTGTGTGTGTGTGTGTGTGTGTGTGTGTGTGTGTGTGTGTGTGTGTGTGTGTGTGTGTGTGTGTGTGTGTGTGCCAGACAGATATTAACCATTCTCCCATATAAGACATTTAAACTTTAAGACATTTAAAGAATCATCCAGAACAATACATGTCTGGAGGTAAAATACAAAGTGAATTATTTGCATGATCATTCTACAAAAATCATAGATAAAATTGATGATTTCTGCTGAATATGGTGTTTAATAATTCTGTACAGATTTCATGACAGAGATTGGGTAACAGCTTGGCTCATCCTGTGTGTTTGTGGTTGTGTTGCCTCCTTGTGACTGTTGCGGCAAATGTGTAAAAGCCTGTAAGAAAAGGCTTCTGTTGTGGATTTTTATCTGTAATAACTTTCTGTGTGGAGGATAATGTGTTATACACTGACAGAGGCAGAACGTCTGGTATTCTTCAGTTTGTTAAGAATTCCTGCAGGTCGGGTCAGGATCCTGCATTCTGGGAAAACCAGCTCAGAGGGAAAATCACCTCCTTATTTAAAAGCTTTATGGCTAAAAGCCAAAACACTGTTATATTAGAGAGGAACAAGTTTGACGCTGAATCATGATGCTGTGTGTGATATGTGTGTGTGTGTGTGTGTGTGTGTGTGTGTGTGTGTGTGAGAGAGAGAGAGAGAGAGAGAGAAAGACAACATACAGACAGTGTGTAGTGTCCAGGTGTGAGAGACAGTCACTCAAGTTCTCCTCCTCAGAGAGAGAGAGCTTGTCTGTGAGGTTTGGAGCAGCTGCAGAATGAGTGCATACCTCTTTAAAAACAAACTAGCAGGCAGCGAGAGCCTCTCAGACTCTGGCTGCATTTCCTTACTGGGATGTTTGTGTTTGTGGCGATCAGAGCAGCGTTCAGAGCGGCAGACAGAGGCTCAGTCAGCAGCAAGACGAGAGACAGAGAGAGAGACAAGGATTCAGCAGGGACCAGGATCAGTGAGGAACAGGGACAGCAGGGACAGCAGCGTTTGACCTTGAGGACGGCGTCAGGCTGCTGGATCCTGGAGATGATCCGTGACTGTCAGCCAGAGTCAGAGCTGGAGGACAGCGAGCGTGTGGACGATACCTGTGATGACTCACCTGTAGGTTTCTGATTGGTCAGCGTGGTGATGGAGGCCGTCTTGTTGGGTCTGGACGACGCCGTGTGTACCAGGCAGGGTCTGCTGTGGACCCTCACCTCCACCGCCCTGCGGCGCCTCCAAGTACACGCCAGGAACCTGCCTGGTCCACTGCACCTGTTACACACACACAGGTGTGTTTCCAGGCCGCTGTACCAGGTAGGTCCCAGACAGACAGACAGACATCAGACAGACAGACCAGGGGCGAAAATCCTATTTCACTGATAGGGAGACAATAACCAGTACATTTTCAGAGAAGAATTTCTGAGGGGGATATGAAAAAAAAATAATTGTAATAATAAATACATAAATAATTCTATAATGATAATAATAAATAATAAAAATAATACTATCTTCTCTCTCTTGCAGGTTTGAGCCCTCATCATGTTCAAATGTTTTTAAATGGTATTAAAAGTAATAATAGTAGTTATAGCAGTGTTCAATGTTTATTCATATTTAAATGTAAGGCAAATGAGATCATGAATCAATGAGGGAAAAATTAGGAAAATCCATACCCTTCTCTCTGTCCTCCCTGCTCCTAGTTGCTGTTGCTATGGTAACTTCCATAGTTAGAGCTCATCAACGATCATTAGGTCTGATCTTAACCAGCAGACTGGTAAAAAGAGGCGGATTTTTTACTAATTTTCAACAAATGGTGAAATAAATGATTTACTGGCTTCTACATTAGTTTGATTGGTTTCTTCCACGTAGCTAGCTACTAGCTGTGTGTGTAGAGGGGCGTCACGTCCCCTGTGTCCCCCGGGATTTCTGCCTATGTGACAGAGAGACAGACGGAGAGACAGGTAGACAGACAGTCAGACAAACAGACAGACGGAGAGACAGACAGATGGAGAGATGGACAGATGGAGAGACAGAGAAACGGACAGACGGAGAGACATAGAGACAGACAGACCTATAGCTGTCCTGTCATGGTTCAGTAGCTGCTGGTTAGTGACAGCAGGAGTCAGAGGACAGGTGAGATCCTGTGCTGCAGGTGTTTGTCCTTCAGGCTGCAGGTCACAGTCAGGTTTCAGATTCCAGGCTCAAACATGACTGATTAGTTTCATTAAGCACAGAGGACAGATCTGGGTGAAATTTTAGTTTTGGTTTTACACAAAGTGGTTCCCAACCTGGTGAGTCTGGACCCTCATAAAAGGCCACTGGATTAAAAATTACACTTTATTTCTTGTGGATATCTGTGTTGTTATCTCATCAAACCTCAACCAACAAAAGCAAAAAAAATCTGCTGGTTTCAGATCTTCAGATGTGATGATTTTCTGGACAAAATTATACTAAGATATACTACGATCTTAGCACCCAGATACACTGAGCTTTATTTCAAAGCTTCGGAGGTCAAAGTGTAGCTTTAACATGCTGATCAGGTGCATGTGGAGTTTATCTGTTAGATTGACAGAGCTGCTTTCTGTTGTTGCTCCTGTGTTGTTCTTTTGTTGTTGTTGTTGTGCTCCGGATGCAGTCTTTACAGGAAGTGGGGACTAAGCTGTTAAGCTGATGTGAAAAGGATGAAGCTGGCACAAAAACACACTGTTTTATATGTTCACATTAGTCAAACTGTCTGCTAAGTCTTATCTAGTGAGTAGTTTAAAGTGTCTGTCTGCCTGTGAGCTCACAGTCAGCGTTGGTGTGGACATTGAAGTGGTGTGTTTGTGATTCAGCAGAACCGTCCATCAGTATTCACACCCTGACTCCAAGCTCTTTCACTCACACATTAGTATTCTACCAACGTCTCACCTGTGTGCAGCTGGCTCCACCAGAACAAACCACATACACACACACACACACACACACACACACACACACACACACACACACACACACACACACACAATATGCCTTTTCCTGTCTTTTTGTTCAATCCCTTTTTTATTCTCAGGAGGCAAATAAACTAGATTGTTGTTGTAACTTTAGTCTTCAGATGTGTTTTCTGAAGTTGGAGAAACACAATCACAGGAAGCTGCAGAAACACACCAAAACACGCCATCATCAGCACACACACATGTGTATATGTGTGTTGATGGCACACCACCCCCTCCCACACACACACATACTCTCTGCTCTCTGAGACTCCTCAACCAGCTACAGAATAATCCACCTACTTCTACCTGCCGTCTCTGTTACTGTTGATGAGAGACAGACAGAGGGGAAAATAGTTGTGACATTGCAACTTGATGCCCTGATGAATCTTTTAAGGCTCAGTTTCTGGACCCGAGCTGAAACATGGGGCATTGATTAATCGAAAACTAGTTGCCAACAATTACATTAATCACCAACTATTTTGATAATTTGTTTAATTTTTTTAAAAGAAAAAATGGTTCTCTGGTTCCAGCTTCTCTTCTCTGATTATTTCCTGGTTTCTTTAGTCTCTATAATAGTAAACTGATGATCTTTGGGTTGTGGACCGTTGGTCTGGACAAAAAATGACATTTTAGGTTGAATCTTCAGCTTTGGAAACACTGATCCACATTTACACCATTTTATGGACCAAACAACTAATTGAATAATTGTTTCAATAATCTACAGATTAATGGACTATCAAAATAGCCGTTTGTTGCAGTACTAGCATTATATTACATTACATTAGCACTACATCCTCAGCAGCAGCAAATAAAGTCAGTGTGTGACACATACGTCACATGGATGGTTTGACGGTCTCCTGGTTTCACGCTTGTGTGATTGAGCCGCAGTGTCTGTGAAGTGTTTATGGAGTCAAACTCTTCTTTCTGTTTCCTGAGAGAAAGGGTTAGGGTTAGGGTTTGCATTTTTCAGACGCTGTGCTGGGTGGCAGGAACTCCAGCCTGCAGTCACACACCGTCCTCCGGTAGCTTGACCCTGTGAACAGGGTCAGCACGACAGCGTCTGCCAGGCTGCTACACCTCATCTCTGGGTAACTGTTTGTCATTTCTCATGTCTCACTCAGCTGTGTGTTGTATCTGTCTGGCAGGAAATCCTGTGGACGGGCGAGTAGTGATCATTGCAAACACAGATGCTCACGCTTCCCCCGGAGCTGCAGGAATTTACCTGTAATCACTGCTGTTGTCCTGAAAACTCTCAGTAGCTGCTGCAGCTCGGTTTGTTGCTAAATGTGAAGTGACACATCAAGCAAACTCATCTCAGATGAAGATAAACATCCCAAACACAGCCAGTTTATTTCCTGTTGTGGTGTCTGTTAATTAAACAGCTGACAGGAAGCTGCTGCTCCCACACTGCAAACACTCTTTGCTGTTTCCTAGCAACATTACTCAAGTTTTATGCATAGTTAACCCTCTATAGCATGGTGTTGCAATATGGCAACAATTACTTCATTTTTCTAAAAAGCTTGATATAAAATCTATGTTTTTACAGCTAGATGTAGAAAAATGGGCTTTTATTTTAGAACATCATACAATTTATGAGGTCACATGACCAGGATATGCTGTTTGCTCATGGACATTTGACATGTGAGAATCACTCTTTCACAACCAAAGGTCGTCGTTTTCAGAATTTCTATTTAAAATTTTTACCAAATAAAAAATGTAATTCACTATCTAGGGTAAGTAAGCTTAATTAGTTAATTATTATTATTCTTTTTTTACATTTAATTAAATTTTGATGATATACATTATTTTTTTCTAATATTCTAAAAATATGTGTTGCCATATGGCAACAATATGCAAATATGGAAAATTCTTAGTGTATGAAACCTAATGGAGTCCCATTGACTTACATAACATGAAACAATCCTGAGACTATGGTTACAACATTATCTCATATATATTATTTAGGCCACTTTAATAAAATATTAAAAATATTTTTCTGGCCAACATAGTGGAGCAGTGGGTAGCACTGTTGTCTCACATCAGAAGGTCCAGGTTCCAGTCCTGGGTCTGGGTCCTTTCTGTGTGGAGTTTCATGTTCTCTCTGTGTCTGGTGGGTTTTCTCCAGGTTCTCCAGCTTCCTCCCACAGTCCAAACACATGCTGAGGTTAACTGGAGACTCTAAATTGTCCATAGGTGTGAGTGTGAGAGTGAATGGTGTGTGTGCTCCATGATAGACTGGAGACCATCTGGGGTGGATCCTGCCTCTTACCTGTAATGTGCTGGGATTGGCTCCTGGGATTGGTAATGGTACATATTCATCACTGCTTAACTTCACGCTGCTTCTCAGGCCAATTTCATCCCACCGTGTCATCTGGGCCTGTTTCCTCAGTTCCTGGCACTGATTATGTTCTTTTCTAACTGACATGTCCCGTTTCTGCCTGACAAGAAGCAGAGAAGTTATGAGTTATACCAAGAAAACTACGTAGACCCATCCTCCCTGTGTCTGGGAGTGACGGTTCTGTTCTGCTCCTTCATCTGATTAAATGTGGTTGCTCCTTTGACTCGTGGTGTTTTTTTATTGGAAGAAGTGTTGCTGCGTGTGCCAGGATCAGGACATGGCAGTCTCATGTTCAATTTATCATCTGTTTGTTCTCATACGATCAGATGTCAATAAACAGCCTCTTGACAGGATCCAGGCTGGAAGTCTGCGTGTCCTCACTAATTCCTGACTCCACTTCCAGCTAAGTCGTTATTGGACGAACTTGTGACTTCCTACTGAAGAATTTTGATCAGTATCCCGGTCTGGCATCCATCTTTGTTCTCACTGCCAAATGCAGAATCTGTATGTGAGAAAATCTTTTCCCAGAACCAACACTGAGTGAAGTCCCGGCTGATCCGGGGGGATGAAGC
Source organism: Lepturacanthus savala (assembly GCA_030544235.1). NCBI lineage: Eukaryota > Metazoa > Chordata > Actinopteri > Scombriformes > Trichiuridae > Lepturacanthus > Lepturacanthus savala. The sequence continues at coordinate 4,804,916 of CM060465.1, forward strand.
CGGAGTGGACATTGTCTCTGTTTCAGATTTTTCCAGTGCTTTTGTTTATTTTTTTTGTAATTCTTCTAATTTGTTTGCAGCTAGCTGGAGGCATATTTGTGTTTGATATCCCTGCATAGAACACAACACACACACACACACACACACACACACACACACACACACACACACACATACACACATACACACACACACAAACACCCCTCCTCAGATTGTGATGGTGGTTGAAGCCGTTTACAGTGTCTCCCAGGGGAGAAGCTCTTATTTGCATAGTTCGTCTGGAAAACATTTCCACTGCTCCTTTCCCAGGTTTGTCAAATGCTGTGTGTGTGTGTGTGTGTATGTGTGTGTGTGTGTGTGTGTGTGTGTGTGTGTGTGTGTGTGTGTGTGTGTGTGTGTGTGTGTGTGTGTGTGTGTGTGTGTGACAAAGAGGAAAGGGAAGAGGAGGAGTCTTTTTAATGCCTGAAATTAAGAACAAAGTCATTGTGGCCTTGAGGTGCAAAACACATTTCACAAAACATGACAATATTTGGAAAAATTCAACATTTCACAAACAACTAAATATTGTTTTGAAGCTCAGGGTCATGACGTTCCTGCAGAGATGAGCTGAAAACATCTTAGGGAAACAGATTAAATCTGTCATCAGTGTTTTCTGATTCAAATTAGTTTGATGAATCTTGTTGAATCTTGTTGCATGTTAACTATTTGAAGATTGTTGGCTCCCTCCTCCTGCTCCTCCTCCCCCTCCCTCTCTATAATGTGCTCTGTCATTCAGTTCTTGCACCATAAGCTTCTTGCCAATTTCTGTTCTGCAGTGAGAACACTGTTCTGCTGATTAATTACAGCTGATTCTCACACATCAAGTAATCATCTGATCTAGAGGATCAGATCAGTCCTGATCTGATCTGTGCTCTGTGTGCTCTAAATAAGTAGCACATAAGCATTTTAGCATGTCCACTCCCCTCCCCTTGCAATGCAATACAAACATTGCAATATATCCCATAATAGTTTCTGATGAAGTAACCAGGGTGACATTAACTAAACACATCCTCTCTGCAGCTATGTGTTTTTGCAGCAAAGCTACAGGAGAAACTGTTGCATGATACATTAAATTATACTGGGAGGAATTTGCCAAATATCAAATGTTGCCTAGGTTACCATGTTGGGGTCGCCTGCATTAGACATGAATAAATGTACATCAGTGTTTTATTGGGAGAGCTGATGAATGTGTCTCCCTGTAAATCCTCCACACAGCTGAGTGTCCCCGTTCAAATGTGACATGAGGAGTGTTGGAGAGGGTCTTTGGGTCTTTGTCGAAGGAATGTTTAACTGCAGCATTAGTGATGGGGATATAAGGGCTTATCACATTCAAAGTTACAGCCTCACGATAGAAGAGTATAGAAGACTAATCCTGAGGATTAACAGTGAATCTGCTGCTCAGTATCTGAGGAAATCCCTCAAAGCCTTTGTTTGTGTTCATGTTACACCCATCATGTTACATTTATCATGTTGAATCTATCATGTTACACCTATCATATTATATCCATCATATTACATCTATCATGTTACACCCATCATGTTATATTTATCATGTTGAATCTATCATGTTACACCTATCATAGTATATCCATCATGTTACATCTATCATGTTACACCCATCATGTTACATTTATCATGTGACACGTATCATATTACATCCATCATGTTACATCTATCATGTTACACCCATCATGTTACATCTATCATGTTACACCCATCATGTTACACCTATTATATTACATCCATCATGTTACATCTATCATGTTACACCCATCATGTTACATCTATCATGTTACATTTATCATGTTACACCTATCATATTACATCCATCATGTTACATTCATTATGTTACATTTATAATCTGACACCTATCATGTTACACCTATCATATTACATCCATCATGTTACATCTATCATGTTACACCCATCATGTTGCATCTATCATGTTACATTTATCATGTTACACCTATCATATTACATCCATCATATTACATCCATCATGTTACATTTATCATGTTACATCCATCATATTACATCCATCATGTTACATTTATCATGTTACATCCATCATATTACATCCATCATGTTACATTTATCATGTTACATCCATCATATTACATCCATCATGTTACATTTATCATGTTACGTCTATCATGTTACATTTATCATGTTACATCCATCATATTACATCCATCATGTTACATTTATCATGTTACGTCTATCATGTTACATCCATCATGTTACACCCATCATGTTACACCTATCATATTACATCCATCATATTACATTTATAATGTTCCATTTATCATGTTACATCTATCATGTTACACCCATCATGTTACATCTATCATGTTACACCCATCATGTTACATCTATCATGTTACACCCATCATGTTACATTTATCATGTTACATTCATCATGTTATACCCATCATGTTACATCTATCATGTTACACCCATCACATTACATCCATCGTGTTTCATTTATCATGTTATATCTATCATGTTAAATCCATCATGTTACATCCATCATGTTACATCTATCATGATACACCCATCATGTTACACCCATAATGTTACATTTATGATGTTACATCCATCATGTTACATCTATCATGTTACATTTATCATGTTACACCCATCATGTTACATCTATCATGTTACATTTATAATGTTACACCCATCATGTTACATCTATCATGATACACCCATCATGTTACACCCATAATGTTACATTTATGATGATACATCCATCATGTTACATCTATCATGTTACATTTATCATGTTACACCCATCATGTTACATCTATCATGTTACATCTATCATGTTACATTTATAATGTTACATCCATCATGTTACATTCATCATGCTACACCCATCATGATACATCTATCATGTTACACCCATCACGTTACATCCATCATGTTACATTTATCATGTTACATCTATCATGTTACACCCATCATGTTACACCCATCATGTTACATTTATAATGTTACACCCATCATGTTACATCCATCATGTTACATTCATCATGTTACACCCATCATGTTACATCTATCATGTTACATCCATCATGTTACATCCATCATGTTACATTTATCATGTTACATCTATCATGTTACACCTATCATATTACATCCATCATGTTACATTTATAATGTTCCATTTATCATGTTACATTTATCATGTTACATTTATCATGTTACACCCATTATGTTACATCTATCATGTTACACCCATCATGTTACATCTATCATGTTACACCCATCATGTTACATCCATCTTGTTACACCCATCATGTAACATTTATCATGTTACACCCATCATGTTACATCTATCATGTTACACCCATCATGTTACACCCATCATGTTACATCCATTACGTTACATTTATCATGTTACACCCATCATGTTACATCCATTACGTTACATTTATCATGTTACACCCATCATGTTACATCCATCATGTTACATCTATCATGTTACACCCATCATGTTACATCCATCATGTTACATTTATCATGTTACACCCATCATGTTACATCCATCATGTTACATCCATCATGTTACATCCATCATGTTACACCCATCATGTTACACCTATCATATTACATCCATCATGTTACATTTATAATGTTACATTTATCATGTTACATCTATCATGTTACACCCATCATGTTACATCTATCATGTTACACCCATCATGTTACATTTATCATGTTACATTCATCATGTTACACCCATCATGTTACATCTATCATGTTACACCCATCACGTTACATCCATCATGTTTCATTTATCATGTTATATCTATCATGTTAAATCCATCATGTTACATTCATCATGTTGCATGTATCATGATACACCCATCATGTTACACCCATAATGTTACATTTATGATGTTACATCCATCATGTTACATCTATCATGTTACATTTATCATGTTACACCCATCATGTTACATCTATCATGTTACATTTATCATGTTACACCCATCATGTTACATCTATCATGTTACATTTATAATGTTACACCCATCATGTTACATCCATCATGTTACATTCATCATGCTACACCCATCATGATACATCTATCATGTTACACCCATCATGTTACATCCATCATGTTACATTTATCATGTTACATCTATCATGTTACACCCATCATGTTACATCCATCATGTTACACCCATCATGTTACATTTATAATGTTACACCCATCATGTTACATCCATCATGTTACATTCATCATGTTACACCCATCATGTTACATCTATCATGTTACACCCATCATGTTACATCCATCATGTTACATCCATCATGTTACATTCATCATGTTACACCCATCATGTTACATCTATCATGTTACACCCATCATGTTACATCCATCATGTTACATTTATCATGTTACATCTATCATGTTACACCTATCATATTACATCCATCATGTTACATTTATAATGTTACATTTATCATGTTACATTTATCATGTTACATTTATCATGTTACACCCATCATGTTACATCTATCATGTTACACCCATCATGTTACATTTATCATGTTACATCCATCTTGTTACACCCATCATGTTACATTTATCATGTTACACCCATCATGTTACATCTATCATGTTACACCAATCATGTTACACCCATCATGTTACATCCATTATGTTACATTTATCATGTTACACCCATCATGTTACATCCATCATGTTACATCTATCATGTTACACCCATCATGTTACATCCATCATGTTACATCCATCATTTTACATTTATCATGTTACATTTATCATGTTACATCCATCATGTTACATTCATCATGTTACACCCATCATGTTACATCGATGATATATCCATCACGTTATATCCATCACATTACATCCATCATGTTACGTCTATCATGTTATATTCATCATGTTACATCCTGCATCAGTGAGCATACATGATCATCAATTTACTATTATAGAAGACTAAAACAACCAGAAAATAATCTGATTTGACAAGGTGATTCAGTCAACTAATTTGATAATCAATTAGTGGATTTGAGTCACTTTTAAGAAAAGCTGGTTCCAGCTTCTCTTCTCTGATTATTTTCTGGTAGTAAACTGATGATCTTTGGGTTGTGACTGTTGGTCTGGACAAAAAAAGACATTTTAGGTTGAATCTTCAGATTTGGGAAACCACTGGGAAATCCACGTTTTACACCATTTTATGAACCAGACAACTAATCAATTACTCGATAGATTAATCGATTGTCAAAATTAGTCGATAATTGCAGAATTACTTCAAGAAAAGTGTAAAATATGGCCCTTTAATGTTCTCAAACACCACAATACACTGTGCTTTTGACAAGTAGTTGAAACTCTAAAGCTTAAAAACTGAACCATTCCTCTGTAACTGTGATTGATCAGCTGTTTTTATTTATTGAGCTGGAGCTTTCACCTCCTCCTGTCATATTTTGGCTCCTCTTGAGGCAAAACAGCCAAATGGAGGACATTCAATACATTTACAATGACGGGATTCCCTTTGGACAAGAAGAATTACGCACACACACACACACACACACACACACATATACACTTGCCAGAGGGCTCTCCCTGCAGATGAGCTGGGTCATTTTTCATTACCCTGGCTCAGAGGAATCAAGTGTGTGGTAATGGAGCAGATACACTGAGGCAGAGCTATGGATAGGCAGTGCGTCTGCAGGAAGGAGCTGAAGCGGTGAGGAGGAGGACACATGGCTCCTTCTCACTACTATGATTTTCATTAAAACCTTTCAGACTGGATCCTGAGGGAAGATAAGGTTGTGATGCTGCTGTTTTCTTCATTACCCTTTCATCTTATTTGTCCAATCACCTCGTCTGCAGCATTTTCATACTTTCTCTCCAGCTGGTCATGTTTTCTGCTCCATCTGAATGATTTGCCTTCACTCTGGAGGTGTTTTAGTGTCTTACATCATTTTGTCCTGAGGTAGCATGAGGGGCTGAGGAGGAATGTACAGAATTCTTTGATTTTGTAGAGTGAAGGATTCCCTGGTCTCAGATTGGGAAACATTTTATTGCACGCCCTTTTATCAAAAGTGTTGTCCCCTGGGGTCATAGCTCTGCTGTTACTGTGTCTCGGCCGTGAAAAGCTCCACCCCCTCCTCTCAGCGCCCTACATTTCTGGCAGAGTCTGCACAGCGGAGACAGCGAGATCTGCCTGAAAGTTGTCATGGTAACTTTTGTTTGTGTCTTAGGTTGGAGAGGGAAGGGAGCGAAGCTGGTCAAACATTTGTGTGTGTGTGTGTGTGTGTGTGTGTGTGTGAGACAGTACAGGTTGGGTAACTGCCACTCAGCTACAGGCATGTAAGAGCTCTTAAAAACCTGAAGAGTTATTATATGGATGGAAAAAGGGTAAGAGCTTAAATGATGTTGTTCTGTGGCTGTCTCCCTAATTAGCCTGGACAGTCTTTGGAGACCCTGAAGGACACACACACACACACACACACACAAGGGCAGATTTACAAAAAAGAAAGAGAGGATTTGGGCGCTTTTTACCTAAAACCCCTCTTCTCCTCTCCCCTGCTGTTAAGTCTCAGGGTACATGTTTAATAGGCCAGTAGAATACATTACACACACAACACACACACACACACATAGATTGCAGACAGGAGTGTTTAATATTCAGCATGCTAAATGATTAGGCTGTTTGGTATTCTATCCTGTCACAGGACAGGGGGAAGAGGCCACTGGAGTTCAAACTTACAAAGTGCCCTTGAGTGTCTGTGTGTGTGTGTGCGTGTGTGTGTGTGTGTGTGTGTGTGTGTGTGTGTGTGTGTGTGTGTGTGTGTGTGTGTGTGTGTGTGTGTGTTGGTTTGTTTATTTGATCTTGAGAAACTAGAAGTCAGGCAGAAAGTGGTGGATCGATGGAGGTTCAATGAGTTTACAGCACATACTGCCTGCATTTTATACATTTATACACATATAGAGAACATTAGAGGCAGCAGCAAACAGCAGATACTACATAACACGTCTATGCCTGCAGCATCAGTGTCAGGGTCACTGGGGTCTGCAGTGATTTCTCACTGTAAATTATAAATGAAGGGGGAGGTGTAGATGTAAAGGATCCTTCCCTTGTGTATGAGTCACACACACACACACTAAGATCTCCGTGCAGATCACTGCGACTGTTTCATTGAGGTTAAAGTTTTGTGCGCCAGCTCTTTAGCTCCCCCTCTCGCTTCGCTGTTCCACTCTAAACCTTCTTCACTTACTCACTCACCCAAGATACATTTAACACATGAATATATACAATACAGATGTATGGCTCACACACACACACACACACACACACACACACACACACACACACACACACACACACACACACAATAGACTGGAATTCAAGGAATGTGTCAGGAAAGGAAGGACGAAGCTATGAGGGCAGAGATGTAAGATTTGAGCTGAGAGCAGAGACTAAGGAAGGTGGCTTTGCTGCTTTAGGAAATAAAGTGGAATAAAATGTTTTATTCTGAAAATATAAATGATGACCTGAATATAAACTGACCCATGTGATGATTTCTCTGATTCATACGATGTGGTGCAGCATTGTCACTGCTGCAGCCACAGCAGCATCAAGGGAAACTTTTGCTGCTGCCATCATCACATTTCACCCCTTTTATGTATTAAATATAACCTCAGCCGCTATGGGAGCACATATACATGTCAGTTATAATGTAATAATACCTCATTACAATACTTAAGTTTGTTTACTGAGTATCTGTACTTTACTTGAGTCTATATATTTCTTTAAACTTTGACTTTTATGCTTTTTTGTTATATGACAGCTGATAAATACATTAAAACAAATCAACTCAGATAAAAATGTTGTTCAGGTAAAAAAGTAAATCATCCACTGACAAAGGACCTAAAAGTTTTAACAATATTTAATTGAACAATAAAAAAATGATAAATACTGCTCAGTCAAATAAAATTAGTACAAAATAAGTACAAAACAGTACTCAAAATAGATGAAATAAACAAGATGAATCCAAATATGATTTCAACATCTCTGTCTGACACTTGCTACAGAATAAGTATCATATTTTTGTCATTGACCCTTACACATTGTGATGTGGAAACCTGAAGGCTCCAATGATGCAGTGATTTTTTGCCGACGACATTTACTGTCCTTTCAATACATCAGAAAAGTACTTTTGATACTTAAGTACAATAAATGCCTGCTACTTTAAGACTTTTACTCAAGTAATATTCTAATATGTGACTTTAACTTAATTTGTAACATCATGGTCACTGTAGATCAAAGAAAGAAAAAAGAAGGATGATGCAGACATGATGAAAGCAGCAGCTCAGTATTTTACACTGACGTGTTACTAGTCGTCAGCTCAGTGAGAGATGAAAGATGAATTCCTCTGCTCTTTGCTACAGTCATGTAATGAAATAACTGAGTAGCAGCTGCACAGAAACTGAATGTGACCTTGTAGTAGCAAATATGAAAAGAGATTGGACAGAAGAATTTCAGTCTTCAGTCAGGAATCTACCGAGAACAAGGTGAAGTTTGTTATCATTGTGACTACAGGGAAAATTCACAGTGACTGTAGCAATAGAAAATAATCACAATCTGCCTCCTGTGTTAACACAGTTATAACTCTTATATAGCAGCATTGCTCTTTACACAAACACCCAATTAAATACATGAAGTCAAAGTCCAGTCACATGGAAATAGAACTTGGAAATGGGAAATGGGACTCAGCCTCTATCGTTATAATTTATCTGGGCATAAACCTAAAGGTCCCATCTGTAACTTTTACAAATGGAAATGACCTATGTTATATATTGTGTTGAGCTGTGTACTAAATGTTTCCTACAACCTTTAAACATAAAGAAATCTGTAATTTTAATTAGAGTAACACATCATTATGTATCTGCGTCTGTGTTGTGGTTGTCATAAATTAGCTCTTTATCAAGTTTTAAACCACATTTTTGTGATACACTTTTTAGATCTTGGTTGTTGTTTTGACTATTACCTAGAAGCAAGTTGAGCAAACAACCTTAACAAAAGCTTCAGAGATTCAGATTTTATTGATTTTTTTGCTGGTTTTAATCAGTAGGTCCATTTGTCATTTAGATGTTTTTTTGTTTTACCCAGATAATTACTAACTATAGAGTGTCTGTATGTTAAATGATCAGAGAAACAAAGTGAGAAATGTTGAAGGCAGTTCCACCTGAGTCCAGTGTCTGAGAAACACAGATTGTTAGTGTGAAACGTGATTGGTAATGTGCGTTATTCTGTATTTTTAGTGATTTTAAACAGTACATTTTGATGAGATTAAGGAAATTCATCTTAATCCGAACCAGCAGAAACTGACTGCAGAGCAATGAAGACAACAACTCCCATGATCCCATGCTGCTTCGTGATATCAGATGGTTGTTATCATTTTTATTGACAAGCCTGGGAGAAATTTTCTATTGTTTTAGATTGGAAGGCACAGATTGGATTTGTGTGGATTCAGCACAGTAACAGAATCTGCTATGTCTTTATGGTGTCCATTAAAACACCTTGCAGCACTTTTACCTGTAAAAAAAATGCCTGCAGTTTGTCGTATTTAAGTGTCTCCATCTGTCAGTTTTAGTTAAAGTTGTATTTTGAAGAAATAATGTGAAAAACATCTGATAGAAAGGCAGAAAACCTTCTGGTGAAGTTTGGATCAGAGCTTTGTAGTAAAACGGGAACAAAGAGGAGTTTGGCCACAGGAATATCTGTATTGTGTTTGAAGTGCCAGTTTGTTTCTGATTTAAATAAAAAAAAAAAAAAAGCTCTAACTGGAACCACATTTCAGAACCAAAGTCACTCAGGGCTGGGCAGGAGGGTGGAGCTCACACACACACACACACACACACACACACACACACGCACACACACACACACACACATGAACAAACAAAACAGATCTCTCTGGGTCTGTCGCTGCTGAGACATTCCTGGCTGCCTTTCCCTGACCCTCCTTGCTCACTCTCCCTCCGCCGGCTGCACCGCGACATGCAGCAGCAGCAGCAGCAGCAGTAGTAGCAGCAGCAGTAGCAGTAGTAGTAGTAGCAGTAGCAGTAGTAGTAGTAGCAGCAGCAGCAGCAGTAGCAGTAGCAGTAGCAGTAGCAGTAGTAGTAGCAGCAGTAGCAGTAGTAGCAGTAGCAGTAGTAGCAGCAGCAGCAGCAGCAGCAGTAGCAGTAGCAGTAGTAGTAGCAGCAGCAGTAATATTAGTAGCAGCAGCAGTAGTAGCAGCAGCAGAAGATCTGGTAACGCTTGTTATTTTCCATCAGGTTCTCAATAAACCATTAAGCTGAAAGCTGTATGGAGGCTGCCACGGTGTGTTTAGCTGTAATCTCCAGCACACGCAGACACCGTCACATTAGAGTTCTGAAGCTGATTCAGCTGTAATGATGTCAGCAGCATCATAAATCATCTCCGGAGCTGCCGGTGTCAGCCTGAGCTCAGAGTGACATGTTTAAGTGTTTGTTTAGTCTCCGTAAACAGAGACGATGCAGACAAGAGACAGAGGTTTGGAGGTTTTTTCACTGCCTACCGCAGCGTCACACTTAAACCCATCCTCCATCTTGCTCCAATTAACATTTGCCGCTGTTTATATCACATTCCACTATAGGTTAGTTACCTTCCCCAACCCTGTAGCTCCACCCCAAAATCTGACTCTCATTAAACCCACCTCACCCTGTCCAGACCCCAATAACACAGGCCATCAACAGCTCGCACGGCCACTCTGCACGTTTTTGGACACACTTGTCTGCAGGTGGCTGAAAGGTTAATGTGTAGAATATTAAGAGGAACACAGTAGTGACTAAATGTAGTAAAGTATTGCAGTATTATGAGTAGATATAGTAAAGAATTGCCTTATTATGAGTATATATAGTAAAGTATTGCAGTATTATGAGTAGATATAGTAAAGTACTGCGGTATTATGAGTAGATATAGTAAAGTACTGCGGTATTATGAGTAGATATAGTAAAGAATTGCAGTATTATGAGTAGATATAGTAAAGTATTGCAGTATTATGAGTAGATATAGTAAACTACTGCAGTATTATGAGTAGATATAGTAAAGAATTGCAGTATTATGAGTAGATATAGTAAAGTATTGCAGTATTATGAGTAGATATAGTAAAGTACTGCAGTATTATGAGTAGAAGTAGTAAAGTATTGCAGTATTTTGAGTAGATATAGTCAAGTATTGCTCTTTGTGATTCTTCCTTCCTGTCTCACTTCCTCCTTCCTTTTCCTCTCTGTCTTCTTTTTAAACTGCTCAAACTGTGATATTTAATCTTTTCTATCCAGTTTCTGCTTCAACTATTGTCATCTCCTCTTGTATATTGGTCAAACAACAGAGCCCTTGTGACAGCAAACGAGGGGAAGTGTCCAATAAAGGCAGATATGTATTTGACTGGAGAGAGAGCAGCAGGGATGGCTGTGTGTATTAGAGCCAGAGAAAGAGTCATCTGGAGATGTTTAGGTTGGACGGGCCAAACAGTTTCCGGTGTCTGGGATGGCCAAAAATATCCAGAAACAGAAAAACCCAGGCAGGAAAAGGGAAAGATACACCTCCTCGTTTCTCATGTGACCTTCTACATTCAGCAGAATCTGTGGTGAACAGCAGCAGCAGCATATGGTGGCAACAAAAACAACTTGGGCCGACAGCGCGTTAAATTTAACTGCATCTTGCTTAACGTGTGGGAACAGGCAGTTTCTGAGGAACTGTGCAAATTCTAAGATTACACATTGCCTGTCGTTTTACAAATGTGCTGCTTTTGGCTGAACCGGCTGACTTTATGACTGAGGTTAGTGAAGCCGCTTCCCACATGACTGATGATGATGTTCAGTTTTGCTGTGATGCTGACATCTCAGGTGGTTTTAGTGGAATAGGTATAGACTTCATGCACATTTGGCCTCGCTGTGTTTCCATAACACTGGATTACTGCTGTTGTAACAGAATAATAGAAAACAGACAAGTCTCTACTCGCCGTATCATTCAAATACTTTATTGACAGTATCAGCTTTAGCTCCGCCCACACCACAAACATCACTGTCTATTTTTGGCACCAGAGTGAACTGGGATGATAATTGTTATGTTAGCAGCTTGTGGTTTTAACGGCTGCTGTTAATGCTGCTGCTGCTACTGCTGCTGCTGTTACTACTGCTGTTAACACTGCTGCTGTTGCTGCAGTGTCAGGTGAACACAGGACCAATTTAGATCAGAGTGAAAAAAAGATGTCAGTTCAACGGCTGCAGTGACTGAAGAAATGATTCCAACTGAGGAACTGAGCAAAGAGATGTAAAAGTAAAAATACATAAGTATTATGAGTCAAATTAAAGTATAAGGAGTAGATAGAGTAAAGTATTGCAGTACTATGAATATATGTAGTATAGTATTGTAGTACTATGAGTAGATGGAGTAAAGTATTGCAGAATTGAGTAGATGTAGTAAAGTATTGCAGTACTATGTGTAGATGTAGTGTAGTATTGCAGTATTATGAGTAGTTGTAGTACATTATTGCAGTACTATGAGTATATGTAGTAAAGTATTGCAGCATTAGGAGTAGTTGTAGTAAAGTATTGCAGTACTGAGTAGATGTAGTACATTATTGCAGTACTATGAGTAGATGTCGTAAAGTATTGCAGTACTACGAGTAGATGTAGTAAAGTATTGCCGTATTATGAGCAGATGTAGCACAGTATTGCAGTACTATGAGTAGATATAGTAAAGTATTGCAGTACTATGTGTAGATGTAGTAAAGTATTGCAGCATTAGGAGTAGTTGTAGTAAAGTATTGCAGTATTGAGTAGATGTAGTACATTATTGCAGTACTATGAGTAGATGTCGTAAAGTATTGCAGTACTATGTGTAGATGTAGTGTAGTATTGCAGTATTATGAGGAGTTGTAGTACATTATTGCAGTACTATGAGTATATGTAGTAAAGTATTGCAGCATTAGGAGTAGTTGTAGTAAAGTATTGCAGTACTGAGTAGATGTAGTACATTATTGCAGTACTATGAGTAGATGTCGTAAAGTATTGCAGTACTACGAGTAGATGTAGTAAAGTATTGCCGTATTATGAGCAGATGTAGTACAGTATTGCAGTACTATGAGTAGATATAGTAAAGTATTGCAGTACTATGTGTAGATGTAGTAAAGTATTGCAGCATTAGGAGTAGTTGTAGTAAAGTATTGCAGTATTGAGTAGATGTAGTACATTATTGCAGTACTATGAGTATATGTAGTAAAGTATTGCAGCATTAGGAGTAGTTGTAGTAAAGTATTGCAGTATTGAGTAGATGTAGTACATTATTGCAGTACTATGAGTAGATGTCGTAAAGTATTGCAGTACTACGAGTAGATGTAGTAAAGTATTGCAGTATTGAGTAGATGTAGTACATTATTGCAGTACTATGAGTAGATGTCGTAAAGTATTGCAGTACTACGAGTAGATATAGTAAAGTATTGCAGTACTATGTGTAGATGTAGTAAAGTATTGCAGCATTAGGAGTAGTTGTAGTAAAGTATTGCAGTATTGAGTAGATGTAGTACATTATTGCAGTACTATGAGTAGATGTCGTAAAGTATTGCAGTACTACGAGTAGATGTAGTAAAGTATTGCAGTATTGAGTAGATGTAGTACATTATTGCAGTACTATGAGTAGATGTCGTAAAGTATTGCAGTACTACGAGTAGATATAGTAAAGTATTGCAGTACTATGTGTAGATGTAGTAAAGTATTGCAGCATTAGGAGTAGTTGTAGTAAAGTATTGCAGTATTGAGTAGATGTAGTACATTATTGCAGTAGTATGAGTAGATGTAGTAAGGTATTTCAGTACTGTGAGTAGATGGAGTAAAGTATTGCAGCATTATGAGTAGATGTAGTAAAGTATTGCAGTATTATGAGTAGATGTAGTACATTATTGCAGTATTATGAATAGATGTAGTACATTATTGCAGTACTATGAGTAGATGTAGTAAAGTATTGCAGTACTATGAGTAGATGTAGTAAATTATTGTAGTATTATGAGTAGATGCAGTAAAGTATTACAGTATCATGAGTAGATGTAGTATAGTATTGCAGTACTATGAGTAGATGGAGTAAAGTATTGCAGAATTGAGTAGATGTAGTAAAGTATTGCAGTACTATGTGTAGATGTAGTGTAGTATTGCAGTATTATGAGTAGTTGTAGTACATTATTGCAGTACTATGAGTATATGTAGTAAAGTATTGCAGCATTAGGAGTAGTTGTAGTAAAGTATTGCAGTACTGAGTAGATGTAGTACATTATTGCAGTACTATGAGTAGATGTCGTAAAGTATTGCAGTACTACGAGTAGATGTAGTAAAGTATTGCCGTATTATGAGCAGATGTAGTACAGTATTGCAGTACTATGAGTAGATATAGTAAAGTATTGCAGTACTATGTGTAGATGTAGTAAAGTATTGCAGCATTAGGAGTAGTTGTAGTAAAGTATTGCAGTATTGAGTAGATGTAGTACATTATTGCAGTATTATGAGTAGATGCAGTAAAGTATTACAGTATCATGAGTAGATGTAGTATAGTATTGCAGTACTATGAGTAGATGGAGTAAAGTATTGCAGAATTGAGTAGATGTAGTAAAGTATTGCAGTACTATGTGTAGATGTAGTGTAGTATTGCAGTATTATGAGTAGTTGTAGTACATTATTGCAGTACTATGAGTATATGTAGTAAAGTATTGCAGCATTAGGAGTAGTTGTAGTAAAGTATTGCAGTACTGAGTAGATGTAGTACATTATTGCAGTACTATGAGTAGATGTCGTAAAGTATTGCAGTACTACGAGTAGATGTAGTAAAGTATTGCCGTATTATGAGCAGATGTAGTACAGTATTGCAGTACTATGAGTAGATATAGTAAAGTATTGCAGTACTATGTGTAGATGTAGTAAAGTATTGCAGCATTAGGAGTAGTTGTAGTAAAGTATTGCAGTATTGAGTAGATGTAGTACATTATTGCAGTACTATGAGTAGATGTCGTAAAGTATTGCAGTACTATGTGTAGATGTAGTGTAGTATTGCAGTATTATGAGGAGTTGTAGTACATTATTGCAGTACTATGAGTATATGTAGTAAAGTATTGCAGCATTAGGAGTAGTTGTAGTAAAGTATTGCAGTACTGAGTAGATGTAGTACATTATTGCAGTACTATGAGTAGATGTCGTAAAGTATTGCAGTACTACGAGTAGATGTAGTAAAGTATTGCCGTATTATGAGCAGATGTAGTACAGTATTGCAGTACTATGAGTAGATATAGTAAAGTATTGCAGTACTATGTGTAGATGTAGTAAAGTATTGCAGCATTAGGAGTAGTTGTAGTAAAGTATTGCAGTATTGAGTAGATGTAGTACATTATTGCAGTACTATGAGTATATGTAGTAAAGTATTGCAGCATTAGGAGTAGTTGTAGTAAAGTATTGCAGTATTGAGTAGATGTAGTACATTATTGCAGTACTATGAGTAGATGTCGTAAAGTATTGCAGTACTACGAGTAGATGTAGTAAAGTATTGCAGTATTGAGTAGATGTAGTACATTATTGCAGTACTATGAGTAGATGTCGTAAAGTATTGCAGTACTACGAGTAGATATAGTAAAGTATTGCAGTACTATGTGTAGATGTAGTAAAGTATTGCAGCATTAGGAGTAGTTGTAGTCAAGTATTGCAGTATTGAGTAGATGTAGTACATTATTGCAGTACTATGAGTATATGTAGTAAAGTATTGCAGCATTAGGAGTAGTTGTAGTAAAGTATTGCAGTATTGAGTAGATGTAGTACATTATTGCAGTACTATGAGTAGATGTCGTAAAGTATTGCAGTACTACGAGTAGATGTAGTAAAGTATTGCAGTAGTATGAGTAGATGTAGTAAGGTATTGCAGTACTGTGAGTAGATGGAGTAAAGTATTGTAGTATTATGAGTAGATGCAGTAAAGTATTACAGTATCATGAGTAGATGTAGTATAGTATTGCAGTACTATGAGTAGATGTAGTATAGTATTGCAGTTCTATGAGTAGATGTAGTATAGTATTGCAGTACTATGAGTAGATGTAGTATAGTATTGCAGTACTATGAGTAGATGTAGTGAAGTATTGCAGTATTATGAGTAGATGTAGTAATGTATTGCAGTATTATGAATAGATGTAGTACATTATTGCAGTACTATGAGTAGATGTAGTAAAGTATTGCAGTACTATGAGTAGATGTAGTAAATTATTGTAGTATCATGAGTAGATGTAGTATAGTATTGCAGTACTATGAGTAGATGGAGTAAAGTATTGCAGAATTGAGTAGATGTAGTAAAGTATTGCAGTACTATGTGTAGATGTAGTGTAGTATTGCAGTATTATGAGTAGTTGTAGTACATTATTGCAGTACTATGAGTATATGTAGTAAAGTATTGCAGCATTAGGAGTAGTTGTAGTAAAGTATTGCAGTACTGAGTAGATGTAGTACATTATTGCAGTACTATGAGTAGATGTCGTAAAGTATTGCAGTACTACGAGTAGATGTAGTAAAGTATTGCCGTATTATGAGCAGATGTAGTACAGTATTGCAGTACTATGAGTAGATATAGTAAAGTATTGCAGTACTATGTGTAGATGTAGTAAAGTATTGCAGCATTAGGAGTAGTTGTAGTAAAGTATTGCAGTATTGAGTAGATGTAGTACATTATTGCAGTACTATGAGTAGATGTCGTAAAGTATTGCAGTACTATGTGTAGATGTAGTGTAGTATTGCAGTATTATGAGTAGTTGTAGTACATTATTGCAGTACTATGAGTATATGTAGTAAAGTATTGCAGCATTAGGAGTAGTTGTAGTAAAGTATTGCAGTACTGAGTAGATGTAGTACATTATTGCAGTACTATGAGTAGATGTCGTAAAGTATTGCAGTACTACGAGTAGATGTAGTAAAGTATTGCCGTATTATGAGCAGATGTAGTACAGTATTGCAGTACTATGAGTAGATATAGTAAAGTATTGCAGTACTACGAGTAGATGTAGTAAAGTATTGCCGTATTATGAGCAGATGTAGTACAGTATTGCAGTACTATGAGTAGATATAGTAAAGTATTGCAGTACTATGTGTAGATGTAGTGTAGTATTGCAGTATTATGAGTAGTTGTAGTACATTATTGCAGTACTATGAGTATATGTAGTAAAGTATTGCAGCATTAGGAGTAGTTGTAGTAAAGTATTGCAGTACTGAGTAGATGTAGTACATTATTGCAGTACTATGAGTAGATGTCGTAAAGTATTGCAGTACTACGAGTAGATGTAGTAAAGTATTGCCGTATTATGAGCAGATGTAGTACAGTATTGCAGTACTATGAGTAGATATAGTAAAGTATTGCAGTACTACGAGTAGATGTAGTAAAGTATTGCCGTATTATGAGCAGATGTAGTACAGTATTGCAGTACTATGAGTAGATATAGTAAAGTATTGCAGTACTATGTGTAGATGTAGTAAAGTATTGCAGCATTAGGAGTAGTTGTAGTAAAGTATTGCAGTATTGAGTAGATGTAGTACATTATTGCAGTACTATGAGTAGATGTCGTAAAGTATTGCAGTACTACGAGTAGATATAGTAAAGTATTGCAGTACTATGTGTAGATGTAGTAAAGTATTGCAGCATTAGGAGTAGTTGTAGTAAAGTATTGCAGTATTGAGTAGATGTAGTACATTATTGCAGTACTATGAGTATATGTAGTAAAGTATTGCAGCATTAGGAGTAGTTGTAGTAAAGTATTGCAGTATTGAGTAGATGTAGTACATTATTGCAGTACTATGAGTAGATGTCGTAAAGTATTGCAGTACTACGAGTAGATGTAGTAAAGTATTGCAGTAGTATGAGTAGATGTAGTAAGGTATTGCAGTACTGTGAGTAGATGGAGTAAAGTATTGCAGCATTATGAGTAGATGTAGTAAATATTGCAGTATTATGAGTAGATGTAGTACATTATTGCAGTATTATGAATAGATGTAGTACATTATTGCAGTACTATGAGTAGATGTAGTAAAGTATTGCAGTACTATGAGTAGATGTAGTAAATTATTGTAGTATTATGAGTAGATGCAGTAAAGTATTACAGTACCATGAGTAGATGTAGTATAGTATTGCAGTACTATGAGTAGATGTAGTATAGTATTGCAGTTCTATGAGTAGATGTAGTATAGTATTGCAGTACTATGAGTAGATGTAGTATAGTATTGCAGTACTATGAGTAGATGTAGTGAAGTATTGCAGTATTATGAGTAGATGTAGTAATGTATTGCAGTACTATGAGTAGATGTAGTATAGTATTGCAGTACTAGGAGTAGATGTAGTAAAGTATTGCAGTACTATGAGTAGATGTAATATAGTATTGCAGTACTGGGAGTAGATGTAGTATAGTATTGCAGTACTAGGAGTAGATGTAGTAAAGTATTGCAGTACATAGTTTCTACCTGTTCCTGAACAGACAGTAGGAAAATTATTGCTGAGACACACACACACAGTCAGACAAATCTGCAATTTCTCATGGCTGTGAGTTGCTTCAGAGAATTCCTCTTCCTGTCTTCTCTTCCCCTCCTTCTTCCCTCTTCTCCTCTTCCTCTCCTCTTTTCCTCCGGTGTTCCTTCCCTCCTCCTCTCTTCTTCTATCTTCCTCCTCCTCCTCCCGCCCCGCCCCCACATCTTTCCTCCATTATTCTGGTGTTATTGAGGCAGCTCAGATGACAGGGAGTAACAGAGCTGCTGCTGGAAACTGAAGAACAAGGAGGAGAAGAAGGAGAAAAACAAGAGGAGGAGGAAAAAGAACAAGAGGAGGAGACGGCGGCTCGCGCTGCTGGAATACCCGTTACTCGCCGTTTCTCCCGGCCGTCTCCCCCCTCTCCGTTGGTACGGTCTCCTGCTCTCACCGGCGGAGAAAGAGGGTGTCGGTGGACCGGGACCAGCTCGCTGCTGCCGGGAGGAGGATGACCGAGTCCCCGCTGTGTTACCGTACAGATACTGGCTGTTAGAGAGCGATCCCGGGCCGAACGTATACCGACTAACGGACAGGAACATGGATGCTGCGGCTGCGCGTGCTCCGGTAGGAAGGCCGGGAAAAGACGTGATTGTGGAGCTTCTGGAGGATTCTCTGGCGGGATCACGACTCGGTCCTTTCTGGGATTAAACCGGGATTCTGTCTGTGTTTGACTTCCCGGAGCCGGTTAGTTACCGATAGAGAGGCCGTTAAACCGAACAGATAGCACAAGGTAACTGCTGCTGACGTTACACACACACACACACTACACACACACACACACACACACACATATATATATATATATATATATATATATATATATATATATATACACACACACACACACACAATGATATAATGATGGCGGTGGCGGTGCTGCCGTCTCAGGCACCGACTATAAGCATCACTGTCAACTGGCTGAGTGTGTGTGCGCGCGTGTGTGTGGGTGGACGGAAGCTGTCTGTGTTTGTGTCTGAGTACTCGTGTGTGTGTCTGTGTAATTGATTGTTTTATGGAAATCAAAGGCAAAAAAATAAACCAACAGATAAAACAGTGAGTGTGTATGTGTTTATGTGTGTTTGACTTTATTTATGGATCTCAAACAAAAAATAATACAAAGGATGATACTGTGAGTGATTATATGTGTGTGAGTATACCCACCCATGTGTGTGATTGATTGATTTTGATTATGGATATCAAAAACAAAATAATATAACATAACACTGTGTGTGTGTGTGTGTGTGTGTGTGTGTGTGTGTGTGTGTGTGTTAGTAACAGACATGTTGGGTAATAACATGCAGCATGAACAGTTCTATGCTACTTCCTGCTGCTCTGTGTGTTTAGCATGTTGTGTTTTATCATCTTGTTGTATGACTTCCTGTTGTGCATGTGTGCATGTGCATCAGAATCATTACGTGAAGTTGAAATCCACACATTTTTTCTGTTTTTTTCCAAGCCGTGTCTAATAACAGCAAAGCTATTCATAGGAACTTTATGACATTTGGTTTCATGGTGGATAGAAACTCAGGAGCATGTGTCCAATACCACAAAGTGAATTTTATGACTAAAACCAATTAGTGTCTGTTCCTGCAGGACTCAACTACCTAAATTTAGCCTCCAGGCAGTGATTTGTTACCTCAGACATTAAGGTTGGTTCTATTCCTACAGGAGCCTGCAGCACACAGCTGTGAGAGTGTGTGTGTACTTGTATGTGTGTGTGTGTGAGTGTGTGTGTGTGTGTGTGTGTGTGTGTGTGTGTGTGTGTGTGTGTGTACTTATACTGTCTGCATTGCAGTTCAGAGCAGCGTAAACAGCTTTGCTCCAGTGTTACATCAAATTTTGATCATCACAATAACGGATTATCATCAAACATTTACTCAAGTGATGTATTTAGATACAATTCCTTCTGATGCTACTTAAGACTTGACTATAATTAAGATGCGCTAAATACTAGATAAACTAAAAATTTAAAATGCTCTCTCATGTATTCACTGGTTAAAACGTAGTAAAATATACTATAGTAATACTATTAATAATAATGTAGTACTTTTGCTTTTGATATGTTAAGTACATTTTGGCAGTAATAGTTTTATACTTTACTTAAGTAATATTTTCAGGACTATTGTATTGTATTGTGTATTTTTTTCTTTGACTTTTTACTCTATTGTTTTATTTTCATGGGACTGTGCATATTAATGAACATGTACACATGCATGACAGTATTTCTTTTATTGAAGTATCTGTATACTTTTATTTAAGTAAAGGATCTAAGTAAGTCATCCATTGCTGCTTATTATTCATGGTAACATCAAAACGTAACATCAAGACAGGAGGGAGCTGGTGAAAACAAAAGGGAAGTGTGTGTGTGTGTGTGTGTGTGTGTGTGTGTGCACGCACGTGTGTGTGTTTCACTCAATGTGAGCACAGGTGCACGCAATCTAAACCCCCACACCACAGGAGATGAATGATGAGTAGGAAGGTAAACCCAGCCCTTCAAAGTGCACAGTGAACACATACACACACAAACAGACAGACAGACAGACAGACATGTGGAGTTCACACACACAGGGATGAGTGGAGACACAGCTTTGTACTGATGAATTTAAATAAATAAACGAGTTAGTCTTTTTTTTGTCAAATTAACTTTCTTTAATAAAAAACGTGTTCAGTTCATCAACACATTAAACTCATCCAATAGATCATAAAATAATTATAAAACAATAATTGCACCCTTATAGCAACATTATTCTATGGCAGAAATGACAATAAAACCAGAACATATCAAGTTTTTGCATTTTTCTTGGACATCTTTTCTGCAGGTGATGTCTGATTCTCTACAGTATGAAAGTGAAGAAGACTTGATGACGCTTTATAGAAATTTAATTTAAAATAAATCTAATGTTTGCTTTTAAATGGAATGTGAACATTATGAATGAATCCTGGAAACTCGTCTCCCTTTGCTTCTTTCACTGGTGTTTTCATCTCTTTACTAAACTCTCCTCTCTGACCTGCCACCTGGCTGAGAAACACACCCTCTCACCAAATTGCTGCAGCCTCAGGTGGCCAATATGATCCTGTGGTTACGAGTTTCAAACCGGTTCTGCTTCTGACTGTGTTTATGGCATCTTGTGTTTTGGAGGGAGTTTTCATTGAATTTTTGACAATGAGGATGACTCATTGTGATGATGAGGATAACCCCCCACCCCCCAAATCTGTCTCCTCCAACATTTTTGGTAACCCCACCCTTCAGTACACCCACACACACACATCTTCCCCTCTGTCTGTTTGTGTTCCTCTGGGTCAATGCTTCCTGTAAAACTGCAGACAACTCGACATGTGCTGAAAACAGCAAACACACCGAAATACACACAGAGGCACACACAGAAATACACATAGAAACACATATAGAAATTACACAAAAACATATACAGAAAGACACATAGAAATTACACACAGAAACATGCACAGTAATACACAGAAATACACACAGTTTATACAAAAATACAACACAGAAATAATATACCACAGAAATACACACAGAAACGCACATGGTAACAGACTGAATCACATAGAAATACACACAAACATACACACAGAAACATGCAACACTCTGCTGGTGGAGGCTGAACCTGTGTGCTCAACTTTCAGACCAGACTGCAAATGTTCATAGTACAACATGCTAACAATCCATTGATAAGTCATCACAGGCATTTCATAAATCATAATGTAAATCACAACATAAGTAATGAAACAGTAATTGTGAGCTTCCTGTTCCTCCTGCATGACTCTCATGAAATCTGGAGCTGTGTTGTGAAAATGAAGCCAAGAAGCTTTGTTTGGGATTCGTGTGTCTCCTGGTTTGTCTTATTCATTGACGATTAAAGACTATCACCAACTGCAGGTGTGGAGAGGTGTTTCCTCTCACATGTATAGAACGGACATTGTAGTCATCTGTGTTTGTGATGTGTTCAAGACTTTCACCACTGTTGCTTGTGTTCTGTCTGGTTGGTGTGTCACGGATTTATGGGTTAGTGTGAAATCCCTAAAATGTGTGAAAATACCTGTTAAAGTTCCAACAGTCTAAAATTATAATGTTCATAAACAAAAGCAACAAACCAAAAACAAAATGAAAAATAATGATTAACCTAGGAAAATAGTTGCAGATTAAACTTCTATCAATAAACTAGAGCTGCAACGGTTATTTGACTGATCGATTAGTTGCTGAAATTAATCTACAGCGATTTTGATAATGGATTTGAGTCATTTTTTAAGAAGAAAGTGTCCAAACTCTATGGTTCTAGCTTCTCATCTCTGATTATTTTCTGGTTTCAACCTAAAAGAAAGACCTAAAAAAGACATTTTAGGTTGAATCTTCAGCTTGGAAACACTGATCCACATTTTACACCATTTTATGGACCAAAAAACTAATGGAATAATCATTTCAATAATCTATAGACTATCAAAATAGTCACATGTTGCAGAACTATTTGTAATCCATTAAATCCTTAATAATTCTTAATTATTCCTAATATGTTAATAATCCTGAAGAGAATGACTGTTGGTTTGAACATCATTGTGCAGCTGCAGCAGACTTCCAGGCAGCGTTTAGCTTTGTGTGTCACAGGGATTGTTTGGTCTCACGTGTGTTTTGGCTCATTGTGTTTTCCACAGTTGACTGTTCCATCAATTGCACCTGCTTCAGTGTTTATGCCTCCACTTGGCAGATGGATAATATTGTTCATTTCATTCATTTACCTCTATTCAGCAAACATGCTGTGAACAGCACAGACACAGACGCCAGTGAACGTTGCAGCAGGTCATCCTCTGATGATGATAAAGATGGTTTTCTGCTCAGAGATGAAGGACAGAAAGGACCATGAGGGACGCAGACGTGAAGGACACCGTCTCTATTGGTCCATTGTGTCTCATTAGCTGAGCTAATCTTGTTAGGAGAGTCAGTCACATACTACACACATGTGTTCACTCAGCACGCAGCTCACATACTAGAGAGGCATCGCACTCTAGTTTGAAAATAGAAGTTAATGTGGATTAGAGCTGCAACTAATGACAATTCTAACAGCGGGTTAATCTACTGATCATTGAAATTATTAATTGATTAGTTGTTTGGTTCATTAAATGGTGTAAAATGTGGATCAGTGTCTCCAAAGATTTCCAAAGAAATTCAACCTAAAATGTCTTTTTTTGTCCAGACCAACAGTCCACAACCCAAAGATCATCAGTTTACTATTATAGAGACTAAAGAAACCAGGAAATAATCAGAGAAGAGAAGCTGGAACCAGAGAATTTAGACATTTTTTTCTTAAAAAAATGACTCATGAATCATTTATTATTAATTGTTATATTAAAAAAGAATTAAATGCATTGATCGATTATAAAAACGATTTGCGATTAATGTCATAGTTGGCAACTAATTGATTAATGCAGATCTACTATCTATCGGATGTTATTCATGTGTGCTGTCAGTGTATTTTTTAAAAGCAGCAACTAATTAATTAATTGATTATGGCAAACAATTAACTTGTCAAAATGTGAACATCTACCAGCTACTGACAGATAAATGTGCATATTCAGCAGCCACTCAAAGGGTAATCATCATTCTTTGTATGAAATCAACCATCAACCTTTATATGTTAGCAGCATTTGGCTGGTAGCTATTGTTAATTCCCAGACCTGTAGCTATGTTCTGAGCCTCATGCTGTCCATCTACAGCCATGTAGCATGTAAAGAATGAACTAGCATATTAACAAACATCCTTTGTCCTTCTATGTTTGTGTCTCTCAGATGACAGAGGGGAGGCGATGTCAGGTCCATCTCCTGGATGACAGGAAGCTGGAGCTCCTGGTACAGGTGAGTCTTCTTCTTCTTCTTCCTCTTCTTCCTCCTTTTCCTTCCTCCTTCTCCTCCTCCACTTCCTCAGAGTGAGGAAGAGGTGATGTCTGCTGTTGTCCGGAGGGACTCCATGCTTCTGGCCAAGCGAAATATGGTCAGCAGTGCACACACACACAGAGAGAGAGAGAGTCTTGCCCTGTTTTTCTTTCTGTAGAAACTGCATTCTGATGCTGAGTTCAGTCTGATGTCCTGAACAGAAACTGACCAGAAACCGTCATTTCTCCACTGATCCATCTGTCTGTTGTCTGTCTGTCTGTTGTCTGTCTGTCTGTGTGACAGCAGTATTCCTCCATTTATTGCAAGCAGTGCAGAGGAACAAGTGATGTAACTAGAGATGTAAAGCTGTGATGTGAACATTTTATGCCACGATTATTGTGAACAAAACTATCACGGTTATCAATATTATCATCATAGTATATATGTGCTTTGAAAACAAGACAATTATTGGTCTGAATTTTATTGATACCACAATCAATCCTTTATTGTTGGGAAACAAACTCATTTAACTGTATTTATTCAGGAATATTACCAGAAGATATTTTTTCAGTTGTGCATCTGTGGTTTAGTTTCTGCTGCAAACTGTAGTTGATGCATGACAGTTTGACAGTATTTAACATCTCAAATGCAGGTTATTGGTTGACGCTACAATTCACTGATGTACTGATGTAATAATTGTTAAAATGGATTACAGTCATCAGCAGCAGCAGTAGTGTTAGCAACAGCAGTAGTCTTTGAGCGCTTGTATCACCTCTCTCACTGGCTCTTTAAACTGAGCAGCTGTTTAATCTCCATGGTTTCTTTGAGTGTTTCTCCCTCCTCTTCATTCCTTCCTGCTCCTTTGACAGTCCTTTAGTTTCTTTATGGAGCAGCAACATGTTCCAGGAGGCCGACACACCTCAGACTAGTTCAAACATCACTCACATTCACTGACTCTTGCTGCTGAGCTGCATGTTTCTGGATTAAATATCTAAAAACTACCTCTGGACCTCTGTTATATATTCTGTTGGAGCCACATATTTTCATTATCACAAATGTTTCCAACTAATTTCTAGATTCATTACTCTGCTAGAATCATTTCTTTCAATTCTTCTTCTTCTTCTTCTTCTTCTTCTTCTTCTTCTTCTTCTTCTTCTTCTTCTCTATTTGTCTCCTGTTGTCTTCACCTTCCTCTGTATCTGCTGCAGCAGCATCTCTCCATCCATCCTCTCATCCTCCTATCATCACTAAGACAGGAAATATCATTACATCAATATAAGTGAACCCGGGAGCCTTGTTGTCCACATGTCGTCCATCAGTTAACTTGTAATGTAATGTTAATGTAATGTTAAAGTTCCCACAGTCTAAAGATACATCTTCAGATGTCTGTTTGTATCTAACAGTCCAAAACGCAATTCATCAATCTGAGGATCTGAACCAGCTAAATATTTGTTTTTTTTATTAAAAAATATTCAATTATCGCAATAGTTGTTGTTCTATCAATCAACTATAGCTGCACCGATTAGTTTCCAGCTCCTGCATAAATCACAAACTATTCTGATAACTAATTAATGGATTTGAGTCATTTTTAGGATGGACTGTTGGTCTGGACACAAAAATACACTTTAGGTTGATTCTTTAGTTTTGGGAAACTTTGATCGACATTTTAAACCATTTTATGAACCAAATAATTAATCGATTAATTATTTCAATATTCGATAGATTAATCGACTATCAGTAGAGTCATTGGTTGCAGCTCTACTTTTGATTGAGACCCTCAGCTGCAGAAAATGACTTGAGTTTAAGCAGAGTTCAGGGTTTTAAGATGGTGAGTTACCATGAAGTTGAAGAAGAACAGCATATAGGTCAGTGACAAATAATTTTTGGCAAGATGAGAAAGTGAAGAAGTGAAGAAACCATTTTAAGAATCATTCATCAGGTCTTTCAAAATGTACATTGTGAGTTCATGTTGATTTAATGTTATTTAAAAATCTGTGTTTTTTTTTTTCAAAAAATCAAGATTTTTGTGCAATTTTGTAACATAAAAAATAAATAAATACATTTAAAAAATATAATCCACCTAGAATATAAAACTTGTTGATAGCATGTGTTTTTTTCATTTTTTAAAAACCTTTTTAAGAGAGGTAAACTATCTGGTACCAAGTTTTTATGGTTATACCAAATGACAGTTCTGTCACTGACCCATATATCATCTGTAAAATAAACAGTTGGGTAAAATATAAAAAGCAGATTTTTTTTTAGTTTAAGAAATGAGTAGACTGAATGTAGGTCATGTGGTTACAGGCTGTTTCCTCCTCCGCCCTGAGCTGCCACTGACCATTAGTGTCCATAAGCTGAGCAGCTGGGAGGCCCTGTAGATGGTTGCCTGTTCTCTGAGGACCAGGAGGAGCCACTGTGTGTTTGTCACCTCCCTGTAATTCTCCTGCTGTTAATTACTCACTGCTGAGGAGGCACCATCTAAATGTCTATTAGCACTAATGCTGTCTGAGCTAGCTGAGGAGAGCTACTCCCTGATAGATGGCTCCACAGTGGAAGTGTGAGTGTGTGTTACTGGAGTGTGATTCTCTATTAATATTATTATGTGTGTCTGTTTTATTACTTCCTATATTAGCTGCCATTCACTGTCTGTATCGTAGTGGGAATCTTCTGGAACATTATTACACATCCATCAGGTGTGTGACATCCCAGATCAGCTGTGTGTTGTCAGTATGTGATGAAACATGAGGCAAAAGGGGAAGTCGTCACTTGAAGAAGGAATCAAACCAAATCATATCATCACGTGCAGCTTGTCATATGTACAGTGCATCCAAGTATATAAGAAAGTATTCACAGTGCTTCACTTTTTCCACATTTTGTTATGTTACAGCCTTATTCCAAAATGGATTCAATTCATTTTTTTCCTCACAATTCTACAGACAACACCCCATAATGACGTGAACAACGTTTTTTGGAGATTTTTGCAGATTTATTAAAAATAAAACACTAAGAAACCACATGTACATCAGTATTCACAGCCTTTGCTCAATACTTTGTTGATGCTCCTTTGGCAGCAATTACAGCCTCAAGTCTTACTGAATATGATGCCACCAGCTTGCCACACCTATCTTTGGGCAGTTTTGTCCATCCTCTTTACAGCACCTCTCAAGCTCCATCAAGTTGGATGGGAAGCGTCGGTGCACAGCCATTTTCAGATCTCTCCAGAGATGTTCAATCAGATTCAAGTCTGGGCTCTGGCTGGGCCACTCAAGGACATTCACAGAGTTATCCTGAAGCCACTCCTTTGATATCTTGGCTGTGTGCTTAGGGTCGTTGTCCTGCTGAAAGATGAACCGTCGCCCCAGTCTGAGGTCAAGAGTTCTGGAGCAGGTTTACATCCAGGATGTCTGTACATTGCTGCATTCATCTTTCCTTCTATCCTGACTAGTCTCCCAGTTCCTGCTGCTGAAAAACATCCCCACAGCTTGATGCTGCCACCACCATACTTCACTGTAGGGATGGTATTGTCCTGGTGATCAGCGGGGCCTGGTTTCCTCCAAACATGACGCCTGGCATTCATACCAAAGAGTTCAATCTTTGTCTTATCAGACCAGAGAACCAGACCAGGATTCACTTGATACGAACTGAGACCCTCTATTTTCAAGTGGACCAGAGTTGGTTTGTTTGGATCAGAGTTCTGAGTTTTCACACCTGGACAAACAAAGTGGAACTATCCAAGGAAACAAAGACTAAATGATGACAGTGTGAAAAGACCCTCAGTGTCACATCCTTTAACAAGATGATGAATGATCATTGATTCAAAAACATCAACCAAACAGCAGCTATGACATAATATCCCATAATATCCTGTACCATCAGACGAGCCATACTTCCCTTTCTTTGTCAACTCTCTTTGTCAATTTAATCCAGATTCTCTTTTGTTAATGTGATCATTAGATGATGTGTTCTGGTTGAATTAAACATGCTGCCTTAAGCCATTTAGTTGTGTTTTTTGGAAGGTGTGTGAAATAGGGGGTGCAATCAACCAGGTTGGGATATAGATGGAGGTGACGGCTAAGTTTGGGAGCCGCTGGTTTAAAGAAACATAAACTGTGGAAGTTTCCTTTTGGAGACTGAGCCAAAAAAGAAAAGAGGCAAATTGTTTGTTTTGTTCTTTTAATTATAAATATATAAAATTTAATAGTCTATTAAATCTAAGTTTTCATGTTTGATACCAGAGCATCTGGCCATGTTGAATTAGTGCTGTATGTGTCCACCTGTCCCATGCTCCCATGTTTGTTCTGCTGCTTCCAGCCTCAGCTGCTGTTTAATTGATGCTGTTGCCACGGCAGCTGAGTGCAGTGTGTGTTTAATGAGAACCTGTCGCTGCAGCCTCCACCAAAACATTTATTACTGCTAATACTATAAAGACACTACACACACATCACATTCTGAGCTCCTCAAAGAGTCTTTGTGCTGGATGTAGAAGGATGGAACCAACAATTTAACTTCACCAAGGTCCTTATTGTCTCTGAATCATTGTCATTTTAAACTTAAATGCAGCCATAGAAAGAATTTTGATTTAATATCTTCATGATATCATTCTTTAAAACCATCACCTAGGGCTGCTCGATTATGGAAAAAGTCATTACCATGATTGTTTTTGTCAATATTGAAATCACAATTATTCAAAAGATTATTTTTTAATTACACAATGTATTTATTCAGCATGAGTGACTGTGCTTTTGTTTGAGATGTTAAACAGATTTGTTGAGTTGGTAGGTAGGTGTCATCTTGTAGCAAATTTTGCACATTATATTAGCATGTATGTATATATATTCTCTCTCTGTGTCAAACATCGTTTCACCTCGACTAAATGATTTTGAAGATCGTTTGACATGCAAATCTGAATCGAGATTAAAATTCAATTAATTGCACAGCCTTAACATCATTAACAACTACTTCTGGATGGTTTATTGTTCCAGAAATAATTGTGATAAACAATATTATTGGACCTATTCTATAACAATAATATAATAGTATAATAATGCAAGTGCTCATTTGCAAGATCAATATTTTAGATTAAACACAAAGTAAGTCAGTAAGTAAGTAAGTAAGATGAAGAGCATGAATTAACCTTCACTGCACACACAGCAGCTGTGGTCTGTAAATGCAAGGACCATCAATACAGCTCTGGAGAGTTTATATAACATACACAAATCACAATTAATCACAAAATATACATGATTAATATATAACAAATAAATGACTTTAATTAACTTTAACAACCACATAGAGCAGAGCTGCAATGATTAGTCATTCTATTAGTTACTATTACATTCATCACCAACGTTTTTGATAATCAATTACTGGATTTGATTCAAGTAGAAAATGTCCAAATTCTCTGGTTCCAGCTTCTCTTCTCTGATTATATCCTGGTTTCTTTAGTCTCTATAATAGTAAACTGATGATCTTTGGGTTATGGACTGTTGGTCTGGACAAAAAAAGACCACCATTACACCATTTTACGAAACAAACAACTAATCCATTAAACATCTCAATAATAATAATAGATTAATCAACAGATCAGTCAGAATAGTCGTTGGTTGCAGCTCTACAACCACAGCACTTTACTGCAGGATCAGACTGGTGTAAAGCTATCCCAGTTCTATTGGGATGTTTATCACTTTTTTTCTGGCTGATCCAAATAATGACCCATATCTGTAAATTTTGTGATCTACTTGACTGTCATTTAATGCATCTCGCACTGCAATGTTGCACAGACTTCTTTCTTTCTTTCTTTCTTTCTTTCTTTCTTTCTTTATGTAATGCTGCTTTTTTTCCTTATTATTTTATTGTAAATTCATTTATTAATAGTCCCAAGTGTTAGTATTTTGCAGGGGTTTTTTTTTGTATGCTGAGAGTACCAAACATGATTTCATTGTAAAATATAAAGTACTATTACTGTAAGTTTTTCTTATTCTAAATTATTAAATGTAAAGTGGATATAGTAATACCTTTGAGACGCAGGGGAACCTTGTAACCTTTCTTTTTTTTAACACTGTGTTAGATAATTGATCAGTAATTGGTCCTGTAGTGTATAGATATGATATCAGCCTGGATGTTGCTGCTTCTCACGCTTGCTCTGCTGTTCTGTCTCTCCAGAGTCTTTCTGTGTAGCACAAATAACTGTAGGCGTAGCTCTTATATGAGATCTAGGTCAGTGAAGATGTATGTGTGTGTGTGTGTGTGTGTACATACGTACGTGTGCACATTATACACAGCAAGCGCACGCGTCCTTGCTATGTATGACATCATCATCACCACCATCTCTTTATATGTATATATATCTCAGCAGCTTTCGTCACTAAAGTCATAGCTGTGCAGTGACTAGATAGTAAGAGTCACCTCAGGTAGGGATTGTTAACAATGTGCAGCCCCATGGCATCATAGCTGTGTGTGTGTGTGTGTGTGTGTGTGTGTGTGTGTGTGTGTGTGTGTGTGTGTGTGTGTGTGTGTGTGTGTGTGTGTGTGTGTGTGTGTCAGCGGTGAGGCACACCCATGGTTAACCTCAGGGTGGGGCTGTGTGCAGTACTGCTGCTGCTAACACTGCTGCAGCTGCTAACACTACTGCTGCTAACCCTGCTGCTGCTAACACTACTG
This sequence comes from Lepturacanthus savala, assembly GCA_030544235.1. Lineage (NCBI taxonomy): Eukaryota > Metazoa > Chordata > Actinopteri > Scombriformes > Trichiuridae > Lepturacanthus > Lepturacanthus savala. The sequence goes on from CM060465.1 coordinate 4,836,103, forward strand.
CTGTTGCTGCTAACACTACTACTGCTGCTGCTGCTGCTGCTGCTGCTGCGAGTGTTTGGTGGGATGGTGAACACAGGTTTGTCCTCGTCAAATATTCAGGGATTAACAAGCTGTTTGGTGGCTGCAGCCCTCTGCCTGCTGCACAGTGGTTTAGCCCAGACATGACTCTGCAGAGAGGAGGAGGAGGAGGAGGAGGAGGCAGCTCTACCTGCACTGTCAGCAACGTCCACACTCATCCATCTTTTTCACACACTCTCTCTTGTCTCTCTTTGTCTCTGTCTCTCTTTCTTTGTCTCACTGTCTCAATTCAATAAGCCTTATTGGAATGAACAAATAAAAATGTTGCCAAAGCAATATAATTCATAAATTCATATTACATATAAGATATATATATATATATAGTAGTGTAACATTCATATATTGGTCCTGGGTCTGGGACCTTTCTGTGTGGAGTTTCATGTTCTCTCTGTGTCTGGTGGGTTTTCTCCAGGTTCTCCAGCTTCCTCCCACAGTCCAAACACATGCTGAGGTTAACTGGAGACTCTAAATGGTCCATAGGTGTGAGTGTGTGAGTGAATGGTGTGTGTGCTCCAGACCATCTGGGGTGGATCCTGCCTCTCGCTGTAATGCGCTGGGATTGGCTCCAGCAGACCATGTGATCCTAATGAGGAATAAGCGGGTATAGAAAATGAGATGAGACATTCATATATTCATATTAGCTATTATTATCATAGTACATATTAATATTTTTATCATGTAAATATCAATGCTATATCTATGTCTCTGTCTGTGTGCCTGTCTCTTGTCTCCTCCTCTTGTCCCCAGTGTTTGACAGCCAGCTTGGTCACTGCAGTAAATCATTAGCTGATAGAATGTTTAAATGCAGCACTGACTCTGATTCTAGTCAAATTGCAGCAGCATCACACAAACTGCAACTAATCAATAAAAACATACTGACCACATAGTCATAACAATAATCGGTCTCTCTCTTGCAGCCTAAGTTAATGGCGAAGGACTTACTGGACCTTGTGGCCTCTCACTTCAACCTGAAGGAGAAGGAATACTTTGGAATCGCCTACACAGACGAAACGTAAGTCAAATACTTTGAGTTTTTACATAGAATCATCGTTGTTGTAATGCTGTTTCACCTTCTGATCATTCACAATTCTACTCACTGTGGCTCACTTTTCACTGCTCATACAAGTCCTGTAGCTCTGAGGAAACAGCTTGATCGTGGCGAAAAAGAAGAACTCAAAGTGGTTTGTGCAGTTTAACAGTTCTGATGCCATAAATCATTACAAAATAAAACATGTAGACTGAATTTCTTTGATAATTGATTTTTCTGAAAATAATTGGATCTATATAGTAAATATTATGTGCTGCCCACACAGGAAAAGAATGGTGGCTTCTCCTGCTCTACATCTCAACTATGTATGTGTGTGTGTCCATGTCCTCACTTGCTGCTGTTCAGTCAAACTTGTGATGATTTGTGGTCACATGACTCTTAACATGACTACATTGACATGTAGTCATTTATTTGGATGAAATATCCCCATTTTAAATTGAGATAGGCACATTGGTGCACATGATTTATGGTGAGTTCAGGGACATTGTGAAAATTCAAAAAAATGGCTGTGATACATGGTAGATTAATAAATGTGAGATTATACTACAGGATAAACAGATAATAGAATATATATATGTGTGTGTGTGTGTGTGTGTGTGTGTGTGTGTGTGTGTGTGTGTGTGTGTGTGTGTGTGTGTGTGTGTGTGTGTGTGTGTGTGTGTGTGTGTGTGTGTGAACCATAAACAGTTATATTGTGAAATCTCTGAGGGTTCCTGCACAATAGAAAAACAGGACATTTGACTTTAGTAATTTCAGGTCTCAGGCCAGAAATCTTTGGCATGTAACTCAACACACAAGCAGTCACCTCCATAGCTGCATGTTGCAGAAAAACACTTTTGAATTATATATATAGAATCACAATAACCAGGTATTAAGCTGCTGCGAATGTTTCTGAGTTTTGCAGTGATCAACCATCTTTTCTGCCTTTATGACTGCGCTAGTCCTTGTTTCCATGGAGACAGTGAATAAACAAAACTGCTCAGATGTCAGGAAAACTGAATTATTTAACTCTTTCATCTTTCACTTTTAAAAACATAACACAAAAAGAAATTTCAGTTGTTATTTATAAAAAAGAAAATAACATATGAATGAAAAAATAATCAAATCTAATTCTTTTCAGGATTTTAATGGAAAATGGACAGTTATTTATTTATTTTAGGCCAGTTAATTAAATGCATGTAATATGGTGTGAACGTAACGAGTGATGTGGCAGTGACAGGAGTTCTGACGGCGGTTTTGTCATTTCTCTCTGGACTTGGAAGAAAAGATCACGCGTCTATGTCTGTCAGATGCTTCCAACGAGATCTGTGCTTGAAATGCAAAAAATGACATTCAAATGAGTTTTATTGTGTTCGGTGACCTAGAAACACAGAAGCACTGCAGCACGATGGTCCAGAGCCGCTCATGCAAACGAACATGTGATTTACATACAGGCAAACTGCAGCACAGCAGCCTGTGTGTGTGTCTTTGTTTTGTCTCTTTTGGTTTTATCTCATGAAGTCACCCTCTGCTTTATGGCATTTACACAGTGTTAGAACAGGGACGTTGTCCCTCGGGGGGAATTCTGTGATGTGTAGATTAGTCCGTGGACCTGCGGAGAACAGACGCCTCAGCTCTGACACTGCAGTGGTCAAACAGGTGTGTGCGGCGACAATGTGAGAGCACTCTGACGGATAAACAGAGATGTTGCTCCGGAGACATGAAAGGTTACCACGATGACAACCTGTCTATGCAGCTTCCTCTCTGCTGGAAAGAGACAAGAGAGAAAAGAGGGGAGAAGCACAGGGAGAAATGGAAACAGGAAAAGGGGAATGAGACTGGGTCCATTTCCATTCAACTCCCAAGTTGTTATTCTTTTCATGAGAAAACAGAATAAAAGATATATATACTTTGGGACTTGCAGTATTTTTTTATTTAGTATTTATTTTATTACAGTTTTACTCTGCTGTATGTCGGAAGTTCAGTGAACTGCTTTGCTTACTCTCCAAAGTAGCTGCTGTGTGGTGAAGTAAAACTTTATGGAGGAGCAGCGTTCAGTTTTACATCTAGAAACTAAGATTTCTACTGGATCATTACAAACATTTAATCATCTGTTGATGCTTCCATTCCCAACATTCACTGAAGGTTTGGGGAAAATCCTGGCCAAACTTTTTGAGTTTTCTTGCTGCCAGACAGACAGAGAGACAGACATTGGTTTTCTGAAAGGATGCCTCTTACTTTCAGAACTCTACACAAAAATGAAAAAAAAACATACAATTGGCATATATTCAATTCTCAAAGATTAACTTAACATTCAAAACAATGTTATTTCTTTTCAAAATGATATCTTGTTTTCAAATGATACACACAAACCATCATATAAATAGACGTTTATAAGAATTAGTTGAACAGTGATGTACTCAATGATGAATGGAAAACACATCTACTCCATTCATCAAAATGACTTGTGAGGACTTGTATTCATTGTTACACTCACTACAACCACTACATTTACACTCACCAGCCACTTTATTAGGTACACCATGCTAGTAACGGGTTGGACCCCCTTTTGCCTTCAGAACTACCTCAATTTTTCGTGGCATAGATTCAACAAGGTGCTGGAAGCATTCCTCAGAGAGTTTGGTCCATATTGACATGATGGCATCACACAGTTGGTGCAGATTTGTCGGCTGCACATCCATGATACGAATCTCCCGTTCCTCCACATCCCAAAGATGCTCTATTGGATTGAGATCTGGTGACTGTGGAGGCCATTTGAGTACAGTGAACTCATTGTCATGTTCAAGAAACCAGTCTGAGATGATTCCAGCTTTATGACATGGTGCATTATCCTGCTGAAAGTAGCCATCAGAAGTTGGGTACATTGTGGTCATAAAGGGATGGACATGGTCAGCAACAATACTCAGGTAGGCTGTGGCGTTGCAACGATGCTCAATTGGTACCAAGGGGCCCAAAGAGTGCCAAGAAAATATTCCCCACACCATTACACCACCACCACCAGCCTGAACCGTTGATACAAGGCAGGATGGATCCATGCGTTCATGTTGTTGACGCCAAATTCTGACCCTACCATCCGAATGTCGCAGCAGAAATCGAGACTCATCAGACCAGGCAACATTTTTCCAATCTTCTATTGTCCAATTTCGATGAGCTTGTGCAAATTGTAGCCTCATTTTCCTGTTCTTAGCTGAAAGGAGTGTCACCCGGCGTGGTCTTCTGCTGCTGTAGCCCATCTGCCTCAAAGTTCAACGTACTGTGCGTTCAGAGATGCTCTTCTGCCTACCTTGGTTGTAACGGGTGGTTATTTGAGTCACTGTTGCCTTTCTATCAGCTCGAACCAGTCTGGCCATTCTCCTCTGACCTCTGGCATCAACAAAGCATTTCCGCCCACAGAACTGTCGCTCACTGGATATTTTTTCTTTTTCGGACCATTCTCTGTAAACCCTAGAGATGGTTGTGCGTGAAAATCCCAGTAGATCAGCAGTTTCTGAAATACTCAGACCAGCCCTTCTGGCACCAACAACCATGCCACGTTCAAAGTCACTCAAATCACCTTTCTTCCCCATACTGATGCTCGGTTTGAACTGCAGGAGATTGTCTTGACCATGTCTACATGCCTAAATTCACTGACTTGCCGCAATGTGATTGGCTGATTAGAAATTAAGTGTTAACAAGCAGTTGGACAGGTGTACCTAACAGGGGCGTTTCCAGGACATTTTTACTGGGGTGGCCAAGGTGACACACAAATATAGTCTGAGGTGGCCATGGAATTATATACACATACGGGAGCCTGGGGGTCCTCCCACAGAAAATGTTGTATTTCTTAGATGCCATTTCCTGCATTTTAAAGGAAAGCACCTGTAAACTTTAAATACACTATTTTCTAGTAGTAAACACAATTGATTAATGCTAATTTTCACATTAGTCCTTCATATAATTACCCCTTTTGAACTTTGTGCGCAGCCTTCTTCTGATGTCACAGAGCAAGATTTGAGCACTCTGGCTGTGAATATTGTGCATCTAGGGAAATAACGCCCCCTCTCGCATATAATGTGGTGAAACAATGTACTGGACATGTCTATTGCTTCTGCTGGTCAAACAAAGTATCAATATACACTATTACTTTGTTTGACCAATAGAGCAGTAAACCCAGACAGTGATATCAGATGGAAATATTAAATGTTTAAGATTATTATGAAGAACTGCTAAAACAACTTTTCTTGACTTCAATGTTAGATAAAGATTTTCAGTGCATGGGGTTAAAATACATTTTGATTCATCAAGTGTCCACATGGTTAATTTGGGGCATGAAGAAGGGGGTGCAATAACAACATTTTGTCCTAAAGACATTTTTGAATACAAACCACAGTTCCTATATAAGGTGGAGAATCAGTTGTATCTCCAGTAGTATCCATACTTTCCAAGATGTGTAGCTTCAAGATGTCAAAAGTCTAAGAGAGAGTTAAAAAATCTCCGGGTTTTCCAGCGCACATATTGGGATAATCTATTCGTTTTTTTGCTGTGGTTTCGCTAAAATCCGGTCCGCATTTTCCAGCACACCAGCATTAGCGTCTCCCAGTTTACCCGACGCATCGCCTACATCAGCGGTTCCCAAACTTTTTTTAGCCGCGCACCCCCATCTATATCCCTACCTGGTTGACGCACCCCCTATTTCCCACACCTTCCAAAAAATACAACTACATGTCTTAAGGCAGCATGTTTAATTCTGCTCAACTAGAACACATCATCACATGATCACCAGCGGTGAAAGTGGTTAAAAACTCTTGCTGGAACTCAGTGCCGCTTGCGATTTTTTACGGTTTTTAATCGGTTTCGGGCAATTTTTAGCACAGTTACGGATGCATGTCACTTAGTCAGGCATGTATTTATGAAAACAGATTACTATCTATAACACACTATCTCTCAAAGATTTATTAAGCCAAATATCAGTTGACAGTGAGTGATACATCATACTCAGACTCCTCAGACTCTGCCTGCCCCTCCACCTGCTTCTCATCATCCTCCGATTCTTCTGTGGTCGTGAATGTCATTTTGCGAACTTTTTTTCTTGTTGTTTCTTCAGCTCCCGGTTGAGCTCTTTCACATTTTATATTAAGATGTCGTATATTCTGCGCTGCATAGTCAGTCAGTCATTTTCTATACCTGCTTATTCCTCATTAGGGTCGCAGGGGTCTGCTGGAGCCTATCCCAGCGCTTTACGGCGAGAGGCAGGGATACACCCCAGATGGTTGCCAGCCAATCGTGGGGCACACACACCATTCACACACACACTCACACCTACGGGCAATTTAGAGTTGCCAATTAACCTGAGCATGTTTTTGGACTGTGGGAGGAAGCCGGAGTACCCGGTGAAAACCCACGCAGACACGGGAAGAACATGCAAACTCCACACAGAAAGGTCCCAGACCCAGGACCAAGGAGGTCTTGAACCTGCGACCTTCTTGCTGTGAGGCAACAGCGCTAAGCGCTGCATAGTGCCAACATCATTTTGGTCGGTAAGAGCAAACACGTGAATCAGAATTAGCGATGCTAATAACGTGACCACGTGTCCATCGTCCAACCAGAAACACATTTGTTCAGCTCGGCTCGCCTCGCGTTGCATAGCAGCCAGAGACCCGCTCAGACTTGTCGCTCCGTGGCAAACGGCACAGACAGACACCGAAACAGCGTACATTACACTGAAACGAGCACACTGGGATTGTTCCAGCACTCGGATAATGTAACTAATGTGACTTTAGTACATCGTTTTCTTTATTTAACATGGGATCCAGTGACTGGACTCGACTGTGTCACCTGATGCAGGAAAAAAAAACTAAAAAAGTGTTAAACCAGCATGTCTAAACAGAGAGAAGATGTATAACAGGATGTTGAATATCCATTCAATGTGACAAATAAAACGTTTATTTAGACGTCTTTATTCTGTCGGAAAATCCCACTTTGAAAAAACTTTATTAAAAACACTCCAGACCGCCATTACATTTTTTAGCTTGCGCACCCCGAGTGCTCGGACTGCAGTCAGGGCAGTTGAAGGCAGTGTGTGTAGATAGAGATGGAACAAAAAGTGTGGAGGAGAATGGGGAGTAGAGGGCATTTTTGTTTTTAAATAGTTAACGATATTATTTGCACTGGTTTTTAAAGCCTTGATTTACACCTGCTCAAGAGCAGAGTACTGATGCTGAGTTAATAGACTATTTTACACTCAGGTTATTTGTGTGTGTTTCTTTTTTTCCATACAGTTTACAGTCTGATTTGCACCTTTACCGACCACTGATGCCATTCCTGTTTGTTATTTTAATGTTGTTAATCCCTGAATAAACAGGTCAGTTTCTTGTTTAACAACCTTTGTGTATTCAAACTCACTTAATTCATCTGGCTAGTTGTTATCAAGAGTACTAAACCCCTTTTCAATATGAGTCTAATAACTAAGTAAGAAGGCTAAGTAACTTTAAACTTTAATACATGCTTGGTTGGATAGGCTGGTATCGGTATCGGCCACCAGTATCGGTATCAGCTCGGATGGGCAAATACAATATCGGTATCGGATCGGAAGTGCAAAAAGCTGGATCGGGACATCCCTAGTTTACTATATACAGTTTAAAATAAATAAATTTTAAAAAATGCTACATCCTCTCTTCTTTTTCTGTCTGGTCACAACACCTCATCCACAAGCAACTGTCCAAGCAGTGGGAGAAGTATCTCCTAGCATGGTGAATCCAGCAAAGAAAACATCTACTACTGTTATCTCCACGTGTCTTCCATAGCTTGGAGAAGGGTTATACACGTTTGTGGATTTCAACCAAACCCTTTCTATCTCCAGGAGAAAATACTACAATACGATTGCGGAATGGAGAATATGGGATAAAACTGTGTGATACGTGTTTTCACATGTGTTGAGTCAGTGGCCATAGTATGGCAACTAAGTTGCAGAATTTTGAATGACAGTGTGTTCCTTGTGAAAACGAGAGATTTTCTTCATGAAAATTGTGCCAAATGCAGAGAACTGTGTGAAGTGTTTTGAAATACGTGTGTTTAAGAACTGCAATTTGAGTGTAAAGCAGGAATTGTGCTTGTAGTTTAGCAGAATTGGTTCAGGGGGTTGGTGCATGAGTTACATTTACTAGTCATTGTGTGTCAGGTACAAGGATTTGTGTGTAAAAACTGTAATCAGTAGTACTATTGATTGCAGCTCTCTGTACTGACAACTTTAAAAAGCTTGTTGAATCTAGTGTTCTACTGGAAGTCTGTTGCTGTAAGTTGCTATAACAATATGTCTCTTCTGTCTGGTAGTCATGAGAAGTTGTAGTGAATAAAGTGAAAATGTAAATGGAAGTTATAGACATATCTTTAAGGCTGATGTCTGCAGCTGGCTTCAGGTGATAGATTCAGTACTGATTCAATCATTCAGTGAGTTCAGTTTTACCAGGTAATGTAACAGGTGTGTGTTGTGCAGACTGCTGCTAGATGAACAGCACTCATGCAGGATTTTCTCCATAGCTCAGGTTATTTCTGGTGAACAACACAATGCACACAGACGTTCTGCAGCTGCATACATCCACAGAGTCTTAGTAGCAGTAGAGCTGTTTTTACATTCAATATGAACAGGTAACATCATTCAGTCATTATTTACAATAAAACCCTTGTACTCTTGTTGATGCATGCATTTTTTTGCACACTTGAGAATTTATTTTTTGATAATCTTGCAGTGGTTATGGTTATTGTAGTGAAATTTGGTAAAAGTGCATTTTTAATTAGTTAAACTAAATTATATTACACTTACAAATATTACAAAATTGCATGTATTTAAACACTCTAGATGTTAATGTTTTTTCACTTTTTTCATAAATCCTTTAATCCACTTCAGTCCTGTTCATAACCACCAAATATTTGAGTACTTTTCTATTTTTAACCCTTCAAATTCCTTTAAATGTGATCCCAACCTGCTGTTGTAGTTGAAACTGTGTGCATCAGTAGAATTGGTGCAATCTACCATGACATGGTGAGTGACAAACATTCTGTGGGGCATTATTTTGGTGCCAGATATCACCACCAGGTGGCTTCAAACAAGCATCTGTTTGAAGTCATTTACTCCAATGTTACCAAACAATAGAAAATTCAGTGTGATCTAGAAACCTGGATTTCTTGGCGGACGTAATGGTTATCTAATAACTAGCTCTGTATTTGTTCACATGGTCTCCACTTCCTCTCTCCATCATTTCAAATTAAAAGCATTTTTATTTAAATCCTGCAAACATTTATCCAATGAAAACTAAGCCAACAAAGACTGGAGATTAATATTTGATGGATTATCATGAATCAGCCCTAACTATCAATGATCAGGTGTTGTTGTGTGATGGTTGATTGTTTGTCTGTTTTTCTCTAAGGGGCCATTTCAGTTGGCTGCAGTTGGACCGCAGGGTGTTAGAACACGAGTTCCCCAAGAAATCAGGTCCCATTGTCCTCTACTTCTGTGTCAGGTGAGTCAACAAATCAACTTGATCAGCACGAACACAAACTACTGCAGCTCCTGACTGAAGATGTGTCAATGTAAATGTGTGTGCACTAATAAGAAAAGATTGACAGGCCAGATATGACAAGCCCACATGAAATTGTTTTGACCCTGGTGCTTAACTCTTGCCTCAGGACCTCTCACCCAATCACCCAATCACAAACCTCACTGAACTCATTAGTATTCCCTGCATGCAAATCCCACCAACAAAAGACACAAATCATTCCTCTACTTTTTTTTTATCTTCTCACAATTTCTGGTGGCTCAACTGCAAGATCTTAAAGAAATATATATATATATATATATATGTGTGTGTGTGTGTGTGTGTGTGTGTGTGTGTGTGTGTGTGTGTGTGTGTGTGTGTGTGTGTGTGTGTGTGTGTGTGTGTGTGTTTTTCAAGATTGACGGATGTTTCTTTCAATTTGATTTAAAAGAAAAAATCTTTCTACAATATTGAGAGACAAGTGGTCATTTTATAAAATGAGATTCTATTTTCAAAGAAACGATTTATTCTCTTACATTTTGGTAATCTTGTTTACATTTTCAGTTCAGACATCTTTATTTATCCTACAAGGGGGAATAATTCATTTCTAGCTTCCCAGCATACATTCATACACAGAGGAAGTCAACTTCATAGGTAATAATAATAAATAATCTGTCAAGGAAACTCACCAAAAACATGGACAAATGGAGAAGCCACAACTACACAACTATAAATACAAGACATAGCAGATAAAAGCAAGGAAAATTTAAATAGCAGTAATAAAACAGACAATAAATAGAACCACCTAAGGAGTTTGCATGCTCAATGCCTGCATCATGTCAACTGCATAGCTACATCCACAGAAGTATAAAGTAAGCTTAACTGCTGCTGCACTGTGAAAGCTTCTCTTCAGTGGCTCTGACCTGTTGTCACAGGGTTATGAAATAATCCTCCATCCCACACGACTCTCAGCCTTTGTGCAGCTCATACAAAGGCTGCAGTCATGTATAAAACTCTCCTGACTCACACACAGGCCCTGAATTATGTGGATATATGTGACGGAAACATGAAGTATGCGTGTGATTTTCTTTGTGTGTGTGTGTGTGTTGTGTGTGTGTGTGTGTGTGTGTGTGTGTGTGTGTGTGTGTGTGTGTGTGTGTGTGTGTGTGTGTGTGTGTGTGTGTGTGTGTGTGTGTGCGTGTGTATGTGTGTTAGTGTGTTCTTAGGTAGCATCTATTTTCTCAAATCTTCATACCTGCATGACATTTCACTGATCTACAATATATGATGGTATTTGTGAAAAAAAATAGAAAACAGCATAAATAGCTTTTAACAAAGCATAAAAGCATAGACAACCATAAGACCATAGCATTTTAGGTTAACTAACTAAAAAGGTCCTAAACAGCTATAGATTTATTATGGTGATTAAATATAAAACATTATACTTTGTCCAAGTCATTGAACCTGTAAAATCACGTAAAAAAATGCCACAAAAAACTCATATGCCCCCCCCGGTACAGATTAATGGTCTGTTCCTTTGCCTCTCCACTCACATGTTCATGCAGAAACTCTAAAATCATAACATCACAAAGTTACTCAGTGATATTACATTAAATGACCTTTAAATGAACTCCAGCACTTTGAATTTCTACAGAAACACAGTGGTTGTGCAGGATTTTTTGAGGATCAGTATTGTACCAATGATAGTCAAAGACAGCATGAATGTAATAACATGATTATACATCAGTTAACAACTAAATGAATGATATAATCGGAATGTAACTTAGTCATAGTCATTTTACCGCTCGTTTGTACTCCTTTGACATGTCAGGTCACACAGTAGCTCCCTCCACTCTCACAATCACCTGGCCCCACCCTCACAATAGAGGAGAATTTTTGTACTTTAAATCATAAATATATCATGTTAGCTGTGTGTGTGTGTGTGTGTGTGTGTGTGTGTGTGTGTGTGTGTGTGTGTGTGTGTGTGTGTGTGTGTGTGTGTGTGTGTGTGTGTGTGTGTGTGTGTGTGTGTGTGTGTGTGGGAAGGGCCGAGGCTTTGTTTCGTGTCCCTTGCTGTTTTCTGTTTGAGCATATCCTGATGATGTCACAAACCCCCCAGAGAATAAACCTCGGTTCACTATGTTTGCAGCGACATGACGCACAGCTGAACAATGTCATTGAGTCATTGTCAGGCCGACATTTACACCACGGCATGAGTATTAATATATAGTGACACAATGAGGCCTGTGAACAGCAGAAAACTGTTTTATTAGCACCACATATTGTTCACTATTTTTAGTGAAGAATAGTATCAGTGATATTATCGGATATTAACTGCATCAACCTTATTTAATATTTCAGCTGAATTCATCTGATGCTACTCTTTTTATTGTGTGTGTGTGTGTGTGTGTGTGTGTGTGTGTGTGTGTGTGTGTGTGTGTGTGTGTATGTGTGTGTGTGTGTGTGTGTGTGTGTGTGTGTGTGTGTGTGTTTACATACTCTAATAGATGTTTGAGGATGTCGTCGCCCTGTGAACTTTGACACCAGTTTGAGGTTTCACTGTCTTTTATCCTGCAGTTCTGTTCAATCTACAACCTAGTATGTAGTGGTCTGTAGTAGTATGTAGTGGTATGTAGTAGTATGTAGTAGTATGTAGTGGTCTGTAGTAGTATGTAGTGGTATGTAGTAGTATGTAGTAGTATGTAGTGGTCTGTAGTAGTATGTAGTGGTATGTAGTAGTATGTAGTAGCATGTAGTGGTATGTAGTAGTATGTAGTGGTATGTAGTAGTATGTAGTAGTATATAGTAGTATGTTGTAGTATGTAATGGTACGTAATAGTATGTAGTGGTATGTAGTAGTATGTAGTGGTATGTAGGGGTCTGCAGTAATATGTAGTGGTATTTAATGGTCTGCAGTAGTATGTAGTGGCCTGTAGTAGTATGTAGTGGTATGTAGTAGTATGTAGTAGTCTGTAGTGGTATGAAGTAGTATGTAGTGGTCTGTAGTAGTATGTAGTGGTCTGTAGTGGTATGCAGTGGTATGCAGTGGTATGTAGTGGTATGTAGTGGTCTGTAGTAGTATGTAGTAGTATGTAGTGGTATGTAGTAGTATGTAGTGGTATGTAGGGGTCTGCAGTGGTCTGTAGTAGTATGTAGTAGTATGTAGTGGTATGTAGTAGTATGTAGTGGTATGTAGGGGTCTGCAGTAGTATGTAGTGGCCTGTAGTATTATGTAGTGGTATGTAGTAGTATGTAGTGGTCTGTAGTAGTCTGTAGTAGTCTGTAGTGGTATGCAGTGGTATGTAGTGGTATGTAGTGGTATGTAGTGGTATGTAGTAGTATGTAGTAGTCTGTAGTGGTATGAAGTAGTATGTAGTGGTCTGTAGTAGTATGCAGTAAGTGGTCTGTAGTGGTATTTAGTGGGATGTAGTGGTATGTAGTAGTATGTAGTGGTCTGTAGTGGTATATAGTGGTATGTAGTAGTATGTACTAGTCTGTAGTAATATGTATTAGTATGTAGTGATATGTAGTGGTATGTAGTGGTTTGTAGTAGTATGTAGTCATTTGTAATAGTATGTAGTAGTATCTAGTAATATGTAGTGGTATATAGTGGTATGTAGTGGTATGTAGTAGTATGTAGTGGTCTGTAGTAGTATGTAGTGGTATGTAATGGTCTGCAGTAGTATGTAGTGGCCTGTAGTAGTATGTAGTGGTATGTACTAGTATGTAGTGGTATGTAGTAGTCTGTAGTGGTATGTAGTAGTATGTAGTGGTCTGTAGTAGTATGTAGTGGTATGTAGTAGTATGTAGTGGTCTGTAGTAGTATGTAGTGGTATGTAGTAGTATGTAGTAGTATGTAGTGGTATGTAGTAGTATGTAGTGGTATGTAGTAGTATGTAGTAGTATATAGTAGTATGTAGTAGTATGTAATGGTACGTAATAGTATGTAGTGGTATGTAGTAGTATGTAGTGGTATGTAGGGGTCTGCAATAATATGTAGTGGTATGTAATGGTCTGCAGTAGTATGTAGTGGCCTGTAGTAGTATGTAGTGGTATGTAGTAGTATGTAGTAGTCTGTAGTGGTATGAAGTAGTATGTAGTGGTCTGTAGTAGTATGTAGTGGTCTGTAGTGGTATGAAGTAGTATGTAGTGGTCTGTAGTGGTATGCAGTGGTATGTAGTGGTATGTAGTAGTATGTAGTATGTAGTAGTATGTAGTGGTCTGTAGTAGTATGTAGTGGTCTGTAGTAGTATGTAGTAGTATGTAGTGGTATGTAGTAGTATGTAGTGGTATGTAGGGGTCTGCAGTAATATGTAGTGGTATGTAATGGTCTGCAGTAGTATGTAGTGGCCTGTAGTAGTATGTAGTGGTATGTAGTAGTATGTAGTACTCTGTAGTGGTATGAAGTAGTATGTAGTGGTCTGTAGTAGTATGTAGTGGTCTGTAGTGGTATGCAGTGGTATGTAGTGGTATGTAGTAGTATGTAGTAGTCTGTAATGGTATGAAGTAGTATGTAGTGGTCTGTAGTAGTATGTAGTCTGTAGTGGTCTGTAGTGGTATGTAGTGGTATGTAGTAGTATGTAGTGGTCTGTAGTGGTATATAGTGGTATGTAATAGTATGTACTAGTCTGTAGTAATATGTATTAGTATGTAGTGATATGTAGTGGTATGTAGTGGTTTGTAGTAGTATGTAGTCATTTGTAATAGTATGTAGTAGTATCTAGTAATATGTAGTGGTATGTAGTGGTATATAGTGGTATGTAGTGGTATGTAGTGGTATGTAATGGTCTGCAGTAGTATGTAGTGGCCTGTACTAGTATGTAGTGGTATGTAGTGGTATGTAGTAGTATGTAGTGGTATGTAGTAGTATGTAGTGATATGTAGTGGTATGTAGTAGTATTTAGTAGTATGTCGTGGTATGTAGTGATATGTAGTGGTATGTAGTAGTATATAGTGGTATGTAGTGGTGTCTAGTGGTATGTAGTGGTATGTAGTGGTATGTAGTACATACCACTACATACTACTACAAACTACTACAAACCACTACAAACACTACATATACATACCACTACATACCGCTACATACCACTAGACACCACTACATACCACTATATACTACTACATACCACTACATACTACTACATATCACTACATACTACTATATACTACTAAATACCACTAGACACCACTACAGACCACTACATACTATGTAGTAGTATGTAGTGGTCTGTAGTGGTTTGTAGTAGTCTGTAGTGGTCTGTAGTGGTATATAGTAGTATGTAGTGGTCTGCAGTGGTATGTAGTGGTATGTAGTGGTCTGTAGTAGTATGTAGTGGCTTGTAGTAGTATGTAGTAGTATGCAGTGGTATTTAGTAGTATGTAGTGGTATGTAGTAGTATGTGTATGTAGTGGTATGTAGTGGTTTGTAGTAGTATGTAATGGTGTCTAGTGGTTTGTAGTGGTATGTAGTAGTATCTAGTGGTATGTAGTGGTATGCAGTAGTATGTAGTGGTATGTAGCGGTATGTAGTGATATGTAGTGGTATGTAGTGATTTGTAGTAGTATGTAGTGGTATGTAGCGGTATGTAGTAGTATGTAGTGGTTTGTAGTGGTATGTAGTAGTATGTAGTGGTATATTTACTCAGTCACTTCACACATTAAACAAGAAACAAAATGCATGAATACAAGCAGCAACATTACAAGCAGATTTAACAGTCCCTAATAAAACTTTTTTTAAAAAGCATATTTCAGGTTAGAACACCCCTTAAACCAATGCTTAGAAAATAAAAATAATGTAGGAACACGTTTTTATCAAAATTATATTTTTAAATTCATTGTTCAGGTTTTTGGAGCCATTTTTGTGATAGATTTGTACTTCCGAATATGAAAATGCTTGACTGGAAGTGATGGTGGTGCATTTTCTGACCCAGAGGAAACTGAAGCCATACTTTTGTGAGCCAGTTATTTGGCCCAGAGAGCAGGGAGAGACAACAAGAGGGAGAATTAATGTCCAGGGAAGAGAGGTGAGAGACTAGTGTTACACACATTAGCTAGTATATGAAATACTGTGCTCACAACACAATATCGTACAAACTACTATCAAAACTGGTATTTTTCATGTAATTATTAGCCCGTAGTATTTGTACTTACCAGTAAGTACCAGTAAGAGCTTTTTTAAGTCCTGTCTCATACTTGTTAATGTTTGTCCACAATACATGGAAATGTTCGCACTTCATCGTCATCATCTGTGAGAGAAAATGGTGAGATGAACACTGTCCTGATGCACTTAGCAAATATTAAAAAACAGTCTTCAGTCTTACAGAACACAGTTCATGTTAGCACTGAGCTAAGTCTCCTGGTGGCAGCAGATCAAGGAGCTGCTGCTGACAACGGTCCAGATGGAGCTGGTGTCACTGAAGGCAGCACATCAGGGGGAGTCGCACCTGGTCCTTGCTTCAGCATCCCATATTAAACTCCATCACATCACTGGGATAGTAATCCTCCATCCAGAAGTGGCACCACACACAAACACGTTTTTTGTAGCAGATGAAGTGAAGTCCAGTCTCTTCAACTGGACAAAACCCAGGTGTTTTGGTTTAGAGTGACCCTGTTAACTGGTGCCATTCAGCTGAATGGTTGCTTTAGTGACAGCAGTTGTTGGAAAAACAACCAGAAAAGTCCAGAATATACTGAACAAAAGAACAGAATTATACTGTAACAAACATTCAGTTTAAAATAAGTTATAATAATTTAAGGTTTTCCAACAGCTGGTGTCACCACGACAACCATGACCACATTTGGTTAAAAGTCTCCAGTTAACACAGTCACGTCTTGAACTGAAACACCTGCACAGAAGACAGCATGTTTATTCTTCTGTTAGGTTAAGGGCCACAGATGCAATAACTTACCATGGTAATGATAAATTAACATAGTCCAAAACTACTGTAAACACACAGACTCAGTAAAACATGAGACATGTTGGAAAAAAAAAGCAGTTTTTAGGTACTATGCTCAAAATCGTCAATTTTTTTGGTTAATTATATGCCCTTTTGTGCTGAAAAACATTTTAAATTCTTACTCAGATTTTCAAATGGCATTTTAAAGACAATATTGCATATGCATTTTGTAAAAAATGTAACCTGAAATATGCAGCTTTCTGACATCAAGGAGACCATTACAGAACAGACTGTCTGTAAAGGTGTCAGAAATGTTGGATGGAGCTTGAAATTTAACAGTGCTAAATATTTGTAGGCCTTAAAAAGAAAACACATTAATGTGGCTGTGGCCTCAGTCTCTCCAAATGTCACAAACAATATGCATGGAGCACACATACACAGATGCAGTATAATGGAACGACAATCAGCCCAAATGTCTGAATCCATTATCAATCTGAGCATATTTTCATGGGAGTTTCTGTGTGTGTGTGTGCGTGCATGCGTGTGTGTGTGTCTCATCAGGACTGTGACTTTAATTAAATGTTCACACTGAATATTGACTCGCATTCTCTCGCAGCTCGATGCACTTTAAACCCTCTAATATTGATCCTGCTACAATCCCTCCGCTCAATAGGCTACAGGACTCATACGTGCACATATTGACAGGTTTATTCTCACGTGTTCATCGGAACATCTAGTCAGGACACATTATACACTGCAGGGATACATGAAGGCGAGTTAAGAGTGTTAGAAAAAGACCAGAGAGAACATCTGTACTATATAGAGTCACTAATGTGAGGAGCTAACAGCTAGGAAGCGTAGCATTGTTAGCTCCTCACAATAAGTGATCATAAGCTTCCCTCTGGCTCTGCATGTGTTCATCATGAGCTAAATTTAGATGAGTGTTATTACGTTAGTTCCCTGCTGCTCTGCCAGAAGTGGGTTACTGTGCTTCTCTCTCCGGTTGTGACTGTGTGTGTGTCAGACACACACTGCTGATGATGCAAAGAGGCGGACAATGTGTGATGTGCATCATGTGCACATTCAAAATCCGACTGTGTGTGTGTGTGAGAGAGAGAGAGACGCATGATTTGGACCGTGGAATGTGCACACAGTCAAATCTAATACTGGATGTTTGCCAGCCTGCAGGAGACAGAGGGAGGACATTAGTGTATCACCTGCTGGCATGTTGCGCCTCCCTCTGGTCACTTTGATCATTACAGAATTTCTGTCATATCTGTGTACAGGTGCATCTCAAATAATTAGAATATATTGAAAAAGTTCAATATTGTATGTCAATCATTTCTGAAAGTGAAAGTCATTTATAGATTCATTATTCATAGAGTAAAATATATATGTTGAATTTTATTTCTGAATATAAGAAACGTCACATATCCTCTTTATAGGAGTCAGCTGTGTTAAGCTTCTTCTTCTGTTTTCAGGTTCTACATAGAGAGTATATCCTACCTGAAGGACAACGCCACGATTGAGTTGTTTTTTCTTAATGCCAAGTCCATTATCTACAAGGTAAACTCACTGTGACACTTTAAAGTTTGTTTTTAATCCTACAGAAGAGTATTAGGGCCAGGAATTAATAACTGCAACCACTACTACCACCATCTACAACCATCTATATGCTTTCAAGTAGGGCTGCAATTGTTAGGGATTAGGGGATACAAAAGTGCTTTTATCAACAGCTTGATAATAAAATAAGGATATTTAATACAGAGAAAATGGAAACAAAGTCCAAAAATAACCCACAGCACCCAAAACCAGACAAAGTGGCCGAGATCTGTTACCATGGAGGTTAATAGACAAACTGACCATCAGTGGAGATCTGAACCAGGCTTTTATTGCAGTGAGGAGAGTCATAGCTGATTGCTTGATTGCTTGATTGATCCCAAACTCACACTCACACACACACACACACCCCACCCACTCCACCCAACCCACAGACCTACACAAATCAGACAGACAGGCAGCAAAGGGAGACTGACTACTTTCCTCACAGCAACTAACAACTGTTTTGACAGTAGATTCATCTATTGATTATTAAAACAATTATTTCATTAGTTGTTTGGTTCATAAAATGGTGTAAAATGTCAATCAGTGTTTCCAGGTGAAGGTTCAACGTAAAATGTCTATTTTTGTCCAAACCAACAGTTCACAACCCAAAGATCATCAAAATAATTGGCGGTATTACAACTATTAATGTAATAGTTGGCAACTAATTAATCAATCATTGCAGCTCTATTTCTTTACAAAGAATATCAGAGGGATTTCTAAATTTAAGTATTGGTGCACAGTGATTTTTTCACTTTATTCTCAAAATGCCAAAAAAAACAGTATGTTCTACTGTATCGTTTTCAGATAAGGAAAAGATGTATTTATCCTGGACTGGACCAGGTTCAAGACCTCCTTGGTCCAGGGTCTGGGACCTTTCTGTGTGGAGTTTGCATGTTCTCCCCGTGTCTACGTGGGTTTTCACCGGGTACTCCGTCTTCCTCCCACAGTCCAAAAACATGCTCAGGTTAATTGGCGACTCTAAATTGCCCGTAGATGTGAGTGTGTGAGTGAATGGTGTGTGTGCCCCACGATAGGCTGGCGACCATCTGGGGTGTATCCCTGCCTCTCGCCGTAACGCGCTGGGATAGGCTCCAGCAGACCCCTGCGACCCTAATGAGGAATAAGCAGGTATAGAAAATGACTGACTGACTGACAATTTACAAATGTATGTGTTGAAACCAGGCTTTTCTCTGCATAAGTGAAGACCCTGGAGGTGTCTGCTGGTTTGTTTCATGTTGGAGTATGCGATTGTATAATTATAAGTCACTTCATTAGCTGCTTCTCTTTGTTTTTTAATGAAGAAAATAGGAAACCTATGCACATGTGTGCTGTGTTTGAGTGTTTATTAAAGCTAGCTGTAGTGTGGGCTCAGAGTTGATGGTTCCTTCTGCTCTTCATGCATGTTTTCTAACAGGCTTTGTCTCCTTCAGTCTAAATGGACCAGATCCACCTGGACTGTGCTGCTCCTCATTGATTTGATGAGGCAGAAAATATGATGCATTAGCCTCAGATGTTTCCGTCATGTCCTGTAACACCACCACAGTCCCAAAAATGATGAATGATAAATAATTTGACACTTTGCCAAATGGATTCAAATAGACTCTGACCTAAACAAATAAATAAATAACCTAGTTCCTGCAGGACTTTTACATTTGGGACAGTTTTTTATGTTGTATATTTACTATAATTTATTCATCTTCTAAATACAAACCTGCAGTATCTGCTGAGAATGATTCTCTTCATGCACAGTTGATGCTGAGCAGTTATTGTTGTTGTCCAGGAGGGGGCACACTGGGCCTGATGAAACAATAACTGAAACCAGTGGTAGGATCCCATGGATTTTATCTTTGTACAGACAGTGAATGGTCAGTTTAAGGAAAATGAGTGTAGGATATTTGAATATAGAAACATGTAGAGTCTCATCAACGTTTTAATTGGGTCAAAAGATTTTTGAATGGATTTATTTAGATTAAAACTGCAACAATTAGTTGATTAATCGATAAGGTGCCAACTATTATATTAATCTCCAACTATTTTGAGTCATTTTTCAGAAAAAACATGTCCAAATTCTCTGGTTCCAGCTTCTCTTCTCTGATTATTTCCTGGTTTCTTTATTCTTCTATAATAGTAAACTGATGATCTTTGGGTTGTGGACTGTTGGTCTGGACAAAAAATGTTATTTTAGGTTGAATCTTCAGCTTTGGAAACACTGATCCACATTTACACTATTTAATGAACCAAACAAGTAATCAATTTTCAATGATACATTTCAATAATTGATAGGTTAATCATAGATGTTATTCAGGTGATGTGACCTGAAAATAATAAACTAATGTTTAATTTTCAATTTAAACCTTAATTTGTTTTTGGAACTAAAAAAGCTTGTTTTTTACAGATGTTTACATGTTTACAGATGTATGTTAGTAATCATAATTATTTGAATAATAATGGGTCTGATGTTCTGATATGTATGTGTGTGTGTGTGTGTGCATGTGTGCATGTGTGTGTGGGTGTGTGTGTGTGTAAATACAAATATTGCTAATTTCGTCTACTTCCCTAAAACCTAAGTGTTTTGGAAGGATCAGGTTTCCTCACACTTGTGATGTCACAAATCCTGCTTGTAGACCCACCTATCAAAACAAAAAAATAATTTTCAATGGGCACAGAGAGACTGGAGAAAACAGCTTCTAGTGTCAAAATTAAAACTGAAAACTAAAACTTAGTTTTTTTTACAAATCAATATTTTGTTGAGTCGATAGTTGCAGTGTAAGCTATAATATATATATATTATAGATATATAAATAAATAACTAGAAAGTCAGAGAGAAAGCAGAGGTGTTGAGGTGTGATAGAAGCAGTGAGGCGGTCTCTTTGCTGTGGGAAACAGCCCGGCTGGGTTTGTTCTGTCTCGGGTTTCGTCCTGTCTGATCTCAGCCAATTAAGAGTTGGATTGTAAAGGAACATTCCTGACATTCCTGACCTCACAGACCCCCCCAACACATACATCACATACCAGCTTCAATACTAACCAGCAATACTGTGTGAAGCAGACAATTAGACATATCCTAGAAACTCTCCTACACATTAAATCCTCCATTCCTCTCTTGCTCAGGCTGGAACACTGGAAAACGTTTGGAATAATCTCCCAGCCCCCTCTGTTCACCTCACTAATGTCACAGCTCCATCCACACATAGAGGTCATGATCAGAGACAGGGGATACGAACGGAACATTCTTAGAGAAATATGAGACTAGCTTTAGAGTCATTCATGTCCCTTTGTCTCTTGTCTCTTGCAGGAGCTCATTGAAGTGGACAGTGACGTCGTCTTCGAGTTGGCTTCATTCATTCTACAAGTAAGATGACGTCTGTGTTTGTGTCTGTTTTTAAACATGGATCCAAACACTCTGGTTCCTCAGTTACAGGCTGACCAAATAGTTTGAAGTTCAGTTCCTAAACATCTCCTCCAGCCTCAGCTTCCTAATTGAGGATGATTAAACTCACATTATCTGCTGGAAGTCCTAATTGTCCCTGATTAAACTCACATTATCTAATAGAGTCATTATCGGTCAGTAATCTGCAGCCTGAAAAAACTGCTGCTGTTGTCACTTATAGAAGCAGCAGCAGGAGGACTGAGCCTGTCCTCCTCCCTCCTCTCTCATTCTCTCTTCTTCTCTCCTCTCTCCTCTTTTCTGTCCTATGGCTTTTTCTTCTCTTCTCTCTTTTGTCTCTCTTCTTTTTCTTGTCCTATCTTATCTTGCCTATTCTTTCTCTGCTTCTCCTCATGTCTCTTCACCTCTCTCCTTTCTCTTCTTTAATCTTCCTCTCTCCCCATTTTTCCCCTCTTCCTCTTCTTTCTCTCTTTCTCTTCTCCTCTTCTATCTTTTAAATCACTCCATGTGCGTACTGTGTGTGTGTGTGTGTGTGTGTGTGTGTGTGTGTGTGTGTGTGTATGTGTGTGTGTGTGTGTGTGTGTTTGGTCCAGATGGATGTTTAATGTACCTTTTGTTTAATTCTCTCGTATAAAAACAACATAAATATTGGTCACATATTTCACTCATAAATGGAATTTGTCCTTTTTTCTTTTTCTCTGTTTTCTGTCCCTCAGGAGGCTAAAGGAGATTTCACCAGGTGAGCAGACGAGTAACCTGATGATTGACATGATTATAAGTAAAGTAAAAATGAACACGAGGTAAAACAGGTAAAACATATGTGTATTCTGAACAGACTTTAATCCCTCAGTTCAGTCTGCGCTATTATTCATGATAACAGCATCATTTGTGTGTGTGCGTGTGTTTGTGTGTGTGATCAGACACAGTCTGCAGGATGACAAACTTAAAAAAGGCAACACTTTCTTTAAAGATATCTAATGTTAAAAACGTATTGAAAACATTAAATATATTGTTATATGTGGAAATACTAAAATAATTCAGTGTTTATCTGTCAGTGACAGGAGGAATACACCAGGTCAAAAGTTACCAAAGAACAAAACTCTAACATCAATTTTCTCAGAAATGAATTCTTCTTCACCGCTCTAAAACAATGGATGTGTACAGTACACGGGGCTTTATTTTGCTTCTCTGGATGTATTTGTTTATTTTTTACAAATGTGTTTAATGCACTGATATCAGATCAGTATCAGGAAGGAAATAATGCTTTTGCAACATGTCTAGTTAAAAGATATCAAGACACATGTTTCACATATTTGTTTATAAGTTAAAACCTCCCATTGTCTTGGATTGAAGAAGAACAAATTTAAGGAAACCAGTTCATAAATATCAAAGAGTCTGTCTATAAAGCCATAAACTCACAGAAATGAAACCTGCAGCTATGGAGCTTTACAGCCAAACATGTTTCATCTGAACTTCTGCTGCTACGCCTACATCTGCTTCTTCAGCCCAACATCTGTATGAGCTGATGTTAGCCTGAATGTACGTCACCCTTCATCCTCTCACCCTCTCATCATCTTCTCATCCCCTCATCATCCTCTCACCCCTTCATGCCTTTGTTGCAGCACAGATATCAGTCTGCAGTGGTCGACACCTCTGACCTCATTTCCGCAGGTGAAACAAGTAAATAAACATAAAATCCTTGGAATGTGACACACATTCATTTCAACCTCCTGCTCCTTATTTTACCCCTTCATCCTCCCACGCACACACACACACACACACACACACACACACACACACACATACACTCTGAAAGCTGCAGAGCCCCCAGCCACTCGTAACATTACACTGAGCTCCTCTACATATAAAGTCTCAAAAAATGTCTATTCTATAGTTAACAATATAGCAGTAACATTTAAACTCACAGGTCGTCATGTTTCCAAGGATTTTTCTCGATCCTCTGGGGTTGAGGCTGCAGACACTGTGGGATTAAAACTCTCCCCACCAAAGACAAAAAAATATCTCAGTCACAGTCTCATCCACTGTTTACATTTTCCATCTCTGCTTTTATCTCCACACATATTTTAGACTTTTGTTTCTCTCTCTTTTTTCCCTCCAACAGCTCCAGTTCCAGCTCTCTCAGCATCAGCTTTCACTCTGTCTCTGACCAAATGTAGTTTATGAGCCTTTTTTCCTACTTATCTTTTTTTTTTCTCAGACAGTTGTGGGAAAATTTCAGTTTTCCTATAAATCATTAAAGTAAATACTTTAAGCCTTCCTCTTTCCTCTTTCAGTTGTACGGCTTACACCAGTTGGGATCTGAAAGGGTTTTTTTTGGACCAAACATTTTCTTTTTTTTACATTTAATAAAGGATATTTTAAGTACAGTTACTCTAAGTACATGAACATTTCAGCCATGGTTCGAGTCTTCACAGATTAAAAAGAAGAAAATTTGAAAAATAAATAATTTTCAATTGTAAGTAAATAATAATGCAAAGTAAAATACATGGTTCTAAAGAATATACAGCTATACCTTCAGTTCATCAGTCTCAAGGTAATCAAGTACAAGACTCCAAATTTGGATAAAAATTGACTTGAATTTTTTTATACTATAGAACCTTAACCTTTCTAAGTGCAGTATAGTCAAACTGTTTTTTAGCAATTTTTCTTCTTATTTCTGTTTTATTTCCTGTGGATTTCTGTTTTTACCCCTCAAGTTGTTATTAGTTCTAGCGGTGTGAGGTTAGTCAATTCATTATTCATTAAATAATGTTTGTTTTTTTGTAATTTCGTAAAAAGCAAAACTGTAAAAAAAAAGAATTGTTCTCTTTGTGAAACATGATGATAAACTGAATATATTTTGGTGTTGGACAAACTGACATTTGAAGGTGTAACTTCATATAGGAAACTTTATTTGTATCAATTTTTATGCCTTGATGTATTATATAAATGTTGGATATGGCTCCTACTCTCAGCAGCAGCACATTTTTTTACAGTGGCCACTTGTGGTACTGCAACAAAAAGCATTTTCCCATAGACTGCAATAGTAAAAACAGAAGCCTGTAAAAACTCTTGACAAAGATTAGTAATTAGTTAGATTAGTTCCTCCACTTTTTCAGCGAATGCACCAGGCGAGCAACTTCTATTGAAATGAATGGCGGCCATTTTTGAGTTTGCTATCCAGTTCTGTAATACATCCATGGGTGAGGACTGTAGCTGCTCTACATGGCAGCTCTACCCACTGTACCACTTGCTGCTCTGACCACTGAGGCAACTTTAAATGACATGTTTCACTATGTTCTGTGATTTTATGGACAAAACAATGAATCAAGACAAGAATCAGTAACTTGAATCAGTAACAATAATCAGGTGAACTTTGCTTTTTTCTATTTTAGGGACTCAAGGGTTGGAAAGAAAGGTTGTAACCACTGACTGAGACTGTTACTGTAGTTCTACGCAGGAAAAGATTATGGAGCATTATGGGTGGTTCAGTCAAGTCAAGTCAATTTTATTTGTGTAGCCATTGAGGTGAATACATCTCAATGGGCTTTACAGTTTGTACAATAGCAACAACAACCTCTGTCCTTTAGATCCTCACATTATACAAGGAAATACTTCTTAAAGAAACCTTTAACAGTGAAAGAAAAAAGGATGTGACAGGATGGTGGTTTTGATCGTCTTTTGGTCTTTTCTTCCCAGTAATGACACAACCAGGTCTGACCTGAAAAAGCTGCCAGCTTTGCCCACCCAGGCCCTGAAGGAGCACCCGTCCCTGGCCTACTGGTGAGAGACTAACCAGACAAACACAACACTGCACAGACTCTCTGCTGCTGCTGCTTCTATCCACGACTGTTTGTCCTGTTTATCTCACTCTGTGGTTCCCTCCCTCACTGCAGTGAAGACCGGGTGGTGGAGCATTACAAGAAGCTCAGTGGGCAGTCCAGAGGTCAAGCTATTGTAAAGTAAGTGTTTAGTATCTCTGGTTGTGTTTGTGTCTCTGTGGACGGCTGCGATCTACATTAACCCTAAAACGAGTCTTTCTTTCTTCCTCCTTATAGTTATATGAGCATCGTGGAGTCTCTGCCCACATATGGAGTTCATTATTATGCTGTAAAGGTACAGTTTTACTGCTCTGCCTTTCTCTTCTCACACACACATTTCCATAGGTTTGGATCAGCAGTGTGGGATTTGAAGATATATTGGCACTTAAAGCTATTTGTTCTCTTTTCCTCCCTCTCTTTCTGTCACTCTAGGTCTCTCTCCCTCTCTCATTGTCTCTCTCTCTCTCTCTGCCACCCACACATGCATTTTCCTGAGGTATTTTTGTTGTTTGTTTTAGGACAAGCAGGGGATTCCATGGTGGCTCGGCCTCAGCTACAAAGGAATCTTTCAGTACGACCACCAGGACAAAGTCAAGCCCAGGAAGGTGAGACACTGCTTCCTCAGATCTCTAAATTGTCTCCATTTTTTTTTTACCCAGAGATCCTGTAATAATGGTGTGAAGAAGACTACTCATTATTCTGCCTTTACCACAGAGTGTGCTTTTAACACTGAATAGAGTAGTGTTCAAAATAGCATCAGTTCAATGTGACTAACCAGATTAATCCAGGTTTTATTATATTTTTATTGCTACATAACAAACTATTTAGCAGCAGGTTCAGTAGATTCTATAAAACCAACCAGACCCAGCATTCATGACATCAGGCTCTGAAGGCTGTGACATTGGACAATTAGTTGAAAGAGGTGTGTTCTAATAAATATCAGTATGGTATCCAATCAGTGAAGTCCTCAATTTAGTGATAAAACAGGTGTGAATCAGTTGGTTCCTGTTTAAGGATGAAGTCAGTACTTGTTAAACACGCATGACTCTTTGAAAGCCTGAAGAAAATGGGTCATTCAAGAGATTGTTCAGAAGCCAATGATGGAGCTGATCATTGGAGGATCAGAGACAGTCTGGAGTTACCTGTAAGTGCTGTGACAGGTAGAAGACGTCTGGCTGAAGCTGATCTATTTACTAGAATCACCATATATATATATATATATATATATATATATATATATATATATATATATATATATATATATATATATACAGTATATATATATATACTGTAAATGCGCTACTCCCTCACTTTATGAGTGGATTTGCTGACAGAGGATATATTCATTCAAACAAAAATAATTCAGTGAGAAAAACAAAACAAGAACAGGAATAAATAAATAAATATATATATATATATATATATATATATATATATATATATATATATATATATATATATATGTTTCAAAAATAACATAAGCTAACAATAAACTTTGAAGGGAATAAAATATATCAAATAGTGGTGTGTGGCGGCACTGTGTGTTGCGGCGGCACCACCCTCGCTGTGACCTTCCCTCACACTGATTTCTGCCATTTATCACATGTGACCAGCGTTTTATTTTGTCTGCAGTGAGTGTTTTTTTGACACTGTCTCCTACGTGACGCTGCTGCTGCAGCTTCCTGTGCTCTGACGCCTTGAGAAGCATCAGCTCTGCTCGCAGTTCCTTTACCAAACTCAGGTTAAAGGCGCGTCTCGGGTGGTTAGTTAGTTAGTTAGTTAGTTAGTTAGTTAGTTAGTTAGTTAGTTAGTTAGTTAGTTTTAGCGTTTAGCTAGCTAGTTTCTCGCGTCTCTAACGTATCTCTGTCTTTACCTGTCTACTCTACCTGTCTCTGTCTCTACCTGTCTACTCTACCTGTCGCTGTCTCTCTCCCTGTCTCTCTCTCTCTGTCTATCTCTCTAACTCTCCTATATATCTGTCTGTCTGTCTATCCTTTCTCTGTCTCTGTTTGTAGGTATGTAATTCATTTGTTTATGTTACTAAGCAGATTAAATAAAAACTTGTTTAAAAATCTCACCTGTAATATCTTTATGGGTAAATATCTGAACAAAGCTTAAGAAGAATAACACAGTGTTTTATTTTTTTTAATCTAAGAAATGGACGTGAATTTGAAGGAGCCTGCAGCTTAAATTCTGGCTTGTACAATTACTTGATTTTCTTTCTTAAATTTGAGCATGCTGCTTTTAATCAGGTGCACCCTGTAGTGTTCTTAAAAAAACGAAACCGTTCGGTTCGCTTGTCACGGTTCAATACCTGTGCGTACCACACCAAACGGTTCCGAACCGAAATCGAAACCGTGCCACCCCTAATAAATATATATATGTGTGTGTGCGCACATGTTTGTATGTGTGTAAAAGAAAATGAACATTTGAGGATGAATTGTATGTGTCAGATGGTGTCAGCCTCTGTCTCAGCTGGTTGTGGCCATCTGTCACTTTAAAATAGTATAAGATTCAGTGACAAAACTGTCATGTGGTGTAACTCTAAAAACTTGGTACCTTTATACTTTCAACAAGTTTTATATTATTATTATTATCATTATTTTTCAGTTATACCATTTGATATTTCATGTCAAAAAATCCCACAAATTCTGGATTTTTGTCAAATAAATGATACAAATGGACTTTTAAATAACAAGAAGCCAACAGGAACACAAAATATACATTTTTGTGAGACCTAATGAATGCTTCTTAAAACTGTCAGTCATTTTCTATACCTGCTTATTCCTCATTAGGGTCGCAGGGGTCTGCTGGAGCCTATCCCAGCACGTTACGGCGAGAGGCAGGGATACACCCCAGATGGTCGCCAGCCAATTGTGGGGCACACACACCATTCACTCACACACTCACACCTACGGGCAATTTAGAGTCTCCAATTAACCTGAGCATGTTTTTGGACTGTGGGAGGAAGCTGGAGTACCCGGTGAAAACCCACGCAGACACGGGGAGAACATGCAAACTCCACACAGAAAGGTCCCAGACCCCGCACCAAGGAGGTCTTGAACCTGCGACCTTCTTGCTGTGAGGCAACAGCGCTAACCCCTGCGCCACCGTGTCGCCTTCTTAAAACTGTATTTTATTTATTTATTTTTTGGATTTTCTCATCTTGCCAAACATTATTTGTCACTGACACGTTAAACACCAAAATGACAGCTCCCATCTCAACCTGTTGGTGGAACGACTCCTTTATTCCACCTTTGGATCTTTTCCACAGAACGGAGAAGAGAAATGTTTTGAAAAGGCTGTAAATGTGTCTCCTTAAATAGTCAGATCTATGAAGTCACAGCCGTCAACACTCTTTTTCTTCTTTAGTGTTACATTAACGACTTCAGGAGATGTTTTTCATTGTCATTCTCAGTGGATATAAATCATGTTGCTTTAGAGGGAAATGTTTTCTCTGACTCTGCTTCTGTTTTTATGGTCACCACCACTGTCCTTTTCTTTTCATTCATTGTGTCAGATCATTTTGTTTGGAAACACTAACAGTGCAGCCGTCTGGAGACGTGCAGTCTTGGAATGTTTTGCATCCTGTTCCACATTTTCTTTTCAGCCTCCATGTGATTTTCTGTGGATCCAGTGGTTGTCTTGTAAAAGACTTTCTCACCTGACCTCTGACCTCTTGTCATGTTTAGGGCCTCGATCTGTGGTGTTTAGTCTTGTTACACAACAGGTTTAGCAGCATCCTCACACACTCACTGACCACTAAGACAATACACACACAGGAATGCTGAACTTTGCCATCCTGAGGAATATTTCCTGTCTGGCACAGTTTTCCTGTTTGCCACTAATTTTGTGCTGCATGTTTCGATTCACATATTTCAGTCTGGGCTTGTCCGATATTACATCAGAAACCGATATTACATCTGAGTTAACTGATAGAAAGCAGAAGGGATTTTACAAACCAAGAAGAAACTGTTAATCCACACACAAGTGACTCTAATCAAGCATCTGCAGCAGTCATTGTTCTATCGAGCTCAGTTCCAAACTTTTAGTGATGCAGGTCAATGTCGTCATTATCTCAACAAACCAGAGGAAGAGATGGTGAGTGAATCAGCCGACTGGTCCAGGACCAGTAACCACTGACTCACCCTGACCAGGGTACAACATGTAATACTGGGCCAACTTCTCCAAACTATAGGGAGCAGCATTTCACCTACTACCCCCACATGTAAAGAAAAGGACCAGAACAATTCTAATATCAGAATATTCCTTTCTTAGGTTAATATGAACCGGTCGTTTAGGTTAAATTAAAAGCTTATTAAGAATAAAGCTCTTTTACATTAGTTAATTTAGTTTCTTTGAGAGGTGAAAGGCAGGTGGGGATGCATTGAAACTTTCCCACTTCTCCATTCATACACACAGTCGTTATAACTAGGGCGACATGATGGGAAAGGGGTTAGCAAGAAGGTCACAGGTTCAAGACCTCCTTGGTCCTGGGTCTGGGTTCTTCTGTGTGGAGTTTCATGTTCTCTCTGTGTCTGGTGGGTTTTCTCCAGGTTCTCCAGCTTCCTCCCACAGTCCAAACACATGCTGAGGTTAACTGGAGACTCTAAATTGTCCATAGGTGTGAGTGTGTGAGTGAATGGTGTGTGTGCTCCATGATAGACTGGAGACAATCTGGGGTGGATCCTGCCTCTCACCTGTAATGTGCTGGGATTGGCTCCAGCAGACGATGTGCTCCTAATGAGAAATAAGCAGGTATAGAAGATGAATGACTGACTAATTGACTATCATTACCAGGTTTTTTTATTGTGAAATTGAAGGAACTGATGAAAACATATTAAAATAGTGCTATCATAGGATGGGAGGGGCTTTAGAAGATATTTCTGCAACACATACATAAGCATAAATGTCTGTGGCATAATTTGTGTTGATGATTTTAGTACATTTGAAGACACATTCTACATTCTACTCTGACTTTAAACATTATTTAATTATTTATTAGTATTCAAATGACTTCAAGTTGGGCTGTGTTGTGTGTGTGTGTGTGTGTGTGTGTGTGTTGTGGTTGTGTGTGTGTGAGCAAGCGCACGCAAGGCAAATGTGTTTAATCAGTGTTTTTACGAGGGGAGATCTCCTTGTTTCTAAATACAGACCATCTACCGCATGCTGCATGTTTATTTGGGGAAGTTAAAATATTTCCCCCCCTTTGCTCACCGCAGACCACATGCAGTCACGCACACACACATACACACACACAGATTGACTCAACTCAGGCTGAAAGAAGACTTCATAGACACACACACATACACACACAACTTCTGACTGTGTTTTATTCAGAGTAAACAGACTTTAACAGTTCGTTCTGATTGGTTTTCCAGAAACATTGTCACTCTAAAGCACAAACAGGAAGTTCCCCTAGAGTGTGTCCGCTTTCTCGTGGACATGTCTGGGTGTGGAGTCCAACAGCGGGACCCCACCCTCATGGAATAATAGTCTTTGAGACTCCCAGGTCCAGTGGTAGAGTAGAATAATACCTGGCTTCACTACAGATCAGGAGACTGAGTTATTTAAACTTTCTATTCTTGCTGTAAACTCCAGGGAGCCACTGAACTGAAGAAAAGCCTCCACTCTATCAGATGTGACCTTTCTGCTGTAATGATGTGAGCTCAGCTGTACACATGTTATTATGTGATAGAACAGTAATCACCACTCACTTCCTCTGCTTGTGTGTGATTGTGCCATTGTGTGTGTTCTACAGTCATAAAGGAAGAGGATGTATAGCAGCAGTGGACACACACACACATGCAAGCGAGCCTCTGTCTAACAGAAGCAGCGTCCACTGTCTTCAGAGTTTTTATGAGATATCCGTGCTAGTCAGAGTCTGTCACACAGACTCCTGAGGTTTGATTAATACAATGGGCTCATGTAACTGGAGCATGACAAAAAGGTCTTATTTTAAACATGAAAGTGACTTTATTGCACCTTAACTCTCACTTGCTGCACACAAACAATTTTATCCTGAAACATCAAAGTCTGCTGCCACCGCTGAAGACAGATCAGTGGTCTTGTGCCTGAACACAGATATAAACACCTCTTATCTACACACACACACATACACACACATATACACTTATCTCCCCTGCCTGCTATATTTAGCACCATGCTACATTAGTGCTTCTCACTCCACTGAAAATGTGCAGTACAGCGAGTTTTGATAAGAGTAAGATTTTTTTTTCCTCATGCTGGCACACACACACTTAAAGTACCTCCATGCATACTGTACATTGGGCTGTTCTTAATAATTTTCCTCCCTCTCATCCCTCTGTCCATTGTTTTCCCAGGCTGTTAAAATTCCTGGGCTGTGACCTGTTCCTCCCTCTGCTCCCTTTCTCTTCTTTTCCTACCTCATCCTGTCACAGTCGCCTCCTTTCTCCTATTTGAGACTTCATGCAGATTTTTGACTTTCCTCAATAGTAGTTGAGGTTTGTGTGTGTGTGCGCGCGCGCATGCGTCTGTGCACTTGTGTGTGTGCGTGTGTCTGCTCCAGCTGACAGATGCAGGCCCTCTTGTGTTGTAGCTCTGAAATAACTGCTCTTTCTGTAACACGAAACAGACTCAGTTTTGTTCATGTGTGTGTGTGTTTGTTTCTGTGTGTACACACACAAAGGTCTGACTAAACAAAGCATGGGTACTTCAAATGCTGGGGCCACGAAAAGCTTCTTTCCCTTTTCATCACTCCTCCCCTGACCCCTCTTACACACACACACACACACACACACACACACACCTCCCGACCACAGAGTGCTGCACAGGAAGTGTAGTCCCTGTGGAAGGGAGGAGTGGTCAGGAGGAGGGAGGTGTAGTTGCCCCCTCCCTCCCAACAAAGCTACAGGAGAGGAGTCAACTCAACTTTACATACTCTCTCCTCAGCCAACACACACACACACATGCCTACAGATGGTGAACACCCACCACCTCAGAAACGTTGTGTTCCCCTGCATCTGGGAGGATTTAAGCTGTGGATACATCTTGGGGGAAAGTTTCTCGCCCAGCTGGCATTGGCTTCATTTAAAGAGGATCTGATGGTTCATAAAGGTGACGGAAAGAAGGGAAGTGAAAGAAAAAAAAAAGCAGAGCAGAGGAATCGTAATCCTCCTCCTTCTTCTCCTCTGACACACACCGTCTCCCTGCAGTGTGAGGTCATCCAGTGCTGGGATCTGCTGTGGAGGAGACCGCCTGGTCTGGACCTGATCACAGAACCAGGGTCTCTGTTCTCACTCCTCCTTCACTGCCAGCTCCTCCTCCTCATCGGCTTCTTTTCTCCTCCTCCTCCTTATCCATTCTTTCAAAACAAATTGCAAGCCACAGAGAAGAGAGGATTTAGCTTGTGGCTGTGTGGATTCTTTAGTATGAAGTGGTTTTTTTTAAGCTTTGTTTCTCCTGATCTTTAGGTGTTCCAATGGCGTCAGCTGGAGAACCTCTACTTCAGAGAGAAGAAGTTCTCAGTGGAAGTTCATGACCCCAGGAGGTAAATTTATATCACAGCTTGTCACAATGCGTTCATGTGTTTTTTAAAAAGTTACTTCTCAAGATAAACTCTGCTCTATATCATCGGCTGCTTGATTATTATATCATCATAACCTCAGCGATTTAATGTTATTGCTGTTGACTTCTCTCCAGCTAATATCTGGAGACAAGACAATTTTCCCTGAAGTCATGGACACCTTCCAGTAGCGTTTACTGTACATTACCACCATGCCATATGTGAATAGTGTTAGGATCCAGGCTGCACACAGCGTGGCTCAGAGAAAAGAGATTGGAATCTAATTCAGTAATGATTGCAGCATTTGTCTTGGCAATAAAGCAAGATATTGGGATGTCCCGGCGGAGCCAGGAACAGATGGATAGGCTGATCTCACACACACACAGGGTAAACTCTTGATAGTTGACCACAGAAGGATAGATGGCAGTGTGATAGCTGTTTTGTGGAGGAAGTGACCTCTCTGATGTTTATTTAACATGGCTATATATGTGGACTGTTATTGTACAGGCAGAGGGAGGGAGGCAGTGGGAGAGAAAGAGACAGACAGGGTGAAGCAGGGAGCAGTGGTGTTTTCTTTAAAGGAAGCTGTCATTAGGGTGAGCTGCTGGTCTGTTGCTCAGCTACAGATGTGTGTTTAAATAGGGACGAGTAAACAATGGGAACGTCGTGTGTGGCTTTGCAAAAAAAAAAATTAGTATGAGCCTCGAGTCTTTAATATTTTGTCTCCTTTGTAGCAGCTGCAGCAGTCAGACTGTTATTATGAGGAGAAGTGTGTGTGGGGGGGGACCATCTTCTGCATCTTCTGTCTTCAGTGTATATAAGGAGGCCTTGTGTCCGCTCCTGCTGTAGGGCGTCAGTGACGAGAAGGACATTTGGTCACAGTGGCATCGCCGTGCACACCTGGTACGCCTGCCCCGCCCTCATCAAGTCCATCTGGGCCATGGCCATCAGCCAACACCAGTTCTACCTGGACCGCAAGCAGAGCAAGGTCAGTGCCAGCACAGACAACTGACCACAGACAGGTTCAAACTGACTACAGACAGATTCAGGCTGACCACAGACAGATTCAGGCTGACCACAGACAGGTTCAAACTGATTACAGACAGATTCAGACTGACCACAGACAGATGCAGACTGACCACGGACAGGTTCAAACTGACTACAGACAGATGCAGACTGACCACAGACAGATTCAGACTGACCACAGACAGGTTCAAACTGACTACAGACAGATGCAGACCGACCACAGACAGATGCAGACTGACCACAGACAGATTCAGACTGACCACAGACAGATTCAGACTGACCACAGACAGTTTCAGACTGACTACAAACAGATGCAGACCGACCACAGACAGATTCAGACTGACCACGGACAGGTTCAAACTGACTACAGACAGATGCAGACTGACCACAGACAGATTCAGACTGACCACAGACAGGTTCAAACTGAATACAGACAGATGCAGACTGACCACAGACAGATTCAGACTGACCACAGACAGGTTCAAACTGACTACAGACAGATGCAGACTGACCACAGACAGATTCAGACTGACCACAGACAGGTTCAAACTGACTACAGACAGATGCAGACTGACCACAGACAGATTCAGACTGACCACAGACAGGTTCAAACTGACTACAGACAGATGGAGACTGACCACAGACAGATTCAGACTGACCACAGACAGGTTCAAACTGACTACAGACAGATGCAGACCGACCACAGACAGATTCAGACTGACCACAGACAGTTTCAAACTGACCACAGACAGATGCAGACTGACCACGGACAGGTTCAAACTGACCACAGACAGGTTCAAACTGACCACAGACAGATTCAGACTGACCACAGACAGATTCAGACTGACCACAGACAGTTTCAGACTGACTACAGACAGATGCAGACCGACCACAGACAGATTCAGACTGACCACGGACAGGTTCAAACTGACTACAGACAGATGCAGACTGACCACAGACAGGTTCAAACTGAATACAGACAGATGCAGACTGACCACAGACAGATTCAGACTGACCACAGACAGGTTCAAACTGACTACAGACAGATGCAGACTGACCACAGACAGATTCAGACTGACCACAGACAGGTTCAAACTGACTACAGACAGATGCAGACTGACCACAGACAGATTCAGACTGACCACAGACAGGTTCAAACTGACTACAGACAGATGGAGACTGACCACAGACAGATTCAGACTGACCACAGACAGGTTCAAACTGACTACAGACAGATGCAGACCGACCACAGACAGATTCAGACTGACCACAGACAGTTTCAAACTGACCACAGACAGATGCAGACTGACCACGGACAGGTTCAAACTGACCACAGACAGGTTCAAACTGACTACAGACAGATGCAGACTGACCACAGACAGATGCAGACTGACCACAGACAGGTTCAAACTGACTACAGACAGATGCACACCGACCACAGACAGATTCAGACTGACCACAGACAGGTTCAAACTGACTACAGACAGATTCAGACTGACTACAGACAGGTTCAGACTGACCACAGACAGATTCAGACTGACCACAGACAGATTCAAACTGACTACAGACAGATGCAGACCGACCACAGACAGATGCAGACTGACTACAGACAGGTTCAGACTGACCACAGACAGATGCAGACCGACCACAGACAGATGCAGACTGACCACAGACAGATTCAGACTGACTACAGACAGGTTCAGACTGACTACAGACAGGTTCAGACTGACTACAGACAGATGCAGACTGACCACAGACAGATGCAGACTGACCACAGACAGGTTCAAACTGACTACAGACAGATGCAGACCGACCACAGACAGATTCAGACTGACCACAGACAGGTTCAAACTGACTACAGACAGATTCAGACTGACTACAGACAGGTTCAGACTGACCACAGACAGATTCAGACTGACTACAGACAGGTTCAGACTGACTACAGACAGGTTCAGACTGACCACAGACAGATTCAGACTGACTACAGACAGGTTCAGACTGACCACAGACAGATGCAGACCGACCACAGACAGATGCAGACTGACCACAGACAGATTCAGACTGACTACAGACAGGTTCAGACTGACCACAGACAGATTCAGACTGACTACAGACAGGTTCAGACTGACCACAGATAGATTCAGACTGACTACAGACAGATGCAGACTGACCACAGACAGATTTTTGGTTGTGAATCTGTGGATCCTTTTTTTTCCTCAGGAGGGAAGTTGCACTGAAGTGTCTGTGTGTTGCATGCATGGTCATTGATGTTTATGACTAGATGGGTGAGGAGGAGAGCAACTTAAATGTTAAATGTTGCTGAAGGAGGACACTGTCCTTGCCCAGAGACCACTCTGTGACTATGTTGTGCTTTGTTGGGGGTTGCCAATGTCCCTCTCAAGGACAAAATACAGAAAACACCTTGACTTGGAAGAGAAAAGCTGCAGAAGGCAACATCACTGATCTTAAAAAAAAAGACAAAAGCTCTGGAAATAGATGCAGACATTTTTGCTGAGCAAGCAAAATCTGGCACTTTGGTAGCTCAGCTGATCACCATATCAAACGTCATCAGGAAAAGATACAAAGTCAGTTATATTCTGACCATTGTTTATATTTATAGGATTTTTAGAAAATCTCTTATATTTCATTAGAGGTGACATTAAAAGCTGTTCTTAAATTTGACTTCCTGAAACCTGCAGATACCCTTTGTGTAGATGAACAGTTTACAATGTAACAAACCTCCTCTTTGTGTCCAGTCAAAGATCCATGCAGCTCGAAGTCTGAGTGAGATCGCTATAGACCTGACAGAAACGGGGACACTGAAGACGTCTAAACTGGCCAACATGGGCAGCAAGGGCAAGATCATCAGCGGCAGCAGTGGTAGTCTGCTCTCCTCAGGTCAGTGTGTGTGTGTGTGTGCGTGTGTGTGACAAAGAGTATGTGTGTGTTTTAGGGAGAAAACAAAGGGGGACACTAGTTTCTGTTATTTGAATATCATGTTAAAAAAGTTTGATGGGAAAAAAAGTCTTCCTAATTTTTCACAAAAAAAATTTACGCTCATTTGAGGTATTTTGTCTTTCTAAAAGCTAAATGTGAGATGAAAACAACTTGTGTAGCTAACATTTAACATTTAACTCAAATGACTGATCAGCTGTTTCAGCTGCACAGATATCCCACAATTATGCTTTTCTTTGTCTTTGTCTCCACAGACAAGAAGGAATTTATACAACTTTCTCAACTGATTTTTAAAGATGTCATTTATCTTCACAGCCTCCTTCTTCTTCTCTTTATTAGACATGTAACATAGTTTATTCCACCACCTACAGACCAAACTCTGCTTTGCATATGATGTAGTGGCTCGAAACCAGTGTGAGGGGAATGGTGTTGTTGACAACTGGAGAGACAGACACAGCTGCTTCTGGAAAGAGGCCATTGATTCTGTGCACGCACATACACACACACACACAGCCACCATCTCTCTGTATGTATAGAACACACAGCTCCCACTGCCTCTAAATTTAGTGTGCGAGAGTTTGAAAAGTTCAGCAGGTCAGTATATAACTTCACCGCAACATGTTTAACACAATAAAGCTTATCTGTGTCTAACAAAGTGTCTGAACATTGTGCATGAACCAGAATTAGAAGGAGAGGAAACTGGCCTTTCTTAACCCTGGACATGTAACATTAGTTTCGTGCTAGAAACGGAGTACAGTAGGTTAACTGCTGCTCCGTTATCCCTCATAAAATCACAGTAGCTGGAGCCAGCAGCATTTAGGAGGTATTTGAAGGTCTTTGAGGAGGCAGGAATGTGGCTGTGCAGGCTGTGGGGTCGGCTATTTACAGTATGTGGCCCACCGTGCTGAATCAATTACTGCTGTCAGGGACCAGGAATGGCTTCCAGCAATAATGTCATGCATGCTCTTCTCGTTTTCATCCCTTCATACGAGCTAATCCTCCCCATCGGATCCGTTACTTCCTCCTACTCCATTTTCTCAGCAGACAGACACTGTTTCTCCTCCTACTTCCTTCCCTTTATCTGCCTGAGTCCTCACCGTTCTCTGGTTTCACCTTGTCTCCATCTTATCAGTGTGAGTTTTATCTCTGTAGTGTCATTGTGGTCATGATCCTCTGCCTACTGGAGGCCATCTTTGTCCAGCAACGTTAACTGTTGCTACAGGAATATCACATGTATCTCTTATCTGATTTTTTCCCCCATTGTGATTCTGCTGCAGTTTTTTGTTATTGCTACATATGACCTTACATAGAATATGTCTATGTGTGTGTTTTTGGAAGCAGGTTACACAGCCTGGCACCATCTATCTGAGTCTTGGAGATTGTGCGACACACTAATCTGCTCCTTCCCTGAAACACTTGCATGAACACGCCACTAAAAAACTCAGTTTCCTTATCAAAATGTTCCATTCACTTCCCTGTAAACATCCTGTGAGTCGGGCAGGTGCAGGCACACAATCTCTGCCTCAAAACAAGGCCAACAAGACCACCAACAAGTGCATGCTGGTCCTGGTCCTGCCTTTACCATATGTGCTGTCTGGACCCTGCAGGCTCACAGGAATCAGACAGCTCTCAGACAGCAAAGAAGGACATGCTGGCAGCGCTGAGGGCCAGGCAGGAAGCTCTGGAAGAAACACTAAGACAGAGACTAGAGGAGCTCAAGAGCATCTGCATCAGAGAGGCGGTAGGACAACACACATTCTTTCTAAAAGCAGCTTATTTTAGCTCTTCTTTTCACCTGTGTTTACCTGTTTTCCATTTTCATCCTTCTAGGAGCTGACAGGGAAACTTCCGAAGGAATATCCTCTGGATCCAGGAGAGGAGGCGCCCACAGTGAGGAGGAAGATCGGTACTGCGTTCAAATTGGATGAGCAGAAGATTCTTCCTAAGGGAGAGGTGAAGCCAACTCCTATAATATCCAATTAAATGTAAACAGAAGCTTATCCCAATAAGAGTTTATCCCCAGAGTTTTATCCCAATTTACCCCAGGGTATAAAACCCAGGACCAAGATAATAATCATACAAATATATTCTTTCATTTGTGTTACATCTGGTTAGAATTATAGTGAAGTGATTGCCTGAAACACTGATCTAGTGTCAAATTTTTGAAATAAACAATATAAATACACAATACTAAAAGTACCTGCACCTGGTACACTAGAGCTGCAACGATTAGTCAATTATTTAGTTGTCTTAATTAGTTGTCAACTATCACATTAATCACCAACTATATTGATATCTGATTAATGGATTTGAGTCTTTATTAAGAAGAAAATGTCCAAATCCTCTGGTTCCAGCTTCTCTGATTATTTTCTGGTTTCTTTAGTCTTCTATAATAGTAAACTGATGATCTTTGTTTTGGTCTGGACAAAAAATACATTTTATTCAACTATCAAAATAGTCATTAGTTGCATAGTTGCTGCCCTAATGTGCAACCACTCTGAGCCAGCTGTAATGTGTAATAGACATTATATATAGCGTCTACCAAACATTGGTTGATCTAACCCCCCCCAAGTCCAACCTGAATACTAAGTACCACAGGGAGACAATGGGTAACATTGTTACAGTCTTTGGTATAATTGAACCCCCAACCTACTAGTCTCAAGTGAGAAAAGTGAGGCTGAGACATCCTGCACTTCCTAAAACTATCGTTGCATCTCCTGCTTCTTTTTGTGCCACGGGTCGATTTTCCAGAGCAGCAGATCTTCTAAAAATAGTTTGGCAGCCTTCTCAGCACAGGAAGTGGTGATAGTAGGACTGTGTGTGTGCCTGTACTGTAGACATGTGCAAGTCTGAGGTTGCACGCTTTGAAAAGGATCCAGGTGACAGAATATCATAAAACTGCCTCACAAGCAAGAAAGATATTTGTTAATTTACACTTGAGCACCTCAGAATCATTCACACAGAAACAGAATTGAAGGAAAAGTTAGTGAGAGAATTCAGAGTTTGTCCAATCACATGTAAGAGAATTCAGCAGGGCTGTGTGTGTTCTCACACACACTATGTCACAGGATTGACATGAGTTTATTTATCTATAATCAAAGCCACTTGTTTATACTCTACTGTAATAATTTATACAGTCTGGCCCTGGGTGAACTATTCTGATAGATTATCTATTGATTATTGAAATGAATGAATTAACTTACTAGTTGATTAGTTCATAAAATGGTGGAAAATGTAGATCACTATTTTCCAAAGCTGATGATTCTTCTTAAAATGACTCTAATCGATTATCAAAATAGTTTGCAATTATTGTAATAAAAATAAATAAATAATGATCATTTAACTGACTTATCATTGCAGCTCTACACCATGTTGTCAAATACGTAAAAAGGTGGAATGAAGCTAAAACTCCCATTAAAACTGTAAAAAATAATAATAATAATAATAATAATGAATACCTGATGGAATATGTTGCATATGTAAAATGAAAATATATGAAAATATATCTAAAATATCACATATCAGCCTAAGCTGAACATTTGGATTCAGACTGTTTTACTATTACAGAGGTTTTAGCTCATTAGAGTTAAATTACAACTTTACAGGTACAAATATAAACTGTAGGAAAACACTTTGCCCTGTGTGACGCTCCAGCTCATAACCTTCAGATTATGAGGCTGATTCGCTGCCTGCTGTGAAAACAGGGCTGAACTACACATGTATTTGTGTTTTTAGAGGTTGACGCTGTTATTATTGTTTTATTTTACACTTACCACACACCAGGTAAACTGCAGAGTAAACAATGCAGGGAAGTGAAGTTCAGACTCAGCAGAGCAGACTATAAACAGACTGTAAAGAAAATGATGTTACGATATAAAAAATACTGCACATGTGGGAAATATATATTTTGAAACTATAGAAATACTATTGCATATTTCACAGTGCAGTGAACACATACATACACACTGCTGTCTGTGTGGATGAGGAGCGGATGAGTTGATGGGGGGGTATCCAGTGGTGAGAAAATTTGGACCTGCCTGCATCACAGATAGATGATTTCCGCAGTGTGTTTTCTCTGGCAGGGCTGTCTGTGTGTGTATGCGTGCGTGCGTGAATGTGTGTGCGTGTGTAAAACTAAATTCGTTGCATGGGAGAGTTGCAGTGTGTGTGTCTGCAGACTAAACGCTTGTTGTTTTTGGACAGTATGTATGTATTTGCTGCTGAAGTATTTTTGTGCCTGTGCTGCTTTTAGAGTGTTGCACTCACTGTGCGTGTGTGTGTGTGTCTGTGTGTGTGTGCATGAGGAAAAGAAAATTCTTACTCTTCTTTTTAATCCCAGGAAGAGGAGCTGGAGCGTTTGGAGAGGGAGTTTGCCATCCAGTCCCAGATCACAGAGGCAGCGCGGCGTCTCGCCAGTGATCCTCATGTGAGCAGTAAGAGGCTGAAGAAACAGAGGAAAACCTCATACCTGAACGCCCTGAAGAAGCTTCAGGAAATTGAGAACTCTATCAACGAGTACCGGGTCCGATCCGGCAAGAAGCCGACACAAAGAGCGTCACTCATCATCGAAGGTAAACATCTCCTCACTCCTCTTTATATATATTTTTATTCCTGTATTTATTTATATGTGTTCACCTTGCTGTATATATCTATACCCCTCCCCCTCAAAAAAAAGATTGCAAAAAATATTTTGGATCCATATTTACCTGATTTTGTTTATTTGTCCTACAGAGGCAAATATGGGCTCTGAAGACAGTTCACTGTCTGACGCTCTGGTCTTGGATGATGGTGAGTTCTATCAACTTCTTATGAAAACATGCGGTCAGAGCTTGTGTTTAAATATAACACACTAACTGAGAACTAAGAACAGCTACTCATTCTCTTGAGGTCTGGCCTGTGTTTCCCTGGCTGAACACAGGCCATTTAGAAGTATCTCCTCTTGTGATGTTACAGCTGCTAATTTTTATAAATATGCCACACAAATGTGAACATTAAACTGTCAAACTACTTCTCATAATAATAACAATAATGTGATTAGAGAACATCCTCATGTTAATCCAGTCCCTTGTTGTCTTCAGATGATCCTCATGTTACAGGTACCCCCACCTTCTCCCCAGTAGCATCACCTCATAAAGGCCTCCCCCCTCGGCCGCCGTCTCACAGCCGCCCCCCGCCACCACAGTCCCTGGATGGCCTGAGACACCTGCACTACTCCTCCCGATCCGAATACGATAAATCACCCATCAAACCCAAAATGTGGAGCGAATCATCACTGGATGAGCCCTACGAAAAAGTCAAGAAACGCTCCTCTCACTCAAGGTACAGTAAGAGTCCATCTACACATATATGTATGTATGTATATATATATATATATGTACAATCAAAAAGCTTAAAAAGCATTCTTCTCCTCCCCGTCAAGTCACAG
This sequence comes from Lepturacanthus savala, assembly GCA_030544235.1. Lineage (NCBI taxonomy): Eukaryota > Metazoa > Chordata > Actinopteri > Scombriformes > Trichiuridae > Lepturacanthus > Lepturacanthus savala. The sequence continues at coordinate 4,878,401 of CM060465.1, forward strand.
GCGTTTCCCAAGCTCCGGCAGTGCAGACGTGGGCGGCAGCAACTCTCTGCAGAGCAGCCCCATCAGGAGCCTTCCTCACTGGAATTCTCAGTCCAGCATGCCATCAACCCCGGACCTTCGGACCAGGACCCCTCACTACGTACATTCCACTAGGTCAGTGTTCATCTACGAGGGGATTCTGGAATCTGAACACATCTATGATGTATTCTCCCCATGTTTCCCTGCATTGGTGCCGTTAAATAATTAATTAATTAATTTAACTTCAGCAGTCCTAATCAAAATTAGAAATGTGTCAACGGCAGTGAACGCCAAACGCAGCCTCTATTTCTGACCTTTCCTTTTTAACATCTGTTTATTCACCCCCAGATTGAAGTCCCATTGTTTTTCAGTGAATTAATCCTCTGTCCATCACGTGAGCTGTTTTAACACGCTGCCGTCTCTCTGTCTCAGGTCAGTGGACATCAGTCCCACACGTCTGCACAGCATCGCTCAGCACTTTAGGAACCGCAGCTCCAGTCTGGAGTCTCAGGGGAAACTGTTGGCGTCAGACACCGACACACACCCACACCCGCTGGGCACGCTGGGCAGCCCCGACTTCTTCCTGGGCCCCGGACGCAGCTCCAATGGCTCCGACCCGCTGGACGACTGCTCCTCCTGCACCAGCCAGAGCAGCTCGGAGCATTACTACCCAGCCGGGGCGCCGCTGGCCCCCGGCAGCAACCCCAACTACTCCACACTGGGGGAGGACTCGCCCTCCAAAGCCAGACAGAGGCAGCGGCAGCGGCACAGGTACAGGTGGTGCTGATGTAGGGCTGCTCAATTATGGACAAAAAATCATTATCAGGATTATTTTGGTCAGTATTGAAATCATGATTATTCAATCAATTATTTTTTAGTTACACAATTTATTCAGCATGAGTGACCGTGCTTTTGTTTGAGATGTTAAACAAATTTCTTGTGGTGCCACGTAGAGATCATCTGATAGACAATGTTGCACCATATATATATATAAAATGTCAAATATTAATTAGAATTAATTGCGATGTGTGTGTTGTGGTCCCTCTCCAGGTCTGCAGGCCACCTGGGCTCCTCCAACTCCGGCTCCATGCCCAACCTGGCAGCGAAGAACGGCTCCGGTGGCAGCTCAGGCGGAGGCAGGATCGGAGGAGGACACCATGGCGTTTACCTCCACAGCCAGAGCCAGCCCTCCTCCCAGTACCGCATTAAGGAGTACCCACTGTATGTGGAGGGCAGCCCCAACCCCGTGGTGGTGCGGAGCCTGGAGAGCGACCAGGAGGGCCACTACAGCGTCAAGGCCCAGTTCAAGACCTCCAGCTCCTACACGGCCGGGGGCCTGTACAAGGAGGCCTGGGGCGGGGAGGAGGGTGTAGAGGGCAGCGGCCGCCTCACACCCTCACGCTCCCAGATCGTACGGACTCCGTCGTTGGGGCGAGAGGGCGGAGGAGGGGGGAGGGCAGCGGTGTCCGAAGAGCTGCGGTGCTGGTACCAGAGGTCCTCAGGGAGCCTGAAGGAGAGGAGCCACTCACATTCAGGATCCACCTGCTCTGACACAGGGTCGCAGCAGGGAACTCTGGGACACGGGCGGGGGAGTCGAGTGGGAACGCTCGCCAAGTGCTCGCCAGGTGAGTCATCGGGTTATCGGAGTTTAGAGTTTAGAGTTACTGTTAATAACCAGGAACTCGCTGTGTAATTCAACATTTAAATGATATTTACATTTTAAAGACTTACAGTCTGTTCACTGACTGTGTGTTGAGTTACTGTTTGTTGACTGACTGCTGACAATCTGACTGTTAAATGCCTGTTGACTGTCTGTTGACTAACTACGTATATGCTGACTGATTGTCTGACTGTCTATTGACTGTCTGTTGACTGAATGTCTGTTGACCGTCTGTTTTTTCCTTTCAGCTGCATCCCCTCACAGTCAACGAAGTATGACGCCATCCAGTGAACACGCAGCCACGCCCACTCCCCCCTGCAGCCCACAGCACATTCTCAACTGGCAGAGCGGGTAAGACACACACACACACACACACACACACACACACACACACACACACACAGGGCAGCAGCCTGTATGAAGCTGAATGACACTGATTCAGACTCAGTGTAAGTTGCTCTCAGACTGAATCTGTGTCAGCTGTTCTCTACTGTTCCACTAATCCCACTGGATCAATTAACATGGTTTTGGAATAACAACTATTTTTAAACCTCCATCATACTCAGATGATACAGTATCCTGGTCTTGACTCTTCATCCTGTTTTTGTCTCAGTGTTTCACTGGCTGCTCTTTGTTTCTTCACTCCTGTTGTTGCTGTGGTCTGTGCTGACAGCTAATCCTTCTCCTCCTTCACGTTACTGTCTCTCTTTCTGTACTAACCCTCCTTTACTTTGTGTGTGTGTGTGTCCTCTCTCCTGGTTTAGAGGCACAGCAGACAGCTCTCCTACTGAGGACGTCTGTCAGTCTCCTCCTCAGCCCGGCTCTGATGCATAGAGGTACAGTCCATGATCTGAACAGAGTGGAACTGCTGCAGACTTACACAGACAATATCTGTCAGAAACATCTGTCAGAATCACTCGCAATCTGACAAATACACGACTCTGAAAGTGTCATGTGAAATAAATCCTCATATCCGTAGGAAGGTTTATAGTTTTTCTGCCATGTCCTCTGTCTTTGGCTGATCTGACCTCTGACCTCTGCATGTTCTCTGCTACATGTTTTGACTGTGACGCTTCACTCGCTTGATTCCTTCAGGATTTATACTAATGAAAATACTTCACCTTGTGCTGTTTCTTTAAAAAAACAAATCGTGAATCAACTGGAAATTGGATCTGCTTCTATTTTGATAATTGATTAATGTCAGTCAGTCATTTTCTATACCCGCTTATTCCTCATTAGGGTCGCAGGGGTCTGCTGGAGCCAATCCCAGCGCGTTACTGTGAGAGGCAGGGATACACCCCAGATGGTCGCCAGCCAATCATGGGGCACACACACCATTCACTCACACACTCACACCTACGGGCAATTTAGAGTCTCCAATTAACCTCAGCATGTTTTTGGACTGTGGGAGGAAGCTGGAGAACCTGGAGAAAACCCACAAGACACAGGGAGAATATGCAAACTCCACACAGAAAGGTCCCAGACCCAGGACCCAAGGAGGTCCTGAACCTGCGACCTTCTTGCTGTGAGGCAACAGCGCTAACCCCTGCACCGCTGTGTCGCCCATTGATTAATGCATTTGAGTAATTTTTAGGAAGAAAATGCCCAAATTCTCTGGTTCCAGCTTCTCTTCTCTGATTATTTCCTGGTTTCTTTAGTTTCTATAATAGTAAACCTTTGGGTTCAGATTACTACCTGATCTTTGGGTTGTGGACTGTTGGTCTGGACAAAAAAAGACATTTTAGGTTGAATCTTCAGCTTTGATGAAACACTGATCCACATTTACACCATTTTATCAACCAAGCAACTAATCAATTAATCATTTCAGTAATCGGTTGATTTATCATATATCAGAATAGCCTATAGGTCACTGGCTATTGTTGGTCAATAATACAATAATATGGTCAGTCAGTCAGTCATTTTCTATACCTGCTTATTCCTCATTAGGGTCGCAGGGGTCTGCTGGAGCCAATCCCAGCGCGTTACGGCGAGAGGCAGGGATACACCCCAGATGGTCGCCAGCCAATCGTGGGGCACACACACCATTCACTCACACACTCACACCTATGGGCAATTTAGAGTTGCCAATTAACCTGAGCATGTTTTTGGACTGTGGGAGGAAGCCGGAGTACCCGGTGAAAACTCCACACAGAAAGGTCCCAGACCCCGGACCAAGGAGGTCTTGAACCTGCGACCTTCTTGCTGTGAGGCAACAGCGCTAACCCCTGCGCCACCGTGTCGCCCCAATAATATGGTATACCTCCTTACTTAAAAATAGCAACAGTATTAGTAACAGGATTACCGTCATTAAAAAATGACCTCATTTGAAAAAAATGGCTAAAAAAAAACATGAATAGATGTGAAGCATAGATTTAAAGATTATTTTCGTTTAATTTATGTTAGAGAAAAAAAGTTTGGACTTGGAAAGGGTTCAAATTTCAAACTGAAAGTAGGCCAACATTAAAAATAAACCAATGGGCAGCATCCCCGTTGCTGCATGTAGCCTCGCTCACATTTTCATTCCTGGCTTTGTTATGTATTATTACTTTTTATTATTTGATAAGCCTATAAATAGGCTACTGGATACTATAGGGCTATGTACTAATTTAATTGATTAATCAGTTAATCGGTTAATCAGTGTACTTATAAGCCTGATTGCTATTTTCTGTCTAAACGGTGCCCTTCACGTGATATTTCATTGGTCACAGTAATACCTGTGTGGAGAGATGATTTAACAGTATCAAACTGTAGATACTGCCCAATCCTATCGTCAGATCATTTAAACTTTTACTTGTTTCCGTTTTGTTTGGTGTTTTTTAAGAAAGCAAATGTAAAGATCCCCTCCACACATTTAAAGAAGTATGTTAATGACTACTATTATTTAAATAATAAGTGAAGCAATCTTGTTATAATCATTCACATTAAATCCTCCTTCTGTGTCACTAAATAGTCCAGAATCCCTGAATATGCAAATATTGTTTATTTTAGACACAAGATGTCTCGTCCTCTAAAGTCTCAGTATTTGTGGTCAATCAGGTTTCCATGTCACACTTGTGATGTCATAAATCCTGCTTGTAGACCCGCCTCTTAAAGATAAAAATCTGTTTAATGAGCTCAGATGAAGGTGAAAACAGCTTCTAGTGTCACAGTATTTTTTTTTTCAATGAATATTTTGGTTTGTAAATATACTGCTGCTGCTAAACTGACTTTTAAAATGTATCTCTGAATTTCATTCATTTGTTGATTGTTTCCAGTTGTTGTTTACTTTTGGCTGTGTGTTGTCCTGTATCTGGGTCAGTAACAAATAATGTTTGGTAAGATGAGAAAGTCAATAACCTTTTAAAAGACAGTTTTATTCATCATTCATCATCTCTATAAATGTACTTTGTGCTTTCACGTTGGTTTCTTGTTATTTGAAAATCCATTTGTATCCTTTTGTTTTTCCACAAAAATCAAGATTATGTGCATTTTTTTTTGTGCGAAATGTCAAATTGTGTAACTGAAACAAAATAATAAATTTTAAATACATAATCCACCAAGAATTTAAATCTAGTTGATAGCATGTGTTTTTAATTTTTAAAAACCTTTTTAACATTTTTATCTGGTACCACATTTTTAGGGTTACACCACATGGCGGTTTTGTATTATTTGCCTCTGCTGTATTAAAAAATCTGCCACTTGACACAGTCTAGGAAAGTGAAAACCTCAATGAATGAATGTTAGTGTTTCTAAATGCTCCTTCCTCAGTCTGACGCTCTGTCTCTGCTCTACCTCTGCAGGTCTTTCAGTGACAGCTGTTTTCTCAGCAGCCCGTTGTGTTCGGAGCTGGCAGATGTGCAGTGGTATGGACATGACAAGGCCAAACCTGGAACCCTGGTCTGAGACCTTCCTGCAGGGCCCAGAACAGTCCACAGCCCTCTCAACTGTCCCCCACTACGACCCACGACAACCAACAACCTCATCCTCAAGGCCTGAGAAACCCTGAGCCTCCCTCCTCCTCCCCAGCCCCGCCCCCTTCCCGTCCTGTCTTTATTCCTCCTGTCACAGCTCAGCCGGACGGGGACACGCCTGCTGGGCTCTGATCAGCTGACTGCACGGGACAGACTGAGAGGAGCAAGCTCAGCCCCTGAAGCAGCAGCATGGACCCTCAGCACACCAGAGACGGGCCTGATGGGGAGAGAGAGAGAGAGAGCACAGAAATATATTACATATACATAGAACTTAGAACCATCCCAATGTCAGAGATTTCCAAGTCCTGTTTCAAATCCCTGACCTTCTTCTCCACCAATCAGAGGAAACCTGCTGGATTTGAGCCACTGGTTTAAAAATCCAACTAAAGTGTTACCACTGTTTATTTTTCCCTGCATATTTATATAAAAAAAAATAGAGAGAAGATGACAGACTTTTCAGAAATGATCTGGATCAGAAAGCATTTTTGTGACAAATTCCTCGTCTCAGTTTAACCAAAGACAACTGCTGGACTGACCAGGATCACACCGGGGTCACACCAGGGTCACACCGGGGTCACACCGGGGGTCTTGTTGAGCCGGCGTCCCTGTCAGTCCACCGTGAAGGAGTGGTTCTGGGACACTTGGGGAACATTCGGGGCGAGGACTAATAGCAATAACAAACATTGTAAAAGCATCTGAACTGGTTTGAATCTACAGAGTGAACAGAAGTTTTTTCCATGTTTCTCTGTGATGCTCCAAGGATCATTAGTGCGTCACAGGGACAGTTTGGATTTGTGCTAATTTGGTTTGGCATTAATGTTGCTTCCTTCAATGACTTTATTATTCATGTTTATTTCATGTCTTTGGTTCTCCACAGAAGTTCTTCATCTCCATCAGTCTCTGTCAGCCACAGGGGGGACTGTGAGGAGTCACATTTGACATTTGTCCCTTTCACCCATGAACGTAAAACACAATCTGCTGTTGGCATCACGTTTAGTTTGATATGGAAACTGTCCAACCATGCTGAGTCACTATCTCTGTCAGACCCTGTTACACTGACAGTCCTGACACACGCCAATAGTTTATTAGTACTGAACGTGTAGGTTAAATTGTAATCAATCACTGAAACGTCTTCAGACACCTCAGCGTCTCCAGCATCATGAACGGCAGGCTGAGTTTCTGTTATATTCTATTCTGGTCTTTAAGCACAAACAGGAGCCGAGTCTGAGGCTGAACCTACAATCCACCACCATTAAAGCAGAGAGGAATGAGTCACTTTTTACACTAAAGGGACACTGATGGATTTTGAAATTGACAATAATTACCTATAATCACTGACTGTCAGGACAGAAGAGAAGCCATAACCACACATCTGTCGCTCACACACAGCCAATCAACAATCAGATGTTCAGCAGAGGGTTAGAAAAGCACAGCTGCTTTAATACTGAGGCAGAACTCAACCAGTCTATTTCCCTCATCTTCACTGACCCAAGAGTCATGTTTATCATTGTATATGTGTTGCACAGATGTTTGTTTTGCTCTCCAAAGTGTTTCATTTAGTCTCATAGCAGTGTCACGTTTGGAGCAGGAATCATTCACATCCTGTTTCCTTCATATGCTGACTTAAAGGTACAGTCTGTATTTTTCTGCTGGCTTCTAGTTTGCAGATTGTGAGTGAGAATCCCAACATGCAGAAGAAGCTACGGTGGAAACGCCGTCCATTCAGCACCACTGTACAAACATGGCGGCTTCAGGGAGGGAGGATCAGGGGAGTCAGTATCAGTTTAGTGCACACTTTGATCTCAATGGGCTGGAGCAGGGAAAATAAACGTATATATATAAACGCCTACAATTTTCTCATCCTTTTTATGTAAACAAATAGATTATAGCTATTTACATGATTAATTAACCTTCAATTTACAAAACAAGAGAGAAAACAAGAAAAAAAGGTGAAACAATATGATGTACCAGTTATTCTATAACCAGTCAATCTACTGTCACATTTCAAATCAGAAAACATAGTCATTGAACACTATTTAAGCAGCAGGTCTCCTGCCTTACAAACCATTTACAAATCAAACTGTAAATAATTTATCCATTGAGCTCTGAAAGATTCTCACTGACTTCACATTTCCGTGAAGAAACAGGAACTGGCCCATTGTCTGTCATACTTTGTACAGTTGTCCAGTGGCCAGATCAGACCCTTTAGCTGGCCATTTCTGGCCCTCGAGCCACATGTTTGACACCCCTGATAGATAAGAATTGCTCAATCTAAGCTAATAAAAGCATAACAATTCTTATTTTCATTAAATTATATACTAATTCAAACATACTAAAGAATATTTTATTCCTGTTCTAGTAGATACTAAATCCTACATCCTGGACCATTAAGTCCACCTCAGACTTGTAGAGTATTTTACTTTGAAGATTTAGAGATTTCCATCCATGTTCGGTCAAATAAAAGAGATTGGAACTTCCTGCTCATCAGCAGTTTATTATTATTCAAAAGTGTTTAAGTCACCTATAGAGTTTGACTCTGGTCACTTTAAATCTAAAGCCTCAGCCCCTGCATGTCTCAGATTAGACGTCCAGCCTCTCTGGACAGTAGCCGTCTTCTCCTTCACCACCGTGACAGTGACGTTTTCACCTTGTAGAGAATCTCTCACCTCTGAGCCCGACTGTGATGACGTATGACGTTCTCCTCCCTCCGTGGCTCCAACATGCCCCCTCTTCTCGTCCATAGACGTGTGTGTGTGTGTGTGTGTGTGTGTGTGTGTGTGTGTGTGTGTGTGTGTGTGTGTGTGTGTGTGTGTGTGTGTGTGTGCGTGCGTGTGAGGTTTTTGTAATACTCGAAGAGAAATGAACTAACTCTTTTATCAGTCTTTTTCCTGTATGTACGGAGGGGCACTGTTGTTTTGGGGGTTTTTAACATTCACATTGATTGTTTTAACAATGTTCCATTTTATATGAACCAGTATTGTTTGTTTTGTTTGTTTTTCTGTTCAGACATTGTAAACAACCCCTTCAGGTGCTACCGATTGACCAGTTACTGCTTTGTCACGTAGGATCTAGACATCTCTTCATAGTTAATCAATAGATTCAATACCAGATGTGCAAAATGAAGCTTATTTTGACAGTTTAATAGTAGAACACTCCCCCTACCAGACAAATAGAGCATGTAACTTGATTTTATCAGTTCTGTTCAACAGTAACAATACATTAAACGTGTTGTAGAAAAAAATGTGGAATCAATTAAAAAAAAAAGAATTCCACAGTTAATTTATTCTTTTTTCTATTAAAATTTGTATAGTAACTTTACATTTTTCAAAACTGTGTTGTTGGAAACTGATGATGAATTTTCCAGAGACGCTGTGGTGGTTCTTGAAATTAAGAAAAATAAATTATTGATGAATGTTCTCAAAATTCTGCCTTTTCCTGTTTATTTGTCCCTCTTCCTCTTTTTTTAGTCATGGTTCAGTCCAGGTGTGTCACACCACATCCTCGCTGTAGTCTGCTGAAAGCTCAGCAGACCAGCCACAGCATCAGAGGGAATCCCCACATGTAGTCACCGCTTCCTCTGATCTGGACACACTCACTCTCTTGTCATCACATCCAGACCTCAGACTCACTTCCACTCCCCGTTCCCCCCTGAAGAAGCAGGAAGTGGATTTCCTGTGGAATTCAAAAGGAAGATACGCTCCAAGCATTAAAGATATTACTCATCCAGATTAAACAGCTGCACATACTGGAAGCATTTAGTTTTTTTCATGCCATATTTGCACAGCACTGCTTCACATGCCTGGCTGCTAGTGGAACATTCCCTTTTTTTGTAAATGCAACGTGGAATCATTCAAGTGTTCTAGCACTAAACACTACAACTCAACACACTCAAAGCACAAAACACCAGCTACACAGGCTGCAAACAATCATGTGATACTTCACCACAGAGAAGTGGTTTGCTGGTTGTCAGTTTCTGTGAGGACACACAACCCCATCATCCCACTTTCTTTCATTCTTTGATTCTCCTTCTGTGTCCGTTTCCTAATGAGGCCCATGTTACTCTTTGTACTCGGTTTGTTCCCATAGCAGCAGCTCCACCAGGCAACAGCTGGAAGCTGTTAGCCAGACATGCCGTGAGAAACTCACTCCTCTGTGAGGCTTTTTTCACTTGTACAAGTATGTTTGTTTGTGTGTGTGTGTGTGTGTGTGTGTGTGTGTGTGTGTGTGTGTGTGTGTGTGTGTGTGTGTGTGTGTGTGTGTGTGTGTGCTTTACAAGTGGTGAATGACCTTGCTTTATATTCTTAATGAAATCCTCCATTATTTAAATACTCAAACACACCACACCCTTGAGTGTGTGTGTATGTGTGTGCGCGTGCATGCATTCAGTGTAGTCCTCCACATCTATCTTTGTGTAGGCGTTTTATGACATTTTTTGAGCATTAGGACATTTTGATTTAGGCCCTGACTTGGTTTTATTAAAGGTAAAAGTTAAAGTTAGTGTTAGACATGTTATATAACATCTTCTCTAAAATTAGCATCTGTAGGAGAATGGAAGAAACTAAAAGTAAAACATTAACACCACACTTCACACACATAATCATATTGTTTTTTCTCCAACTGCCAAATATTTTTATTTTTAGAAAATATTTGGCATCTGAAGTGAGATATTTCCATCTTCTATTGTTGCATAAACTATGGGACTTAGTCTGTTTATTAGTACAACATGCATACAACATTACTACAACATGAATCATGTCAATGCTGCCCCCTGCTGTGTCCACAGAACATTACACCAGCAGGCACACACACATACACACACACAACACACACACACAGGTGGTAATAGAGCTTTTTGCTGTTAAAGGTAAATGGTTATATCTGTTTAATTATCAGAATGTCACATGCACTAAAATGATACTGCAGCAAAAATGTAAAACACAAGGGGGGTATTCCATGAACTAACCTGAGATGAGGGTGAGTCTGACTCAGTCACCATGGTAACTGACTCCATGAATATAACTTGAACATAACTTTCTGCTGGAAGGTTTACTTGAAGAAACCACCTCCCACATGAAGAAGCTCTTCAAAATGGATTGTATATATATATATATATATATATATATATATATATATATATATATATATATATATATATATATATATATATATATATATATATATATATATATATATATATATATATATATATATAGTATATATGTGTGTGTGTGTGTGTGTGTGTGTGTGTGTGTGTGTGTGTGTGTGTGTGTGTGTGTGTGTGTGTGTGTGTGTGAAGAAGTGACTGATATGGAAATCTGGAAGGATTCCCATATTCTGTAAAAACTTCTTAAAATATGTTTAAGAAGATATTACAGAATATGGGACTATGGGAATATGGGACTAACGGGTCAAAGTACTGTGGAAACCTGGTTTGATAGCGAGGGACGGCATACATCCCACTTTGGATGGTGCCTCTCTCTTATCTAGGAACATGGTGGATTTTAAAACCCACAACACTGACAATCCATAGTTGAGGTGGAAGGAGGTGGAATTTGATTCCTACACAACCCTCTGACCTCCCTCAGAGCAGTCACCCACTCAGGGTGAACTTTATAAAGACTGTGTCTGTCCCCAGACCATTTATTAATTTATTTCTCTCCTCTATATCAAACAGAAGACGAGTTACACATAGTAACTTAATTCAAATCAGCAATGAAACAGCTAAAGTGCAGCAGGATTGGAGGATGAAATATAGACTTTTAAACACTAGATCTCTGTCATCCAAAGCTGTATTAATAAACAATCTAATATCAGATTATAATATTGATTTATTCTGTCTTACTGAAACTTTTGCTCTCAAATCTTTGTTTTCATGCAAACCTCTTCTGTTTGGTACATAAACGTAATTCCATAGAGAGAGAGAGAGATTCAGAGGAGTCATAAAATATATTGATGATGTTCATATTTAAAACCACAAATATATCTTCTTAATGACATCCCAACTTCAAACAAACTTAAACAAAACTATAATGTGTATTTAACAGTACAGTTAAAGTTATTAAGTCTTTAATTTTTTGTTTAACATGCAGCTTATTTTGCAGCTTTTGAATTTTCAGACACTCATCATATCTTAAAAATGTTTAAAAAGTTCATGTTGACCAGAGGTCACTGACTCTGCTCCTGCAGGTTTAAGGAAACAACACTAACATACCTGATTCTAACTATCAACTTGTTGTCAAGCAGCTAAAGCTTCTTAAAGCCTTGATAACAAGTTGATAGAATAAAGTGTCTTCATCCTTTATTAGACCTTTGGTCTTGGAGTTTACAAAATGCTCTAGTAGCAGGAATATGTTTGAAAGCCTTTTTTTCTTTTAAATGGACAAAAATTGTACAGTAACTAAACAAATTCATGTTCACAGGTTGAATTCCACATGTTCCAGTAAAGGCCCGTTGGTGTCATCTGCATCCTGAGAGGAAGAAAACGTTCATATGAAATACAGATCATGACCATAGAATCAGCTGACAGAGATTAGGTATTTCCTGACTAATTCAAAGTCCTGTATTGTTCATAGTGACCTGTGGGATGCGGCTGTAGGCCTGGACCTGTGGTGGACTGTAGCGGTGCAGGCCTCTCCAGCACAGGAACAGCACGTAGACTGACAGCAGCAAACACACAGCAGTGAAAGCTGTGGAGCTTCCCTGAGCAACATATGAACCCACAAGCTGGAAATAAAGAGGAGGAAACTTCACCCACAGCTCAGATAATAACAAATACTATTATTACATTTGTAAGAAGCGTTTATCAGGTTTTGAATAATTTACATCGTGTTCATGTGGGTTTCTTGTTATTTAAAAATCCATTTGTATCATTTTTTTCTTTTTTACAAAAATTTAGCAATGCAATTTAGTGTGATTTTGGACATGAAATGTTAAATGGTGTAACCTAAAACGAATAATACATTTTAATCCACCTAGAATATATAACTAGTTGATTACATGTGTTTTTACTGTTTTAAAAACCTTTTTAGGAGAAACTATTAAACGATCTGGTACCAAGTTTTAAGGGTTACACCACATGGTAACTTTGTCACTGACCCACATATAAATCTTGACTGAGAGAATCCCTGGTGTAAATGAGAATAAATCAAGTTGATAGTAAAGTAGAATGACCTGTTGGTGTGTGTTGAGAACATCTGGATGATCAGACCTGAGGCTGTTGGACAGAACAGCAGAGAATCCAAACAGCACACTGAAGAGGTTCAGACTCAGCAGAGCCACGATCTGTTCAGTTTATTATCATAGTTTAGTGGCTGATACAAGCAAAACAAAAGCTGCCAAATAAATGAATATATAAAGTATTTACCTTTGATTTATTAGCTTTTCTCTGAACCTCTATAGACAAACAACCAGCAGCCAAAAACTGCAACAAACACAGTCACAAACTAGATTTTAACACCAAAGAGGTTTGTAAAAAGCCAGAGGGAAACACTGACAGCAGATATGTTGAATATCAACGTTCATTGTATCATTGTTATTTTATATGTATCATCAACATTTTTATATGTATTGTATTAATGTTTTTATGTACATATCATATCAACATTTTTTTATGTATTATATTATTTTATATGTAGTGCTAATTTATCTTCATTTTTCTAAAAAGCTGTGATAACATCTGTTTTTTCAGCTGAAAAAGGGGCGTTTATTTTGAAGGACATACAATTTATGAGGTCACATGACCAGGATATCCTGTTTGCTCATGGACATTTGACATTTGAACATCATTGTCTTTTATTTCCCAAAATAAAAAATGTAACTCATTAATTTTGATGTTATAATTTATTTTTTCTAATATGCTAAAATAGATGTGTTGCTATATGGTAACAATAAGCAAATATGGAAAATTCCTAGTGCAAATCCCTAATGGAGTCTCATTGAATCATTGAATAATAGCAGTCCAATGTGTTAATCCAGCTTTTATTTATTAGAACACACCTCTTTCAACTAATTGTCCAATGTCACAGCCTTCAGAGCCTGATGTCATGAATGCTGGGTCTGGTTGGTTTTATAGAATCTACTGAACCTGCTGCTAAATAGTTTGTCATGTAGCAATAAAAATATAATAAAACCTGGATTAATCTGGTTAGTCACATTGGACTGATGCTATTTGGCTATACTTTACATAGCATGAGACTATGTTTACAACTTTTTATCTTATATTTTACTAATATATTTATTATTTAGACTATTTTAAGTAATAAAGACATTCAAAATATTTTTACCATGTCTAAGTAATATTTCATGCAATAGAGGATTCATGTTTTTTGACAACCACATAATTTCACAAATAATGTTTAAAGGCGTGTTTAGGTTATCGTTTGAAAAAACATCAAGTTTGGGATAAAATAATCTAATAATATAATATAATAATTATAATATTATATATATTATAATATTATATATATATATATATATATATATATATATATATATATATATATATATATATATATATATATATATATATATATATATATATATATATATATATATATATATATATATATATATATATATATATATATATATATATAAAATAATAAGTCATCTCCTGCAGCTTCTCCAAACCCAGACATGAAACAAAGCACAGATCCATCCACCCAACCCTCCTGCTGCTGCTGAGAGAAGAGGACCTGAAGAGGAACGTCCACTGAACTACGTTAACATGTCTGAAACCATGATTGTACGTATCTGTGGTTACAGAAACATAAACTGTCAGTGCTTCCCTCTGAGACTGAGCTGCTGTAGATATGTTTTATCATAGACATGAACTCACAAACAGGCTGGACCACACAGGTGTCATCATTGATACAGAACAGCTGTAGCTCACACATGCATGAGTGACTGTGGATAAGATGCAGGCTGAGGCGCTGAGAATCTGCCCCACCTGAAGGAAACATGATGTGGTTAGAAGTCAAGCGAACAGTTTAACAGCAGCAACACACACAGAGAGAATCTCACCCCAGCTACTGACAGTCTGGTGTTAACAACAGAACCAAACCAGCGATGGATCCTGGCGTTGGCCAGGTCCTGGTTGTTGTTGATCTGGGTCCGTGGGCGCGGCTCCTTAACATAGACCTGGTACAGCCCCTCCTGGAACATGTTCTCCGTCATCTGTTTTACAAGACAAACCTCTGACCATATATTTCACTTGCATATCAGTCACACACACATATACACACTTTCTGTTGAGCTTGAGCTACTATAAGTCAGATGTTTGTTACCTTCCCACAGTTTGTAGAGTTTTTACTTGTTTATCCACAGACTCTCATGTCAACAGAAGATCACTTCTAACTAAAGTAAAAAACACAAAATGATAAGCTTGTCGTCTCCCTGCTGCTGTTTTTCTTCAGCGGCGTCAGACCTCAGGGTTAAAGTTCACCTGTGCTGGTTTAGTTAATGGTTGAAGTCTACTCTGAAGGAAGTGATTCATGATCAGACATGAAGGAGTGACTCAAAGATCTTATCAGCCTGCAGACCAAGATTACTGCAGCTGCAGATTATATTTTCTGTCCTAACATCACCTCGCTCACTTTTTCCAAATCATTTAACCTCATGTCACCTTCCGTACCAAACACAGTTTACAGTTTAAGAATAAAACAACTTCACTGGGTTTTATTGTAGAAACAGATTGAAAACATAACAACATATATATATATATATATATATATATTTATAACATTTAATAAATACATATAATATAAAGTAAATAAATAAATCAGGTCTATATTTCTTGGGAATTATTTATTTCTTGCTAAATAAGAGTTCCCAAACAAAAACAAAGATTTGCAAGCACAATCATTTGATTTTCCAAATGACAAATAAAAGGATTTGCAAAAAACATGTAAAAAAAACAAAAGATTTCTAAACCAAAATAAAATTTCTCAAAAAATCTTTGAAAAAACATTGCACATTTTGCTAACAAACAAAAAAGATTTGCAAAAAAATGAAAAGAAATATTTGCAGACGAAAACAATCATAAAAAAAGATTCAAAAAACAAAATAAGATTTCCTCAACAAGAAAAGGTTGCAAAAAAATTCATAAAAAAATAAGATTTCCAAAAAAAAGAACAAAAAAAGATTTCAAAAGGTTTTGCAAACAATAAAGATTTGCAAACAAAAACAAAAGAGCAGGGCGCCTCCTTTATGTTCCTACTAAGCCCAACCCTATAACAATATCTTAATATAATAACCATTTAAACAACAATGAATGAATTAATGTATTAACCAACCTTCACAATTATCAACAATCTATCCCTCCTCCCTCTCTCTCCTTCCCTCCCCACCTTCTCCTCCTTCCTTACACATTTCAACATCTTCCATATCATCCTGTATCTATGACTCCCCCTAGTGTTCATAAAAATAATGTAGGTTCCTGCCTGTAATAAATTCCGCAACCTTAATAATTCGTTATCAATTATTACATGTTATAATAAGATGTCTGTTCAATTCATAAAGTTCAGAGTGTCAGTTCACAAAGATTTATTTAATTTCATTTCATTCTGTTTTCTTTGAATAGCATATTTAAAAAAAACTTCAGTACTGCCTCTTACTGGCCGAATTTTACAGTAATTGTTTTTGTCAACGTTTGAATGGTAGTTATAAAGAGCAGGTGTTGTCAGGGCTGGCAGCTACTCCAGTCATGGCTGTATTATAAAACTATATTACACATCCATGACTCCAGTATACAGCCTGTTTTGAGTTGCATCATTACTTTTATTTATGTAAGTTTATTGCCATATGTTAATGTTTAAATGTAGGCTCTATAATGTATGAATTTGCAAATAAAACTTTTTGAATTGCAAAACAAACTTTGCAAATAAAAACTTTGTATTTGCATTTAATCATTTATTTTACTTAGGAAATATTGTTTGATTTCAGTTTTGATACTTTTGCTCTCGATCTGTTTTTTAATTGCTAATCTGTTCTGTTTGATGCATTATATAGAAACACATGTGGCTCCATAGATAAAATGATTACATAAACAGAGCAACAGGAAGACATCTGCAGGACTGAGGCAAACTCTGTATCACACCCATTCTGTTTTTCCTGGCCGCGTTTCATCATCCTCGTCCTCGATGCTGCCTGTGTAGAGCTCAGCCAACCGTCTGAACGGTGGTCCCCAGAGGGTCAGTCTCTGAAAGTCCTGGTCCTCCTCTGAGTCAGAGGAGTGGAGGGAGCTGATTGAACCCGACTCAGACCCAGCTCCTTCATAGTCAAACACCAGCAGTGAGTCATAGGGCGGAGCTGTGGAGTCAGTGTCTGCAGCGTTCAGGTTCTACAAGGAAACACAGATCACGTCAAAGACCCTGACAGAAACCTGTAAGTTCATAAAGTTCAACAAACATAATCAGCATATACATCACATTTCACTCACATCATTAATGAAGCTGCAGATCTCCTCGTTGGCCTGAGGCTGCAGTTTGTAACATGGACGCGTGTGAAGAGTTGGAAACACGTCAGTGCACAAAACCTCTGGCCGGTTATCCAGCCCCCTGTGGAGCTGACTCAGATCATACTGCTGCAAAACAACAACAACAAACACTGTTTACTGGGAATCATTGGGTTTATAGTTTAGAGTGTGTAATGTAAATAGTGTGTGTGTGTTTCACTGTTTCACCTGATTATCCCATTCTTTATTTACTCCTTTACCTTCTACTGCATGAAATATTACTTAGACATGGTAAACAATGTTTTGAATGTTTTTATGATGATTATATATATATATATATAATATATATATATATATTAAAATATGTAAGAAAAAGTTGTAAACATAGTCTCAGGATAGTTTCATGCTATGTAAGTCAATGGCACTCCATTAGGTTGTATACACTAGGAATTTTCCTCATTTTCATATTTTTGCCATATGGCAACAAATCTTTTTTAGCAATTTAGAAAAAAACAAACTAACATCAAAAGTGAATTAAATGTAATATTAAATAAATATAATTTAAATAAATATATTTGACCTACGTTAAATTGTGTGTTCAAGTTTATATTTGGGGATAATTTTCCAAAATTCTGAAAACATGTCAAATGTCCATGAGTAAACAGGATATCCTGTTCATGCAACATCATGAATTGTATGACCTTCAAAAATAAAAGGCCCCTTACTCTACTGCCTAACAGATTTTATACCACAGCTTTTTACAAAAATGAAAATAAAGTACTTGTTGCCATATGGAAACACTATGTAATAGAGGGTTAATGCATTACTAATACAGTCTGTACATGCCTAAACGGGTATTAATGTATAGTAATAAAAATAGGATAATATGATTATAAATCATATAATTGTATGTGGAGTATTAGGGCCACATAATTCAGAAAGTAGACCAAAATCAAGAATAAAAACTTGAAATAAGCCAAATGATCTGCCAATGGAATAAGATATTTCAATTATTTTGCTCAGTATTCTACCAAATGCAACATATAGTCACCTGAGGAGATGTCATTGCATTGCAGTGGAAAAGTACAATGATTTAATTTCATGAACACAAAAATTGTTGTTGCTGTTATTTGTAGTCACACACTTCAGCTATTATCCAGTTTGCATCTGATAACATAAATGTCCTGTTATAACACTAAAGGCAACATCTTAAACTAAGAGGCATTATTTTTGCTGATGACAGTAACAATAATAACACTAATCTGTTCCTCTCTCTCCTCCTCTTGCTCCTACCTGGTCCTCTTCACCTCCTCCCTCCTCGTTATAGTAGAAGATGTTACTCCTGGGTTCATCCTGAAGAAGTGGGATGTCTTTCTCAGACGTCTCCCTCCTCCTCCTCAGCAGCAGCAGCAGCAGCAGCAGCAGTACTATGGTTAATGAGAAGCAAAGAAGACAAACTTCAGACAGAACAAGGGAACAAAAACTGACTCAGGTGAGTAAAGCCACTGCTGCTACATACAGAGAAAACCCAGAACTGTTCCCAGAACCGAGGTTGTGATGGATGAGATCTGTAGACGAGGGGCGTGATGTGGGATGAAGCAGGAGAAGACGGCTCCCTGACAGTCACACACTTCCACAGTCAGCGTGCTGTCCTGGTAGAAAAGGCCAACATCATAGATGCGCATCAGCACAGAATATTCTCCTGGAGACAGGTTCCGTCTGGGAGTCAAGGCTGCCATGTTGCCTGGAAACAGGAAACAGACCCAGAATGATAACTGGTTGAGGAGTATTAGATATTACATAATATTTATGCAGAAATCCTGGGAGGGACACAGGGGACATGACCTCCCCCTTCCACAAAGCAACAATAATAATAATTTTGATTATTAAAAAAATGTTAAATAAACTCACAATACAAGCCCTGCTGAATGTAAAGCAATGAGTTTCTTAATTGTGCAAAATTATGCCCCCCCCCATTCCTCAAAGTGTTTTGGTCTAGGTGCTGTTTCCCAGTGGGTGGAGCCAGTGGCTAACAGATAATTTTGACAGTCAGATAGCTATGTTGCAGAAACCAATCAAACTAACATGTAGAAGCCAGTAAGTCTGCTGGTTAAGATCAGACTAATGATGGTTAACGAGCTCCAACAATGGAAGTTCTGGTAGCGGTTATTACAGTTATTACCGTTTAATACCATTGTTGAAAGCATTAGAACATCCTGAGGTCTCAAACCTGTAAGATTAGTTACAAAGGGAGGGAGAGGAAGAAGACTTGACCAGATTATTATGGTAGTATGGTAGTATAATATTTTTTTTTTCATGTTCCCTCCAGAAATTATTGTCTGAAAATGTACTGTTTATTGTCCCCCCATCAATGAAATAGGATGTTTGCCTCTGTACCTATGCAGAGCTGGGTAACTTTTCTTAAAGATTTTATTTTTGGGCTTTCTGCCTTTATTTTTGTTGAATGTGTTGCAGAGAGGCCAATGGGAAACAAGGACAGAGAGAGGGGAATGAGCTGGATCACAGGTCCCAGGTCTACACTGACATTATGTAGCAGGAGGCTACCAAGGCGCCCCAGAGCTGGGTCATTTTCATAGTTATAGCAAAGCTCTCATACTTGTGGCATTGGTGCTGATGGTCCAGTTCATGCGGTTCTGTCCCTGCAGCTCCACAGTAAATGGCCCAGCATGACCTGGCCCATCTAGATCTTCAAAATCCAGCAGAGCAGGAACAGGGTCTCTGGTGCACAGATGGACCTTCCTCTGCTTGACTGAAGGGTAACGGTCATTCACATCTAATAACGTCACTATTAGAGTTCCTGTCCCTGTAGCTGCAACTGTATCTAGAAACGTGAAGAAAGAAGTTTGGTTATTGTTCAGTAAAACAGTTTGTCAATGGGGGGAAAAACAGTACAGTACATTACCGTTGTCAGACGCCAGAATTATGACTGTGTATTTTCCGTCTTTGACATAGTGTGCTTCTCTGTCCATGCTGCTTTTGACTGTCACAGATCCACTGTCTTTATTGATCTTCAGCCACTGAGCAGTGTCGTTAAGTAGCTCATACCTGTACACAAGACACTCAACCTGATCACAACTGAAACAGAATCTATAATTATAAACATATTGATATAGGTGTATCTCAAATAATTAGTAGAGAATCATGCAAAGTTTAGGGTTTTCATTGTCTATGAACTATAATCCTCCTAAATTACAAGAAATAAAGGTGTGAAATATTTCACTCTATGTGTAATAAATCTATAAAATATATAGTGTTCCAGGGATGGACTCAAGTCCAGTGGACAAAACATGATTAAAAGTCCTCAAGGAATATATATATATATATATATATATATATATATATATATATATATATATATATATATATATATATATATATATATATATATATATATATATATATATATATATATATATATATATATATATATATATATATATATATATATATATACATTCAACACAACAGGTTTGCAATAAAAAAGAGAAAAAGTGCCAAGACTGAAATCAAAAATATTTTATTGTAAGTAAAATAAAGGATTGATTAAAATGCAAATCCAAAAGTTTTATTTGCTTAAAAAAGGTTACTAGTTGTGATCAAAATATAGATACAGAAGAACACAATCTCCACACAAACATTTCATTTAAACATTTTTTTTGTTTGCAAAAATTTGTAATTTTCCCCCAAATCTTTGTTTTTACAAAAGATTTTTTTTCAAATCTTTTTTTGGGGGAAATATTATTATTTTTTCTGAACCTCATGGTGGGATTTACACTGAAATCTGTACGACATGCTTTGCCTGGAATGATGACAACAGGAGAAGGTTGGTTCAATCGAAATACAACCAATAGAGACGTGTCCTACAGATTTCAGTGTAGGTTAAACAAAGACTTGCAAACAAATTAAAAAAAAAGAAATGTTTGGGTTTGGGAAAAAATGTTTGTTCTCAAATGTGTATTTGATTGCAACCTTATATTTTTTAAATAGAATAAAAACGCATGAAATTAACTGCATAAAGCACCGGTAAACACTTCTGGATTTGCAAATAAGATTTTACAATTGCAAACAAAACTTTTGGATTTGCATCTTAATTAATAATTTGTTTTTACTTACAATAAAAAATGTTTTGATTTCAGTCTTGATACTTAAATCTTTTTTTATGTAAACCTGTTCTGTTTGATGCATAAGATAGAAACTAATGTATAGATAGAAACCATCTGTTCACTGATTCCATTTTCATTTTTCCATCCTTTGACATTCTGTCTGTGAACTGTTTCTGTTACCTGAGGCTCTGTCTCCTGACTGAATCTGGGTCTGCAGCCCTGAGGTGGACCACTGAAGTCCCCACCGCTGCATCCTCTGAGACAGACTGGTGGATTTCTGCAGGGCTGAAAACAGGAGGCTCGTTCCTGTCCTCAACTGTAACAGTGACTGTGGCTGTGGAGGTGGACACAGATGTAGAAAACGGCACCTCATTTTCCACTACTACCAGCAGTGTGAAGACAGGAATGCTCTCGAAATCCAGCTCCTAAGAAGTGAAGAAGAATTTGGAATGAAGAATAAAAAATTGGCAATCAAGCATCAGACTTGGAAACCGGATCAGTGCGTCTCCACCTTAGCTGTGATCAGGATCCCCTCCATTTTACTGGAGCCTGTGGTGATGCTGAAGCCTCCCCCCTCATTTCCTTTGATTATTGAGTATTTGCTGTTGGCATTTTGAGATCCTGCCTCATCCACGTCTGTGACCTTTAACCTTACAACCTCCACTCCGACCTCATTCTCAGGTACTGATGTAGAGATCTGGGAAAACATAGGAAACTGCTGAGCAGTCACAGATTCATTTCAACAGTGTTGTTGTTTAAACTGGTATCAACTCACAGATGTGGTGGTGAATTGTGGAGCGTTATCGTTGCTGTCAGTAACGATGATGACAGCGGTGCAGGTGGCACTTAGCCCCTCCCCCTCCATGTCAGCCACCGCTATGATCAGCTGATACTCAGGCTGAGTCTAACACAGGGAACAACACAACAACAGCTGACAGATCACAGCTCAGCCTGCAGAGAAACGCTGACAGTATCTGCTGCTACGTTTGCATGAATATTATCACAAAGTTTTATAGTGTAACACTGTGGTGAAGTCATGGTTAGGTTTAGGCACAAAACACTAAGTTAGTGTTAAAAAAAGATCATGTTTGGATGTATCCATAGTTACAGAAACATAAATTGTCAACATGACAGACTGAGATGAACACATATTGATGAATGGATGACCTGCTGCTCACCTCTCTGTCCAGTCCAGCTGTGTTCACACTGATCATCCCACTCACTGGGTTTATGGAGAACAAGTGGGCTCTGGGCAGTTGAGGTGTCTGAGTCATTATCTGATACCTAATGACTGCATTGTTGGTGTGTGGGTCATCTCTGTCCTCTGCTGTCACCTTCATGACAGAATCACCTGTTCCAACACAAACAATACACAAGAGATCATGATGACTTGAAGTCTCTGCAGAATATATCAGAAATAAAGTGTTAAAAACTACAGCTGATTCATTTCCTCTCACCTGTGTCTGCACTTTCACTGACTCTACCATGAAAAGGATTCCGAGTGAATGTTGGAACGTTGTCGTTCTGATCAATGACATTGATGATCAGCTCCATCGGCTCCTCAGCATGTTTCCCCTCATTCATTGCATGAGCCCACAGCTGCAAGACAAGCACAGGTTACTACAGTAAAAGTACATTAGTAGGAGTAGATGTAGGCAAAGTATTGAAGTATTATGAGTAGATGTAGTAAAGTATTGCAGTACTATGAGTAGATGTTGTATAGTATTGCAGTACTATGAGTAGATGTTGTATAGTATTGCAGTACTATGAGTAGATGTTGTATAGTATTGCAGTACTATGAGTAGATGTAGTAAAGTATAGCAGTACTATATAATAATAATAACAATAATAATATACTTTCCACCACTGTTTTGTACTCACACTGTATTTGGCTGTTTTTTCTCTGTCCAGAGGTTGGGTTACATATAAAACTCCAGATCGTCGATCAACAGTAAAAAGTCCCTGATCAGCTCCTGGTCCACTGATCCTATAGGTTATTGCCACATGCTCCTCTTTGCTCGACTTAATCTAAACACAATAATGAAGAGAATAATGGGGTCAAATATGTTTAATTCAAATACATCCGAAATGTTTCTATCTGTTTATTATAGGCTTCATTTACCTTCACCATGAATTTGGGATATGGACCCCTGTCGTTCTCTGGGAAGTTAATGGGTGGAATAACCCACTCCCTCTTCACCCGCCTCAAACTGCTAGACAGCTGTGATGGAAACTCAATCGCAGGAAGCTGCTGGGACCATGGAAGAGTTATTTATTACTTTTATTTAAATCAGTGTTATGTTGCTGTACCCGGGCCATACAAATGAACTGGATTTGCAATACTTGAATTTACTTGCAATCAAATGAATAAAGCAGGCTTCAGTTTACCTTGAAAACTATTAAATCATATCAGGTGAAAATATCTTGTTTTTGGTACAAATAGTACAATATAGAGTAGAATTATCTTAATCCATGAGCAGATCATTTAACTTGTTTCAAGGTGTTTTTTTGGTGATCAATATTTTTACTATTTTTTAAATGTAGAAGGGGGTTACAGACATATCCTAACTCACGTGACCATGTCGACTTAAATATATATATATATATATATATATATATATATATATATAAGTTTATTTAATTTAATCTGTTTTTTATTTGGCCAAAGGCATCAGCAATGATCTGCCAATGGATCAAAATATTTTTTATTCTTGATTTTGGGCAAGTTAATCTTGTTATAAGAAAACAAGATGAAAAAAGAATATACAATAAAAAAATTAAAACAAAAAAGAATTAAAAATTAAGAAAGAAGGTATGAGATAAAAGACATTACAGTAAAACGTTAAAATTATGAGATACAAAGTCAAGATATGAGATAAAAAGACAAAATCAAATCAAAAGAAACTTTATGAGGTAAAAATACAAAACCTTGAGATAAAAAGTCAGAACTATGAGCTGAAGTAAAAAAAGGTGAGATAAAAGATGGAAGATTAAATAAAGCTACAATTATGAAGTATTATTATTATTAGCAGTAGTAATAATAATTAATGTAATATTAGATAAAAAGTCAAAAATATTAGACAAAAACTATATTATTTAAAAAAAAGTAATTTATGAGATAAAAAGTAAAAACAATTTAATCTCTTTCTTAAAACAAGATTAAATTGCCAAAACCAAGAAAATGGACTTTAAATAAGTAAATAAATCATCTGCCAATGAAATAAGATAATGCAATACAATTTTACTCAATACTGGATTAATTGTACCAAAAATATATATATTTTCACTTATTTAATGTTATTTTTTACAGTGTATAAAGGGCTAAGTTTACCTGGAGATGTTTGTTTGTTGGGATTCCAGTTTCTGAGCAATTGGCTCTCTGAGCAGCCAAACCCTGAAAAACAAACAGTAGTTGTATCATATTAGACTGCAAATAACTATACACTTTTAAATTTATATGAAGACACATGCTGTTATCTGACAAAGAAGTGGATTTTCTGGCTGTGAGACTTCATGTCGTCCACGACAAAGAAATAAAGAAACATGAGGCTCACCTGGACCTGACAGAGCAGGAAGACAAAGGATAAAGTTCTGTTGTTTCCCATCATCATCGTCTGCAGGAGGAGAGAAAAAGCATCCAGCTGGATCACTGCCCACACTCCACAACACCACAACACATCCTCTGCTGCTCTCTAACAGCAGCTCCCTCTTCTTGTGGAGTTTTTCACCTTCAAACTCAGGATTTCAGCTTCATCTTCAGGCTCTTGTGCCATTGATTGTCTCTGTTCCACTACAACTGATGCTGAGTAGTGGTTTGATTTTATCACTGAGATGTTTGGGGAAAAACAAAGAAGTGGAGGTGACCTCAGTCACAGAAGAACATGCAGGTGTTCCTCTGCATAAACAGAGGACACCTGTTTATGCAGGTGTCCTCTGACCTTTTCAAATCTCTGACTTTTTTTTGTTAACAAATTAAATTTATTAAATAAAACTTTAAATGAAAACATTTATGCACACAAAATACACAATAAAGAACATTATTTCCTTTTCCTAGATTTGTAAGTAGTTTTCATCAAAAGAGGTGGGTTTGAGTCACTAAGAGGACAGATCTACCCCCCGAGGACTGAGAATCAGATTGTGTTTCTGCTTTTTAGAGTATGTGGGTCTGTATCCTCAGACAAATAAGACAGACAGTAAATACACTGGCAGGGAAACAGCTCCACATACAAACAAAGACAAGGTAAACAAGGATTAAATCATTCAAAAGGATCCATTTCCAGTTTCTAGAGAATGTCAACAAACAGAAGCAACAGCTCAATGTCAGTAGAAGCAATTTGCAGGTTACCAATAAATATACATACACTATATGTCCAGCATTCCTTTCATTTTATGATACAAGGAGTCCAATGGGATAAAACTGGAGAGTTTCATTCATTCTGAAAGAGCCCACTGCAGAAAAATGTCTAATTTGTTGTAAAATATCATCTTCATTATCATCTTCATTGACAAGTTGTTTGCAGGCTGAACTTCTACCTGCACACGTTTACAAAACAGCACAAGGATCAGAGTGACTCTCACTACCCTCAGCAACTACAAGTTAGAACAGGTTAGTCCACTTTTCCCACAAAATCACTAATTCAATCTCTGGACGGAGGAGGCCTGTTTTTTCTCCAAGTGCATTGCAAAAAATGACATTTGAACAGGTGAAAAATGTCTTGTTTTGTTAAATTTAATCTTTTTTTACTTTTCATTGTTATTCAAAAAGAGGAAAAAGTCAAAAACATTAGATAGAGATTTAATTATGATAAAATCTCAAATGAGATAAAAGCTCAAAAATGTTATAAAATGACAACACTGATAAAAAAGAATCTTGTTTTCTCAAAACTTGAAGTAAAATTATCTACCAAGGGAATGAGATATTTCAACATAATTCTACTCAATATTGTACTTAAATCAAAAACAAGATATTTTCACCTGTTAGGAGTGAATCTTTTGCAGTGTCGTGAAAGTAACTAGAAATTATTAAGATAGAGATACTTTTTCACAGAATATAGACATTAAATACATATAATGTAAAATACATGTACAAATATATTAAGTGCATTAATAAAATCTGTGCATAAGCAGCAATACCTTCCTAAATAAGAAAATTTAATTACTGATACAGACATTTCTTGTGTTTTTGTATTTTCTTCTTAATGGAAACTATTAATCTAAAAAGCAGTTAAAGCTGTCAGATTCATGTCAGTCAGTCATTTTGTATGAACACTTGGTCTGCTGGAGGACAAGAGGCAGCATCCACCGCAGACAGGTAGCAGTCTATCATGGAGCACACACACCATTCACTCACACCTATGGACCATTAGAGTCTCCAGTTAACCTCAGCATACGCGTGGGCAGCATCCAAAACCGCCTACTTCCACCTACGTAGTCGGCAAAGAGGAGGAGTCTACTGTCTAGAACTTCTGAATACCTCAGTCAGCTTTAACTAGTACCTGAACCTGGATGGTTCAGGTCATATTTTGCAGTATGCAGGCAAACCACACTACATATCCCATAAGTTACTGGGAGGTCATTAACTGCAGTAGAAGAAGAACTTTTCTTCATTGAACAATACAATGATTACAAATTCAAGTAAGAATCTCCACTTTGCGTTCTCACATAAACATAAACTTGAGCAAGGCAAAAGAAGAATAAACACCTAGACTATCACCTCACTAAATAAATGGATATAAATAAATATGTATTTATTTATATATGACAAGTTAGCAAATAAAATACTAAAATAAATGAATGAAATAACAAAATAATTAATACAGGCAGCCTTTTGCAATGAGACAATCCTTCCCACCATATCATTCACATTTCAACCACGTCAGACATTGAATTTTCATTCAGTCAGTCAGTCAGTCAGTCATTTTCTATACCTGTTTATTCCTCATTAGGGTCGCAGGGGTCTGCTGGAACCTATCCCAGCGCGTTACGGCGAGAGGCAGGGATACACCCCAGATGGTCGCCAGCCAATCATGGGGCACACACACCATTCACTCACACACTCACACCTATGGGCAATTTAGAGTCTCCAATTAACCTCAGCATATTTTTGGACTGTGGGAGGAAGCCGGAGTACCCGGTGAAAACCCACACAGACACGGGGAGAACATGCAAACTCCAATTTTCATTCAGTTAAGCATTAAAAATTGTTAAAGAAAAAAAAGTTATTACAAATTTTTTGTATGGTTCATATTTTTCAGCAAAGAGTAATAGAGAGAAATAACAGATTTTAATTTTGTTTTTGAAACATGTTATTGAAGGTCTTTGATTTTTCCATTTACATGCATGTATATATTTTCCCATAATCATGATAATATTGATCATATCAGATATTTCTTTAACAATGTCCTCTTTGTATATTACAATTTGATTCATTCATCAAAAGGTGTAATATTCTCTATTGTAGTTTAACCAATTATGTTCTGCCAAAATTGACTTGTGACTCTACATCAGAAGAACTTTTCCTAGTGGTTCTGTAGTTTAAACATCCAGGTTCAAAGGACGACCAAGATGGCTGCTGTAGAACGCCAGAATTGTTCCTTCTACTGGCTAACTTCCTACATAGAAGCTACTACTGCGGTGTTGAAATAGAAGCTACTGATTAGTAGCAGTGATGCTAACTATTAGCAGCTACTGGTCAGTAGCAGTGATGCTAACTTGTAGCAGCTACTGGTTAGTAGGTGGTTATGCTAAAGTTTTGGATGCAGCCATAATCTTTGAAATACGGGAGGAAGCCGGAGAAACCCAGGCAGACACAGGGAGAACATGAAACTCCACACAGGAAGGTCCCAGCTCAAGGATTTGAACCTGCAACCTTCTTGAGCGCAGGTTTGCTGTGAGGCAACAGCACTACTGACTGCCCAATGTGTCCCCCTCAGATTCATGTATAAAGGGAAATATTTTCCTCTAAAATGTTAAGTAGAACAACACAGTAAATTTATGTAATTACTTTCCACTGCTGTTTATTGTCTTGCAAAGCTGGTACAGTATTCACATATCATCTTGATTCAACATACAGGCAAAAATTCTCAGTAGTTAAATTACACGTTTATTCCAGTAAGCGAGTGGTCAATTTATATAATTTACAATCACATAAAAGACAGAACATCGACATATTAAAAATCAGATAAATAATGAGCAAACATTAAAAGATGTTTCACAGAATTGTTTTAATAGACTGTGTGAGATTGTAAGAAATTAATACAAAAATGAAGACAAAGAACAAATTGAATGTGTGCATTGTTCTTCATTATATGCTGCATTTTCCAGCATCATTTTCACTTTTTTAACACGGGTAAACTGCCCAAAATACACTGAAAGATATGAGAACACATCACCTTATCTGTATTAGGGCCTGATGAATGATAGAATTATGGATGTGCAACTCGTTTTAAGTAAAATTTTTAATAAAATAACTTTATAAAATATATATATATATATTTTTGGAACCAGGTTTTAATGATCAAGGTGATCATTAAAACCAGTTTGTCCAAACATATCCGCCCGTCAGGAATAGACATTGACTATGCTGTGGACAGTGTCCAGTGTTGTGGAATAACCCATTAGCTGCGGTGAGGCCTGGCTAGATCAGAGTTCAGATACACCACAGTCGCTGTGATATCGTCCCGGTACATCCGAGCCAGGTCCTCTGGCAGAGCCAGCATGGACGCCAGCCTCTCCTGGCACAGTTCTCCATACTCACCCGTGCCAAGAGCGTGTCGGATGAGGTGGGTGGCGGCGTTGGGGTCCAGGGCGGGGGAGGCACGGGCCCGACGTTTCTGCAACAGTTCATGCATCTGACCCAGTCTCAGCTGTCGCTCAGATAAAGACACTGGAGCCTGAAAACAAAGGACAGATGGGAACATGAAACATCAACTGTGACCTTGAGAAAGCAGCAACTTTAGGTTTAGGAGATAAAATCTGAAAAAAAAATGAGTTCAGGCCTGTATGAAACTTCTCAAAATGACATTTTAGCCTGAAGTGTTGAGAATTTAGATTTATTGTCTAACTTCAGCATTAAAGCCAATTATAAATGGTCTTAAAGCTGAGTGTTTCTCTGACTCAAAACATTTAAACAGCTTTAAACTGACATACTGCAGATCATTCTGGATCCTTCCTTCTGTTGTTCCACCAATTCAGCAGCATCTATATATCTAGAAATTATTCAGAGTAAATACTAATGCAGATGTTATATTTTTATTCTTAATTCATTAAATAAATTTGCAAAAATATCAAAAAAATTCTTTTCACTTTGACATTATGAGGTGTTTTGCGCTAACTATATATATATATATATATATATATATATATATATATATATATATATATATATATATATATATATATATATATTGTTGAATATGTGTTAAACGTGGTAGGGCTGACCCAAAGAACTATTTTAACTTAACTTGAGGTCTGACTGTTTGTTGTTGTGGTTTTGTTGTAGATTTGTTTTGTTTTCTTGCTGTTGGTTTATGCCCATGTATGTACAGCACCTTGTTTCAGCTATGGTTGTTTTAAAGCACTTTATAAATAAAGTTGAGTTGCCATAGTAACCCTGTGTGACTTCCAGTTAGTGGTTTGATTGTTCCTGCTTGGCTTTCACTTAAATGGCTGCTGCTGCACTGCTCCTGCTGCGTTGTGTGGTTTATGTATCGTCCTCCTTTAGTGGCATGGGTTGGTTGAAAATGATTGATTCTCAAAATATGGTTAAGGGGTCAGCCCTGGAACATAGGGTTGCAACTAATCAGTAATTGATAAGTTGTTTAGTTCATTAAATGGTGTAAAATGTTGATCAGTGTTTTCCAAAGCTGAAGATTCAACCTAAAATATCTATTTTGTCCAGACCAACAGTCCACACCCAAAGATCATCAGTTTACTATTATAGAGACTAAAGAAACCGGGAAATAATCAGAGAAGAGAAGCTGGAACCAGAGAATTTGGAGATTTTCATTCGTTCGTCCTTTCTGCTTATCCAGAATTGGGTCGCCGGGGCAGCAGCTTCAGCAGAGAAGCCCAGACTTCCCTTTCCTCGGCCACATCGTCCAGCTCTTCCGGGGGACTCTATCAGGGGGTTGTGAGCTGTGCTTTGTCTGGTCCATCACCTAGGACCTGATTGCAATGGGTGACCCTACAGGAGGCATAAAGCTCCCGACAACATAGCTCCTGGATCATTGGAACACACAAACCCCTCCATTGCGGGAAGGTGGCAGCTCCAGGAGAGGGAATTGGAGATTTTCTTCTTTAAAATTACTCAAATCGATTATCCAAATAGTTGGTGATTAATGTGATACTTGGCAACTAATAAATTAATCATTGCAGCCGTAGTTGAATGGAAACTGCGAATGTTCTTAAATAAAGAAATCCATTCAGTGATTGGTCTGTTCACATCATAAAGAATAGTTTAGCTCCTAGGTAAATTCCTACCAGTGTTCTAAGAGTAATAGTGCGAAGCTTGATGAATATGGTTTATATAAAAGTCATGTGCTGTCAGAGGAATAAAAACACATTACACTAACAAACCTGCAGGTGAATCCCACTCAGGTGCTCTCCAACCAGTCGAACAGCATCCTCGCTCGTTAACTCGTCCCACAACCCGTCAGTGCCTATGATCAGGAAGCGGTCCTGAGGTCTCAGCTTGTGATGCATTACCTCTGGTGCCACATCCAGGTATGGTGGTGTTAGGTAGTTAGGTGGCGTGTACTGGTACAGGTTGAGAGAGTCCAGGTCCACTCCAGACTCCAGGCTGTTTAAGACACTCTGCTGCAGCTCACGGCTCCACTTGAATCTCACATCACCAAATGCACGCAGGGGCATCAAAATCTGACAAAAACAAAATTTTAATATTTATTACATATTAGTAAACATTAGTATAAAATAGAAATATATATGTGCTGTATATAGCACAAGTACAAATTTACATCCGCAGTAATATTCAGATTTACCATAAATAATTGAACATGTATTTTAAATTAAAGTTAAAAAGGGTGGAGGTGGGGATAAATTCTTTGACAAATTTGCACATTAAAAAAAGTAAAAAAGTAAAAGTAATACTTTTTCAAAGTAAATATTTACTTTTATAATTTGTGAATCAGTAACTATGTTAGTTACTTACTATACTTAGTTACAAATACAAAAATACAACAATTCATAATATGATATGATATGATATGATATTCATAATATGAATTGTTGACAACCACATGCATCATATGGACAAAAATGCAGCAATAGGTGATTGTACAGTCCCTGGTAACAATGGATCCATGTCTCTCACCCCCAGAAGTCTGTCATCTGTGATGACAGTGTCTCTCTCTGAGGGAGGGTGCTGGTCTTTGATCCGCTCCACCTCAGCCTGGTTCTGCGTGTTGTGGTCTTGGGAAAGGGGCAAAGCGCTCCACGATCCATCCTCCTCCTGCACCCCCAGCACCACTCGACAGTCGCCAGCGTTCGCCACGTGGATCCTGTCTGTGCCGACATGAGCCACACACGCCGTGCAACCGGCAAACGCAACCTGGACAGATAATGATGCGGCATGTGTATCAACATAGAGCAGTCACATGATCGTGAAGATAACACATTGGCAAACACAAGTTTATATCATCACCTGGATGGCCGTGCTCCTCATCAGGTCATTGGAAAGAGGGACTTGAGCCTCCAAGGAGATATCAGCATCGAGCCTTTTAAAAGCACGATCCAGAGCATCCGGAGGACTAAAAGAAGGTGGTAAATGAAGGAGGGATGTCAATAAGGCCGCATCTGGTGATTATTTTGATTGGCGATTAATCAATTAGTTGTTTAGTTCATAAAAAAATATGCAAAATGTCATCACTCTTTCTGCAATGTACAGAACTGAATTGATTTCAAGATCTTATGTCTGCTCCAGACGCCTGGCTGAAAACTAAAGGGGACAGGGCATTGCAGTCAAAATCTGTCCAAGGAAATCATGTCAGTAAAAATATAGTTTAAAAAGTCCCTTCTTAAATTATACTTCTACCAGAGAGCCTTTCCTGATTTTACTAGTTTTGATCTTTTTTGAACTCTCTTTCATCTTCCTTAAAATATTGCATGTTTTTATGAGCATTTTATTTTCACTACCTTTGTAATGTGGATGCTGTGAATAAATGAATGTCAAGACACTAAAATTTCAATTCAATTTCAATTCAATTCAACATCTTGAATCAACTTTCAACCTTCAGACCAGTTTAGGTTACAGTGCAATTTTATAAGTGATAAGTGAATTAGGATGAGGAAAAACACAAAAATATGAAGGGATGAAAACAGACATTGAAACAGGCATGTTTTTGTACATACCACATGCCTTCCGCATGATCGTCACTGTCCAGTAATTCCTGCCAGAAGACTCTGAGGTGGTCGATGTAGAGTGTAGCAGATTCCCGATAGTTAAAGTCTGCATGATGTTTGTACCACTGCAGAATGGGAGGAACAGGTCTTCCATGCTCCATGCACCTCTCCAGATCCTCTAGGCTCTGCCTTGGCATCATTGCAATTGCAACGTAGTACAGCAACCGCTCACTGACAGCTTGAGCACACGCCCAGCCGCCATGTCCGTCAAACACCCCAAACAGCATGCCCTTTGACTGGGAGGATGGAGGAAAAAGATTTTACCAATACAATTACACGACTTTTATGCAAATCTTCAGGACCATACATTCTCTAAAACATTTGTCTTTCCATTAAATTTTAGTTTTACATTTTCCACATGTAATATTTCACATTTGGTCAATAAAAGGATCAAAAAATATTTTAAAAAATGACATCTTCAAATGTTGTCTTCAGTTTGGACCATGGATGTATTATTGAACTGGATAATGGAATGAAAAATGGCCACCATTCATTTCAATGTTAGTTGCTCACCTGGTGCATATGCCAAAAAAGTTTCTGACTTCCAAGTCTAAATTCCGCATTATGTGACCCATAGAGATTGTAGAATCTCCCCCTATAATACTCCTGGGCCTCCCATCATGCCCCAGGGCAATGAGAACGTGTAAATACCAAATGAAAACCTCACATTTGAGTCGTTTAATTAACTTGCTGTCCACATAAGAAAACACATTCGAAGAAAAATTAATAAAAAAAATAATAATTAATTAAAAGAACCTTGCTCCAAAGACACAACATGACCTCGTTGCATCACACATCTGGGAACAGAGATTTTTCCAGAGCTTTTCTGGTCGTTAGAAAGGTTTTTGATGGATAAAAGGTCCACGAACACAAAGATCAGTAATTAACAGGGTTATAGCTGGAGGTGCCCTGTCAACAGTTTTACAGGCTTCTCTTTTACTACTGGGGTCAATGGGAAAAATGCTTTTTGGGTCACATGGGATATTTTGTTGCAGTACCACGAGTGGCCACTGGGAGAAACTGGTGTGTTCCATTCTATCCAAGTTTTATAATACATCCACGGTTTGGACCAATAGTCCACAAGCCAAAGATATTTAGTAGGGATGCACATGGTTAACCGTTAACCGATAACAGTAACTCTAACCGATTAATACTAACGGTCAATTTTGTTTTTAAGCTACGTAATTCAATCAACTCATGGGGTCGTGTCGACAGGTGCAACACGTGCCATCACGTGCTTTCCATCACAGCCCACTTTACAGCAAAGGTGAAGAGAGCAAAAAGGAGTAAAGGAGTTCTGCGTGGGACAATTTCGACCAGAAAGGGGAGGAGGTCGTTTGTAAATTATGTGGTACAGCACTGAACTACTCCAGCAGTACGAGTACAATACAGTACCACTTAAGAAACAAGCATCCAGCATCAGACGATGGAGGACCATCGCAGCAAACTTTGCCCTCCATGATGGCTGGGAGAAAGTGTGACACGTCGCAGTCTGAGAAGATAACAGAAAAAATCTGTTCAATGGTGGAAAAAGACATTTTGCCCATCAGTGTGGTCAGTGGTGAAGGGTTCCAGGACGTAATGGATAGCCCATTACGTCCTGGAGCCTAATTATCAAATACCATCAAGACCCACCATTACCCAACGAGTAGAGGCTCGTTTTGAGGAGAGAAAAAATGAACTGAAAACGCGACTTGCAAATATTATGTTTGTGGCTATTACAACGGACTGCTGGACCACACTCACAACAGAGAGCTATGTGAGAATTACATGTCACTATATCGATGAGTACTGGAGTTCATTCTGCCATCCTGTTAACGCAGAGCATGCCAGGTAGACACACAGCTGATAACCTAACAGCTAAACTAGTTGATGCAATGGAGACGTGGGGACTTAGTGGGAAAGTGTCCGCATTCGTCCACGACAACGCACGCAACATTGTGGCAGCCAACTCTCCCGGACGGGTCAGCTGGGACTCAATCCCATGTTTTGCACATACACTGCCGTTGCTCCTGGGAGATGACTACAGCTCTCCTGAACAAGGAGATGATCCAAAAGCGGAGGTGGACTCCTACATGAGAGACAATCTACCATCATTGGACATTATCCCCATGTGACATGTGTATGTAAGTTTTGTTTTTATCTGGTGGCTGTTGCTATATTTATATATTTTTCTGGTGGCTATGGCTATTTATTTAAAATATTTTGACACACAGGTCAGACTTATTTTCTTTGTATGCTGCACAGCACAGTTTGATTAAAAGGGTGTTGTTTTTGTTCATTAGAAAGTCTGACAACAAATTTAAACAAATTTCAATCTGTTTTGAAATCATTTACAGCGCTGTCCTTTTCCTCTATCTGTTTAATTCTGTTCAGCATGGTGCAGCTGTTTGAGATGAGAAAAATCCTGATATTTTGTTGTTTTTGTTCATTTGGTTGATGTTTATTTGGCTATTTTTGCACATTTAAAAATAAATAAATAAAGCCCATGAGAATTTTTTGTCACAGCACTTTTGAATGGGTCACAGTACTCCAAAAAATAAAAAATAAAATAATAGGGGATGCAACTGCCATTCCGACATCCCTCCAATCTATTATTAAAAACTCCTGAAACAGGAAATATATGTCTAGTACACGTATTAATGTAACTTGGGCTAGTGTGAAACATGTTAGATTCATGTGTGAATCTCACCTGTCACAGCAGCAGCTGGAGCGCAGCTCTCCATTGAGCCCGTGTGTCTCCATGCACGCTGGCATCATATGAACATTAATATTACAGATATCAATGAGGGCTCTGCACATGACACCTGAAGTCACTGACTAGTCTCCTTGGTGTTGTACAGTAGGGAGGGTGTGTACAAACACATTACATTGAATATTATTTTTTATCTCAAGACACGTCGTGGGTCGTCCAGGTTTACAGTCAAATTGTTGGGAATGAAGCCGCATCATCGAGATAAACATTGAGCTACATCACAACTGTTTAAAAATCACATTTCAGAAGCTCAAACTTTATTTTGGAAGCAGAACACAAAGAAATCACCAGCTCACTCGCTCTTGACATAATTTAAAAAGCAATAGCAGACGATTGAAGCCTACAGTACTGTTAATTATATCTAAAGCTTGTAGCTTTTTTTTTTACATTTTAGATGAGTAATCTTACTATTTGCCATCATTGTAAATCTGCAGTTGAGCACCAGACAGCGCTGAGTCAGTGACTCTCTGATTCCAACCTTATCTTACATGAAAAGCCTTGTTGGAATGGTGGGGCGTTTGTGTGTTGGAATAGCGGTATTTCAGGATGGTGATATGTCTAAATGGTAGTATGTTGGAATGGCAGCATGGAAGGGCATTTAAATCTTATCAGTTAACAGTTATTAACCGTTAAAGGGCGTCGGTTAACGGTCAGAAGAAAAAAAATCCAAAATGTGAATCCCTAATATTTAGTTTACTATCAAAGAAAACAGAAAATATTCTAATAGAACCTTCAATCTCTCAAGCCCTGTTCTTCTCCAAGTGTAGCCAGACGCTATTAAGTTGTCCATTTGGCATTGCACATTTACATCATTAACCTACAGCCTTTTCTCAGTCTGTTTGAACTAAACCACAGGTTCTGAAGCATATTTACATGCCTTTTCCCAAATGTTTTGGGTTTATTAATATTTCCAAACCTCTCAAAGCCTGGAAATTGCTGTTTTATAAATTCCATCATTTTTTCCAGGGTTCTCAGAGCGGTAAAAACCCTGCAGTAACAGGAAGAACAAAAAGTGAAGTGGAAAAGCAGGGAGAGAGTAGAGGATGTTTACCTGTAAACAGGTGGCTGCACTACGACGATCCTCATTGGGCGTGTTGGCAGCAAGTTGGTTGCCCTCAAATTTCCTCACAGCACTGAGTCCCCTGCCATCAAACTCTGGTACACTCACAGTCTGAGCCACAAATGAAGGACAGATTTAGTGAGACCAGCCATCCCACTGGCCAACAACAGACGCAGCATGCCTCAGGGTTACTCATATTTTTCACTATCTATATGACAGATATATTAGATATTTAAAAAAGCTTGCCCACCTTAGAAATATGCTTGCATGCTGTATATTTAATCTCCAGCTTTTCAAATATACAAGATATGTGGCCCTGATCCCACAGGGGGACACAGTGGTATGGATTACCTGCTCATTGGATCGCAGAATGCTGTTGATCTGAACTTGGCTGAGCTGGAAATCTAAATCCTGACGGGTTGAGAGGTGTCGCCTACTTTGAGTTCCTGGTTCCTCACCTCTGTAAATCCACTGATGTATTGTGGGGGTACCCCAGCGTGACAAGTGA
Organism: Lepturacanthus savala; assembly: GCA_030544235.1. Classification (NCBI taxonomy): domain Eukaryota; kingdom Metazoa; phylum Chordata; class Actinopteri; order Scombriformes; family Trichiuridae; genus Lepturacanthus; species Lepturacanthus savala. Next base: position 4,915,346 of record CM060465.1, read on the forward strand.
CGGTGCTGGGCTGGTCGCAGTTGAGAAGGGGGAGATACTGCGAGGTGGGAATACTGAGTGAAAAAGAGTGTTATTACTAGAGTTATAATTAGGATTTGCCTAAAAAAATATTATTTGTAGGGGTGTGACGAGACGCTCAGCTCACGAGACGAGACCCGAGATTGGGTTCACGAGATCGGGACCAGACGAGATTTTAAGAAAACTAAATTACAAATTATATGAATGCCTGGGAATTGTCGTTCACTTTGAAGAAGTAGTTCAGTTCAGATCGTTCAGTAAAATGATCCGTTCATTTCGTTCAGCGCGCACGAGGGAGGGGGGGGGTGCAGAGAGCGTGTGTATATGTATGCGTATATGTATATAATATAATAAACAAAAATGATTTCTCATTCATTGGTTATTTTAATAAGGGTAATACTTATAACAATATTTTTTATTATTATTAATAATATCAGTATTATTGTTTTTAACTAATTTTAACTAGCTTTTAATGTAAAGTGTCTTTGAGTTGTTATTGTTTTTAACCAACCTTTACTCTAAAATGTCTGAGTTTTAAAAAGCTATATAATTTTTTTTAAAAAAACGACACATACACCGACAGTACAAGAACGAACCGTACACTGAACGGCTTCCCCTTAAAGTCATTCAGTGGATTCGTTCAGAACTATTTCACGGGAAGCCGTTCACTAAATGGCTCAGACCTACGGGCAAGTGGTTCAGTGAACGGTTCGCACCCACTAACAGGGAAGTGGATCAGTGAACGGCTCGGCGGAGCACCACGCATGCGCCGCGCCGTACGCCGCGCTGTACAGCATTGTTTGCATACAGTCTCTGCATATTGTCCGTGTCTTACCATTTATCATTTCTGCCGGGAACCCAAAATGCTGCCAAACAAACGATTTAAAAGTGGCGGGGGCGGGGTCAATAGTAATACCCGTGTTTTCCGAGACAGAATTTTAACGCGACGAGCAATCTCGTCAAATCACATCTCGCGAGATCTCGTCACACGAAATCTCGTCACACCCCTAATTATTTGTAATCAAATATGTCACAAATACAAAAGACAATCAGGAGATGAACCTGGAATGAAGTGCAGGAAGAAAGTGTCTGTATGTAGCTTGGAGCTTTTTGGAAGATGCTGGCGTACACACGCCCAGACATTTCTGGGGCGGATGTTGAAACTCAATAACCCCAATATCTATGTTCAGGAGAAAAGAAGTAATGTCATGTTATGGTGACAACCAGTGCTGTAAAGCATCCAAGTCATTTACTCAAATACTGTACTAAAGTACAATCTTGACATCCTCAATCTGATGCTACTTTATTCACATTTTAGAATACATCTTGTACTTTCTCCTCCACTACATTTTTATGGAGCTTTTAGATTGATTTAGCTTGATTTAAAATGATGTTTCCCTCCAAACTTGTCACATGGCTTAATTTCAATAAATGTTCAAATGATCCAATATTTTACCAAAAATAAAACGTTAGATAAAAAAAAAACTGTGAATCAGGACATTGTTTTTCTCATGACCCCTCACATTTACCTGCTGACCCTTTGGAGGGGCCTGACCCCTAGGTTGGGAACCACTGGACTAAACTAGCTGAACTGTATATAAAGTAGTTCAAAAGGCAAATTCTGTTAACAGATTAATTATTTATTTATTTAATTATTTAGAATGAATAACGTCGTGATTTGTATTATATATAATAACAGCAACAGTATATTAATATTTCAGTAGGATTTCTAATACATGACTCTAACTTGTAACAGAGTATTTTTGCATTGCAGTATTAATACTTTTATCTAAGTAAAGGATATTTTATAAGTGTTACAACCGTAGACTGAATAAATAAGGTTCCACCTCTAGATAACAGCACATCTGTTTTATAACGTTAGGGTAATCAACAAAGCCAGGCTGTATTTATGAGTGTGTTCTGTGTAACATGACCTAATGTTATCTAAGGTTGGGTAATGTTAGCTCACTAGCTGCCTAGCTTCAAACATTCCACCATGGTATTCACTAAAGTTATAACAAGACGTACACTCAAGCTAAATGCTAACGCACAGACCGTGTCATTCAATAACAACGCCATGCATGAAACACACACACAACCTTTACCTTAGTCAAAGTACAAATGTTTGCTAGTTGACAGCAGAGCTAACATGCCTGACAGCGTCAACCATTCATCGTCTTCATCTTCTTCTTCCGTGTGTTTTTTTGTCAGCTGACATCCACAATCTCGCATTGCTGCCATCTACAGGACTAGAGAATATATTATATCCTTTTGTATAACCCCAATAAAAATCGTTTGTCCTCCCCACTAATACGTTCATGTGTTGGGACCCATGCAAAAGACACTACTCCTCTCCTCTTTATCTTCCAGATCTTGTCTGCTTGTGATGAACCTTCCCAGTTCTACATAGTTTCTGGTTTTGGATTTGATCTGCCTCAAGATAGCACTCACTGCATCAAGATAGCACATAACTAAAATAAAGCTGAAAATAAAATTCAGAGGATAATCCATCTGTTCCAGGGGATTTATAATATTTTAAGGTTAATACCATCATCAATTTCTGCATGAGATAGCGTCAGTTTAATTTAGATGGGAGGTACGTTGTAATAAATTAAATAATATGTAATTTTCATCATAAATAGATATATAAGAGTGGAGCAAAATACATATATACGTGGGTCATCTGTTTTCTTATCATGAATAACTAGTTAATTATTAATTTGGCTTGATGTTTCTCCGGGTTAAAGTGGCATGATGAATTTTGCTCACCTTTTTCTAACTATTGTTTCTGCGATCTTAAAAGGCTCCTTTAAATTACGGCTTTCCTGTAAATCAGTTTGATGTTGTCTTCTTCAGTTAAGAATCTGGGGAAATCTGAGAGCAATGAGATGTCAGATGTTTTATTCTTCTACTTTCTAGTTTTATCGAATCTGCTCCCAAACGCTCTCACATATTTACCCGATTCATATTTGATAATTCCCAATTTGAACCATATACGTTTCCTATATGTTTCCTTATTAAAGCACAAGTTCATGAACTGAGAGATTTTCATTTTGACTTCCCCGTGTTAAAGGAGAGTGTTTTACCGCTTTACAATTATTAACAGAAGGAACGAAATTAATTAAAATGTGTCGTTTTAACGGCTATGGTCAGCCGGCGCGGATGAAAAACAACGTTTTTTTGCGCCGCTGTTAGCTAGCTACCGGTTAACTATTGTTAATGATGCGCTGCCGTTAGCTAGCTACCGGTTAACTATTGTGAATGGTGCGCTGCCGTTAGCTAGCTACCGGTTAACTATTGTGAATGGTGCGCTGCCGTTAGCTAGCTACCAGTTAATTATTGTTAGGACAAAAGCAGTTATTACCTTGTCTTATCACAGAGAGAATGTGTCAAAGAAAACGTTAAACGTTTACAAACTGACTGATGTTCACAAGCTTAAAACCACTGAGTCATTTTAAAACAGTGAAATGGACAACAGCAGCCAGAACAGTAAGTTACCCCAGATCTAGTCGTTCTGTATGTTATTTATGTTTATTAAAATATGTTTAGGAATGCATGTCTGTCTCTAACATATCCCACAGTCTCTGCTTTCTGCTCTCAGCCATAAAAACAGACCTCCGTTTGCTGCTGGAGTGCCTGAAGTTTCAGATGAAAAGCCCTGATTTGCAGAAACAAGCCCTCCTGACTCTCCACTCCATCTGTGACCAGAGAGGTAATAACCACCAAACATGACAGAGTCACACCAGGTAATAACTCCCAAACACGACAGAGTCACACCAGGTAATAACCACCAAACACGACAGAGTCACACCAGGTAATAACCACCAAACACGACAGAGTCACACCAGGTAATAACCACCAAACATGACAGATTCACACCAGGTAATAACCACCAAACATGACAGAGTCACACCAGGTAATAACCACCAAACATGACAGATTCACACCAGGTAATAACCACCAAACACGACAGAGTCACAGCAGGTAATAACCACCAAACATGACAGAATCACACCAGGTAATAACCACCAAACATGACAGAGTCACACCTGGTAATAACCACCAAACATGACAGAGTCACACCAGGTAATAACCACCAAACATGACAGATTCACACCAGGTAATAACCAGCAAACATGACAGAGTCACACCAGGTAATAACCACCAAACATGACAGAATCACACCAGGTAATAACCACCAAACATGACAGAATCACACCTGGTAATAACCTCCAAACATGACAGAATCACACCAGGTAATAGCCAGCAAACATGACAGAGTCACACCAGGTAATAACCACCAAACATGACAGATTCACACCAGGTAATAACCACCAAACATGACAGAGTCACACCAGGTAATAACCACCAAACATGACAGAATCACACCTGGTAATAACCACCAAACATGACAGAGTCACACCAGGTAATAACCACCAAACATGACAGAATCACACCAGGTAATAACCAGCAAACATGACAGAGTCACACAAGGTAATAACCAGCAAACACAGCAGAATAACTCCAGGTAATAACCACCAAACATGACAGAGTCACACCAGGTAATAACCACCAAACATGACAGAATCACACCAGGTAATAACCACCAAACATGACAGAGTCACACCTGGTAATAACCACCAAACATGACAGAGTCACACCAGGTAATAACCACCAAACATGACAGAATCACACCAGGTAATAACCACCAAACATGACAGAGTCACACCAGGTAATAACCGCCAAACATGACAGAGTCACACCTGGTAATAACCACCAAACATGACAGAGTCACACCAGGTAATAACCACCAAACATGACAGAGTCACACCAGGTAATAACAAGCAAACATGACAGAGTCACACCAGGTAATAACCACCAAACATGACAGATTCACACCAGGTAATAGCCACCAAACATGACAGAATCACACCTGGTAATAACCACCAAACATGACAGAGTCACACCAGGTAATAACCACCAAACATGACAGATTCACACCAGGTAATAACCACCAAACATGACAGAATCACACCAGGTAATAACCACCAAACATGACAGAATCACACCTGGTAATAACCACCAAACATGACAGAGTCACACCAGGTAATAACCTCCAAACATGACAGAATCACACCAGGTAATAACCACCAAACATGACAGATTCACACCAGGTAATAACCACCAAACATGACAGAATCACACCAGGTAATAACCACCAAACATGACAGAATCACACCTGGTAATAACCTCCAAACATGACAGAATCACACCAGGTAATAGCCAGCAAACATGACAGAGTCACACCAGGTAATAACCACCAAACATGACAGATTCACACCAGGTAATAGCCACCAAACATGACAGAATCACACCTGGTAATAACCACCAAACATGACAGAGTCACACCAGGTAATAACCACCAAACATGACAGAGTCACACCAGGTAATAACCACCAAACATGACAGAATCACACCAGGTAATAACCACCAAACATGACAGAATCACACCTGGTAATAACCTCCAAACATGACAGAATCACACCTGGTAATAACCACCAAACATGACAGAGTCACACCAGGTAATAACCACCAAACATGACAGATTCACACCAGGTAATAGCCACCAAACATGACAGAGTCACACCAGGTAATAACCACCAAACATGACAGATTCACACCAGGTAATAACCACCAAACATGACAGAATCACACCAGGTAATAACCACCAAACATGACAGATTCACACCAGGTAATAGCCACCAAACATGACAGAATCACACCTGGTAATAACCTCCAAACATGACAGAATCACACCAGGTAATAACCACCAAACATGACAGAATCACACCTGGTAATAACCTCCAAACATGACAATCACACCAGGTAATAGCCAGCAAACATGACAGAGTCACACCAGGTAATAACCACCAAACATGACAGATTCACACCAGGTAATAGCCACCAAACATGACAGAATCACACCTGGTAATAACCACCAAACATGACAGAGTCACACCAGGTAATAACCACCAAACATGACAGATTCACACCAGGTAATAACCACCAAACATGACAGAGTCACACCAGGTAATAACCACCAAACATGACAGAGTCACACCAGGTAATAACCACTAAACATGACAGATTCACACCAGGTAATAACCACCAAACATGACAGAGTCACACCAGGTAATAACCACCAAACATGACAGAATCACACCAGGTTTTCCTGTAGAGCAGCACCATAGTCATCTTTTTATTCAGCATAATACCATGACTTGTTCGTTTCTCTTTGGATTTTCTTTGTTTTTCAGAGGATAATGCAGAATTGCTGAGAGAAATGGGTGGTGTGGCATTTGTTTATAACCTCTCCAAATGCAGTGTTGTTCATTCAGATGTAAAGGAGACAGCGCTCTTTACACTTGGCACTTTAGCAGAGGCCAATGGTAGGTCTCTCGATGTGTCTGTGATATAATTCACTGTGAGAACCTTTGTCCCAGTCCAGCAACTCCTGAAGCCTAGTATAAGAGCCAAAAATGAAAGGCCACCTCCTTCCAAAAACAGACTGTCCAGACTAGATACAGAGGTCAAACCTTAATTTGCATTTGGACAGACCTTTTCAAAGTGGAAAATACTGGTGGTAAACTCAGACAACTTATTCAGTTGTGAAATGTGGCTTCATAGGATGCAGTCGTTGAATTGAGATGTGTTTTTTACTTTACATGTGTGCTAAGTGCCTGTAACTTAATAATATCACTTAAATGGAAATCCATTTAATTTTATGGTACAGTAAATATTTTTACATATGTATTATATATTTTTTTCATTCTTTCTCGTAGTGCACTGCAAAAATTCTTTGTGCAGAAAGGAAATGTTTGTAGAACTTGCTGGTTTGTTGATGAAAGAAGACATCCCGCTGACACAGAAGAGAGTTTCTGTTTATTTGCTGTCTGTGTTAGTAGCCAACAACAGTAAGCTCAGAGCTCCTCCATTGACATGATTTATATCTATTTTATAGATATTCTTCTGACTCTGTTTAATCTTGCTTTTGTTAAGTAGACTCTTGTTGTCCTCATGTGTTTGTGCTATTGCAGAAGCAGGACAGACCTTAGCCCAAACTACTGGATGCATGGACATTTTGCTGGACCTCTTCAGGTGTTCTGTTAATCTGTTAATAACCTGTAATAGTATATATTCAGAGCCAGTCTTACCAAATACAATAACAATTTACTCCTACACATTGACGTAGTGTTACTTAAGTATATGTTCCCCACTTTACAATAAGGGTCACAAAGAGCATCAGTAATTAATTACACTTAAGTAATGTTTACTCAGCACTCTTATACATTTATGAAGTGTTACTTAAGGGATAGGCTATAAATGAAGATGAATAAGGAAAAAGCAAACCTCATGTTAATTAACATCTTCATCAATCATTTACTAACATTAGTGTGTACCTTAATTAACATGTAAACTCTTGATAAATGTTAACAATAGACATTTATTAACAGCTTCTCAATGTTTATTATTATATTAATTAGCAGTTATTTCATGCTTTGTTAATGTATTACCTAATGTTTATAAAACTTTAAATAATGTAAAACTTCTTACCTTAGTTAACATGAATTCTATTATTAAAATTAGACTACTAGACACATTACTTCGCTGTTAACTGTTGGTTAGTTAATGTTTAATAATTAACCAAATATTAATGTAGTTTTACTATTAAGGTGTTAAATAAAAATGTGAATAAAAAAAACATAGATGTACCTCACATATACTTTTGCAGGACCACTTCCCCCCTTTCTAGAGAGGCTACTTTGAGAGCAGCTAATACTCAAACCAACCAGCTGTGGGCGTCTGTGTGTAGCGCTCTCTGTGGATGTGTCAATAACCCTCAGAATGGTAATGGTATTGATATATGCTACTGTACTGTAGTATTCTTCTACATTGTACTCAGGATCCTACCTTCCTGTTTTTGTAGTGAAATAAAAAAAATAATGCATTATCTTTAGTTGTGGATTAACAGCTAAAAAACATCTTACTAATGTCTTTATTTTGTGTTCCAGAGGAGGGCCAGTATATCTGTGTTGCTTCTTTTCCCACAATAAAATGCTGGCTTCAACAGATTTGTCTTCCCCACACTGAGATTTTTCAAACTATATGCTCCTTTATAGCAATGACCGTTGCCAACAACTGTAAGTTTAAAAGGTGGAGTCAATTCCTGCCAAACGTCTCTAAAATGACTGAAATACAGGCTATTTGATTCTCACTTCTTATTTGTTTCTGCAGCCTGTGTTCAGGAGAGTTTTTCTGTCTATGGGGGTTTGGAAACCCTCGCTCTGGCACTGGTTCGTCTGGCTTCTGAGAGAGAGATGAGCATTTTGTCCTGCCACCTTTCGGTTATAATATGCAAAACTCTGTCAGCTTGCATCACCGATAACTGTGTGCATTGTACTCACAGACACACACACGCAGATTAACAATTCACTTAAAACAAATGAACCATCTCATTCCCTTTCTATTGTTTGCAGCCACTCTTGCTTCAGGTTTGGCTCAGTATAGTGTAGTTTCCCACCTCTTCTCCCTGCTGGTGAGCCCAAACCTCCACCCTGAAGACATGCCCTCAGTTTTACTCACTTTAGGCCACTGCACCGAGGCTTCTGGTAAAACTGCACTATTCTTACATCAAATATATTTTCTTCTAGTGTTTTTTTCCCACTTTTAAAACACTTACTAGGTAACTTTCATGTATTGCTCATGTACAGTATCAGCTGTCTTCCTTCCCTTGATATTATCTCTTCACCGTTAACTCACCAAGGATTTATCACAGGCGCATGTTTTTTTCTGTTTGCAGCAGAGCACCAGTCCCAGTTGGTGCTGTGTGGAGGCCTGCCACTCATCATTACCTTAGTCACAGAGGACGCATGTGAGGAGGTCAGGAAGGCTGCGACTTTCATATTACAGACCTGCAAACAGGCCAGTACGTCAAAGCAGCCTCGCAATACAAATACCACTGAATAGCAGATTAAACCCCGGTGCTAATGATTTCTTTCTTCTTAATACTATTACATTATAATGAGTGAAAAGGGTCAATAAAAAAATTAAACCAGAGAGTGGAAATGTAGGAAAGAGATATTTATAAAAATAAATAATTTATTTACAATATATATACAAAATCACTAAGAAACAAAGCTACACACAAATAATTCTGACACCATCAGAAAGTGTTTTTCACACCAAAAGGCAGAGGTTGATCCATTTAAAAGAAAATAAGAAACCTACCAATCACTGGTACAATCACTTATGTGACCAAGACACACAGCACAGGTCTCAAATTGGTCAATGGTCATATACGTTATAGCACAGATGTCACAGGGCTTATTTTTCATATCTCCTGCTCTCTACCTGTGTTTTACCACATGGAGTGGGGGTGGGTTTGGCTGAACGCACCTGAGCTCATTTAGTAAATTATAGGAAGAAGGTGCAACCTGTGAAGGAGGACAAAGATATAACCAAAACAATCACACAGTTAACAAATACTATTGCTTCATGCAGTGCAACATTTGAGGCATCTGGTTGAAAAAACAAATTTCCAGCATCAGCAAATCAATCTGCACCATTGTTAGTTAATAAATAACTGTATCATCTTACATACAGTTTGCACTTCCTTCCTCCATTTATTACATACTGAGAAAATGTGAATTAAACTTTTTAAACCAATGTTAAATAATTTAAAGAGTGCAATGATTGTAATTGTGTGTAAATGGTACCTAGCTCCCTTCTGGCTAATGAACACCTAGATAAACTCTGGCCTCTCATCACAAGTGCCTAAAGAGAAATTAAATTAATAAAGTGTATAAATGATTACATAATTTGCATGTTGAATGTAGAATATGGAGGCATTTTTGTTCTCTTTGTGTGTGAAGCCTTGTCGTTGGGAGGTCCACAAGCAGAGGTTGAAAATACGGAGCCCTGTACAGACATAGATGGATTCAGGTGCTCAGCCAGAGAGTTACTGCGCAGAATTGACCGTCTAGAGAAGACACAGGTGAATATGAGACATGCAGTCTCCGAAATCACTGATCACCAAAAACATAATCAGCATGTTGCAGATTTTTGACTTTTTATTTTTTGCATTGTGTTTATGTTTATCTTTAGGAGGCTGAGAATAAGCCAGAAGATGCTGATCAACCAACTGGAGGTCCAGGGCAACCATCTTGTCTTTCAGCCTTGCCTCTAAATCTGCAGCATACAGAGAGTTCATATGACCAGACCAGCAATCTGAAGCAGTTTGAAACAGGGAACTCTATTAAACTTCATTCTGTCACTAACCTGATCAATAAAAAGAATGACGGTGGAATAGGGAACGTGAGTGTTCAAGAAGAGAAGGCTGACACCAGTGAAGGGGATGTGTGCTGCACACTGTGCAAAGGTAGAGGAACCTTGAAGTCTTCTCATGTACCATCACTGGAGGGAAGCAGAGAGCCACATACAGCAGCCCGGTTAGTAAAGCTCTTCAGTGTTGATAACTTGTCATTCAGATGAGCTCAAAGAAATTATGTCATAATGACTTGTTTTTTGTTTAGTCAACTGTTTAAGTCCCCGGCACCACTGTGGTATGATGTAGCAGCAGAAGTGAAAGACTCTGATAAAGAAAGTAAGAGAATTATACCTTAAACACACTGTTCCAATGGCGTTCCTTGGCGCTTGTTTTATTGTTTTCAGTAGAAGTTTGATTTCCCTGTGTTTATTGAAGTGGCGTGTTTTCACGTTTAGAGTCACAGGACACTGATGTGAGTAAAGTGGGAGAAGAACACCCGCTCTGTCATGTTCGATGTGCAGGTATGTGAACATGATGCTGCCTCTTTCAATTTTATGTTCTGAAATGGCTGCTAAGAGCCCAAATAAACAGAAATTACTTTCTTTCAATTGCATTTGAAATGAACTTGAGGCTTAACGTGAGATATGTGAGATTCTGTTTTTTACACACTTTGAGATTTTGGTTTGTTTTGCTCCCCTAACATTCAACATTCATAAACCCATATTACTTCATATTTCGTCTGGAGCTTCATCATCTTCATTTACCAACAGTCAGCTATTTCTCCCGAAATCTGTCAGATAGAAATATGGTCATATCCTTTGTATTAACAACCAATCATGACAGTACAAAGGGGGTTTAAAGCTAAACTCAAAATCTCATTGGCTGGTGTTAATTTCTGGCAAAAGGTGTTTTTTTTTCTTACCCTGAGCCAGAAATCTCCACCTCATCAGCACATACACACACACATGTTCTGAAGGTCTGCACAGAGGGGTTTGATAGACATAATAAAGCCATCAGTGTTTTTTTTATAAGTTAATTCATTGCAGTTCATCCTCTTCTTTCTCTCCTTTAGGTTGTGTGTTGCCTTTTGAGGAGGTGACCAGTCGCACTTTTGCATCTCTCCTGAGTTTCTGCCGTCACAGCTGTGACATGCACACGGTTCTTCAAGAAGCCAGCGAGCACTACAGAACTCGTCACCGCAACCATCTATTTAGGGAGGAGAACATGATCAGCACTGCAGAGCTGACAGACTCCAAAACTAAGAGGGTGTCAACAGCAGTAGAACTACAGAGAAGCCTGAAAAACTGGAGAGGTATATGAAGCTGATTAATAAAAGAAACATTCCAGCCATAGTGATGGTCTTGTAAAGATGCAGTTAACTGACCAAATGAAATCATTTCCAAAGAAAAGGCCTAGACCATCTTACTCACCACAGGTATTGAATGACTGCAGTCATTTCTTGACTAGCCTCTGCAAGTCAGCTTCTGTGTAGAGTCTTCAGTCTTCATGTTTCATTAAAAAGCTTCAAATTGTACTCGCCTTGAACACGTTTCCTTTAGTTCATACTGACTCTCGCTTCAAACAACTTCTGAAACTAGTGTGGAATAATTGATTAGGACTGGGATCGCATGATCCCATTAAAAGGTTGTATTTCTAAACATACGCAATGCCACTGTAAGATGCGAATGTAAAAACATCTGGATTTGATTAAATATGAGTAAAGTTTAAGACAGTAAACGTGTGTTGCTGTTGGTCCAAATTGTTTTTATGGAACAATAATTATCCATTACTTCAGAATGGTTTCACAAATAACTCATTATTGTCTTTGACTATGCTATAAAATGTCAGATTTGTCCTGCGCTGTAAAAGAGGCCTGCCTGACTCCCATATGTAAAGGAACTGGGCAAGTCCAGCTATTCCAGCCAGAGGAGCGCTGGAAGAAGCACTACGGTGAGGATACAGCGAGTGAATGTTTGTACAGCTCTTCAGAACATGGATATCTTTTATGCCACTATAATGAATCTGTCTGCAGCAGATAAAACAACTTTATCCGCTTTCATGCTGACATTTATATTTATATGACATTTATATTTATGTGTAAATAAGGTGTCTTCTACTTCCATCTACCACAGGCATAACATTGACTCCACTGCACAGAGGAGCTAAAATGGAGACATCTGGTATGTATGTGATGTTACAGCAGCAACATATTGTTTCCTGTTTGCTGTCTTTTATATTCAACTGCATTGTTACCATCATTTCTTCTCTCAGGTCCATGCCTGGCTCCCCTGAAAGGGCCTCGCCTGCCTCAAGGTAGACAAGGATATCAAATATGGATATTTACAGTTGATTACTTTAAAGTGTGTGTGTGAGTGTGTGAATGTCATTATTGAGAGCCTGTGGTGGGACTGGGAGCTGTCCTCTGCAGTGTGTTCTTGGCAGCAGACAAACCAAAGAACAGAAGGAATGTTGAACTGCAGCCAGTGTTCTCACAGAGCAGGCCAGAGCTGGTTCAGAGCAGCACAGCTGTATTAAGCTGTTTCACACTCTGTGTAACACTGTGTGTGTGTCTGTTTCTGTGTGTGTGTGTGTGTGTGTGTGTGTGTGTGTGTGTGTGTGTGTGTGTGTGTGTGTGTGTGTGTGTGTGTGTGTGTGTGTGTGAGAGAGAGAGAGCAAGTGAGGGAGAGAGAAAGATTGAAAGGGTGTGTCCCAATACTTTTGTGCTCTGCCAGTCACAGCATTGAAAGAAAACTCATTTTAGTCTGTTCTATATTGTTGTTTATTGTTTTGCATGTCAAGACACACAATAGAACACATCAAAAAGTAACAAAAACAAATATCTACAGATAATGTTGTAATGACTATACACACAAACTCAAAAACAGTTGAAATACAACTGAATATAGTTAACACGCCTCTCTCATGTGGTAACAATCTTATAGTTGACACCAGCTTCAGGAACCAAGTCATTAGATTCAACAGTGTTGACCAACTTCCCCTTAAAAAAGCTAGTGACAAGTGGAGCAACTGACAACTGATAATACTTTTACTAGCATATATATATATATATATATATATATATATATATATATATATATATATATTTTATATATATTATATATATATATATGTGTGTGTGTGTGTGTTTTACAATTATTAGTCAATTAATTGATTAGTTGACAACTTTTACATTACTATTTTGATAATCGATTAATTGATTTAAGTAATTTTTAAGGCAAGGCAAGGCAAGTTTATTTGTATAGCACATTTCAACAACAAGGTAATTCAAAGTGCTTTACATAAAACCTTAAAAGCATCAAGATACAATTTAAGACAGTTGATTAAAACAATTTAAAACAGTTGATTAAAATAAAAAAATAGATATAATATAAAATAAAAATAAGAAATAAAAATTAAGAATTAAAATTTATAACTTTGAAATTAAAACAAAGAACAAGTTACAGTGCAGTGCAGAGTAATTAAGAATGATATTAGCAGTAGGCAGCATTGAACAGAAAAGTCTTCAGCTGTGATTTAAAAGCAGTGAGAGTTGCGGCAGACCTGCAGGTCTCTGGGAGTTTGTTCCAGATCTGTGGGGCATAGAAACTGAACGCTGCTTCTCCATGTTTAGTTTTGACTCTAGGAACAGAGAGCAGACCTGATCCAGATGATCTAAGAGGTCTGGATGGTTCATAAGGGGTCAGCAGATCTGCAATATACCTAGGCCCTAGACCATTCAGGGCTTTTTAAGAAGAAAATGTACAAATTCTCTGGTTCCAGCTTCTCAAATCAGGTTCATTTTCTGGTTTCTTTAGTCTTCTATAATAATAAACTGATGAAAAAAGTAGAGCTGTCATTTTAATGCATTAATTCGATTAATTAATTACGCGGCAATTTATCGTGTTAAAAAATTTAACGCAATTAATTATGAGTATCAACGGTGGCGAGCTCAGGGGTGAAAGTGAACCGGAACTGTCCGGAACTACATTCCGTTAAAAGATTCACGACTGGAACGGCGTTAAAAAGGGAGAAGAAGCTTCCTGTCAAACTCCCATGTTAAATAAAGAAAACGATGTACTAAAGTCACATTAGTTACATTATCCGAGTGCTGGAACAATCCCAGTTGCTCGTTTCAGTGTAATCTACGCTGTTTCGGTGTCTGTGCCGTTTGGCACGGAGCGACAAGTCTGAGCGCGTCTCTGGTTGCTATGCAACGCGAGGCAAGCCGAGCTGAACAAATGCGTTTCTGGTTGGCCGATGGACACGTGGTCACGTTATCAGCATCACTAATTCTGATTGGTTCAAACCACACGTGTTTCCTCACCGAGCAAAATTATGTTGGCACAATGCAGCGCAAAATATACGACTTCTATTATTCATTTTTGAATTGCTATATTGAGCTTAAGTGACTATTTGAGACAGAATTTTATTTCAGAATTTTATTGATTTAACTCAATCGCTGAATTTGTTATACATTTTTGAAGACAGCTTTATTTTATTTATTTATTTTTTATTTAAATGTATTACTGTATTTGTTTTACATTTCTGAATAATGCACCTGACCTAACTGGTTTAATGTGCTGGACCTTTACTTTTGGATTTAATTCATGAAGCACAGTTCACCAATACATATAACACTATATACATCAGCCACAGCATTAAAACCACTAAAGGCATAACATTGATTATCTCATTACAGCAGTTAAATTAGGCAGCAAGTCTTTAGTTTCTTGAAGTTGATGTGTTGGAAGGAGGAAAACTAGGCTGTAACTGTTAGCATCAAGGCAGTTTTGAGCCGGAATGCCATGACTAGACGACTGGGTCAGCATCTCTATAACAGCAGGTCCTGGGATGTTTCCATTATGCAACAGTAGTCAGTACCTGCCTATCAAAACATGGTCCAAGGAAGGAGAAACAGTGAACTGGTGACAGGGTCGTGAGTGCCAGAGGCTCACTGATGCGCACAGAGAGTGAAGACTGGCCTGTCTGTCCGGATCCCACAGAGGAGCCACTGTAGCACAGATAGCTGAAACTGAAGTCTAGTTCTGAGAGACAGGTGTCTGAACACTCAGCACCTGTCCCTGTCCTGTCTGGACCAGATCATGGAGCGATAGAAGAAAGTGGCCTCGTCCAGTGCTTTTTTTGACTAAAGCATGGCAGCAGGAGGAGGATTTCAAATGTGTTACAACTTCTTCCAATTTTTTATGGTTGATCTGATAAAATTTTGTCATGCTATTTGAATCTATTTTAAGAGGACGCAGGGACAATGTTAATTCCTCCACATGTCAAAGTGTCCCAAGACGAGATATTGAACCACAAATTGCTGTTAGTCTGTTAATGATTAGATTCCATCCTGATGAGCAGATACTCTGAAGGGTTTTCTCCACTGTCAGCATGTGAAAGGGTGAATGTTGAGTGGTCAGAAGACTAGAAAAGTGTTACAAATGCTGTACATTTACCTTTTACAATACTTTCTATTTACAAGCTTCTCAGATATCAGAACCCATCTGCTATCTTCTGATGATGGCTCAGCCTCTGGTTGCACCCTCCAATATTTTTCTACACCCAGTGAAGACAGTGGATATTTGGTTAGCTTCCTAGTCTTTTTATTGGTCATTGATTGTTTATAGTACCACTAGCAAGTTAAGACACAAGAATGGAGCTGTACAAGTTAATAAAAACTTATAAAAGTGAGTTTTAAAAGCTAATAAAGAGCTAAATCGTTGACAGACTGCTCTGCTCTTCTTCACCTGCATGCATCCACAGTCTGCCATAATTGGTCACTGCAAATGAAAACTGGAATGATTTTCTGGCTGCAGATCAAATACAGGCCTTCACTCTTTGTACTTCCCAGGTGCTACACTGCACAAAGCTGTTCAGACTTGAGAAACAGGCCTCCAAATTCTACAGATCTCAATCCAATCGAGCATCTGTGGGATGTTCTGGAAAAACAAGCCAGATCCTCTGAGGCCCCACCTCACAACTTACCGGATTTAAAGGATCTGCTACTGATGCTATGTTCCAGAAGACACCTGCAGAGGTCTCATATCATTTATGCTAGGAAGAGGGAGAGCTATATAATATTAGGGAGGTAGTTAAAATGTTGTGGCTGATTGGTGTGTATACAGTAGACACACACATATACATACATAGTTATATGTATACCTCTTCTACCTCCTCTGTTTTCTTCTCTGATTAACTCCTTAAAAAGCTCCTGTGGTGTTACAGCATGGTGGAGAAGTTCAGTCCAGGACCAATCTTCTTTCTGTGCTGTCATGGAGACATTACTCTGCCTTTATACTTTATACTTCTCATCCAAATCTATTTTCCAGTGCTCACTTTGTGTGTAATATTGAGTGCACACTTCTCATATTTTTTCTTCCACTGAACTGTAGACATTTTCATTCTTTCTCTTTCCAGATGTTTTTCCACTTGTTTCTTCTTTGCTCTGTTTTGCCTTTTGTGACTTGCTTCATCAGTGGTTCTTCTCTTGTCTGTTCTGTTGTTTGTACAGAACAGCAGCTGTATTAGCTCTGACAGGTGATGTAATACAACTCTACTGAGGAGCATATTTTTCTCACTCTGTATATTTAATCTGAGATCAGTTGATGTCTATGTGAATAGCAGGATCTAAAATGTTAAATGACTGTCTCTATTTTTCACAGACACTCCAACTCAGACTCATCTTTCAAGTACAGAAAGAAGAGGAGAGAGTAATTATGCACGTCATGCACTAGACGATCAGACAAAGGCGCGCGGCGATTCTTCTTCCAGTGTAAGAATATGAAGAATATGTTATGTCAGGTAATATACTGTATGGTACAATGGTATGCTATGACAGCACAGTGCAGTTCACTGAGGAGCTAACAAATAATTGAGAAATAAAGAAGAGTAGTTGTGAATCAGTTCCTGTAGAATAAGTTTCAAATTGCCCAATTTCTAAGAAGCATTGAGTTCTACTTCCTCTTATCAGCGTCTGTGACCTTCAGAAACACTGATACTAATGCAAAGTTGTGGAATCTAACCGAGTCCCCATCTAAATGTGTTAATATTTACAAAAGCGGAAAATAATTTGTTAGCAGTAGCCATAGTAAGATTATTATTAGATCACAGTAAGACTTTTTGTACAATACAGAAAGTAACTAAGTACATTTACTGAATTTGAGGTACTTTGTTGAACTTATGTTATATTTTCTCCACTACAACATTTATCTGTAGCTTTAGTTCCTTTCAGGTGGAGATTTGACTCAATGATAATATCAGAAGTGTATCGATTGCAGCTCTCTGTAATGACAACTTTAAAAAGCTTGTTGAATCTAGTGTTCTACTGGAAGTCTATTGCTGTAAGTTGCTATAACAATATGTCTCTTCTGTCTGGTAGTCATGAGAAGTTGTAGTGAATAAAGTGAAAATGTAAATGGAAGTTATAGACATATCTTTGTTACATGAAATGTGGGTTTTACCAGGTAATGTAACAGGTGTGTGTTGTGCAGACTGCTGCTAGATGAAGAGCAGCACTCATGCAGGACTTGCTCCATAGCTCAGGTTATTTCTGGTAAAAAACACAATGCACACAGAAGCTGCATATGTCAAAATCCCAAAGGATGCAAAATTTGTCCAAAGACTATGAAAGACATGGAAGAGTAAGACTTTCTGCAAAAACAAAATATGCCAAGGGCTGTAACATAGCCAAAATGATTAACAAATCAAAACAAAAAAAGGGTGGATCAGTCAGCTGGAGCTGATTCAGAACGCTGCTTGCTGCTCCACTTTTGAGGTCTTTACATGGGCTTCGTTTCTGAATCCTGTCAGCTCATCTGGATCAGGTCTGATTTCTGCTCCCAGAGTCAAAACTAAACCCGGAGAAGGAGCATTCACTCTTTATGCTCCATAGATTTGAAATAAACTCTTCTATTCTCTTGACTCTTTCATCACTTTAATCATATTTAAATTATTGTTCATTTGGTCAGCTATATTTAAATTTAGTTTTAGTCTTAGTCTTGTGTCAAATTTTTGTTTTAGTTTTTACATTCTTTTTTGTTTAGTCACAGTTTAGTCATTGATCTTTCTCAAGATTTGTTATGTCATTATTACCTGATGAAGTCGCTCCACATAACACATCAATGTTCTGATTCACATGTTTTATGTGATGTCTGAAGTCCTAGAGACACTGGCCGAGGTGGTAGAGTTGCAGCCATTTTCAACGCAAATTTATTGATCAGCTCTGAGCCGAGATGTAACTACACATTAATTCTTAGTTTTTCTCACCCAACTTGGAAATCACTAGTTGTATATGTCAGTATACCACCCTCCTGGCCCAAATGCTGAATGTTTATCTGAATTCTCAAGAGTTTATTTCCAGTCTAGTTATTAGGACAGATAAAATAATTATTGCAGGTGACTGTAATATTAACATTGATGTTGAAGATGATAGCCCTGGTTCTGTATTTGTTGCTTACTTCTGTTATCTATTTAATGGCATACTCAACTTTTTCTGTTATTTCCATCCTATGCACACATCATCTATTGCAGCCTGTCTGTACTGGTAGAGGAATCCTCCTCTCTTTTTCTTCCTCAGGTTTCTTCCATTTTGATTTTCCCATCAAAGTTTTTTTTTCAGGAGTTTTTCCTTGGATGATGTGAGGGTCTAAAGACGTGATGTTGTGTTCTACAAAATGTAAAGCCCATTGGGGCAAATCTGTGATTTGTGATTTTGGGCTATACAAATAAAATTGACTTGACGTGACTTGAAGTAAAAGAGGTCACTTGTTATTGCCAACGATTACACAAAATTTTTTTTTTTTAAGCAGGCAGGTAAATATATTTATCGACCCAGAAGCAGCTATGACATCTAAAACGAGGAATAATATGTTTTTATCTTCTATTTTTCAGTGTGTTTCATGCAGTAATACATTTATTGAAGCACAGGTTAAAATGTGAAATGACTGTGAATTGATTGGCAGCAGGTTTTACCAGAGAAGCACTCACCACGTCGCTGCATTTAGTGGCGACTGCACTGGTGGATGCTCCACACACAGCCCTGGCAGCAGTGCTGCAGGAGAAATACAAGTGACACGCATCCAGTGAAGACACGTTTTAGATTGTAATCTAATAATCTGTGACGAAAAATTTGATATTTTTATTATGTAGATTTTGTCTCATCTTTTTTATCAACAAAAATGTGTTTTAATTTCATCACAGTCAGTGGTGTTGATTTCATCTTGTCTTTGTCTAGTTTTCGTAATGAAAAAAAACATTGACAAATGTAGTCTCAAAAAGTTTCATCTGACAAAAATAACACTGATTTAAATGTCCTTTTACAATGTGTTTCTGTTGCTCTCTGTCTCAAAGCATTAATGTTTCATGCTCTCGGCTCTTTGAAGCAGATTATTGCTGACATGCTGTATAAACAAACTTGCTTTGCCTCCTATTAAACAAACTATCTCTCCATCTGTCAGCTGGTTGCTCAACACTTTTTCTTCTGCTTTTCTTGTTCTTGTTATTAGCGAAGGAAGCGTAAAGACTTCAGCCTTGAGGAGGTGTGTTACCTGCTGAGTGGAGTGAAGAAATTTGGCTCCTCCTGGAACTCCATCCTGTGGTCGTACCCCTTCCAGCCTGGACGCACCAATGTCGACCTGGCTAAGAAATACAGGCGGCTAATGGTAATAAGAGAATCTCTTTGATTATGGTAGTTGTTTTATTTTTTTTGACTGACATGTTTTATTTTTCCTTTGGACAGATCAAGGAGGATTAGGCTTGATCCTGACATCCTGACCAGTTTTAAATAAGCAGCAGTGATTGATCCTTCTACCCAGTGATTGATTGTAATCCAAAGCAGCTACACTACATTACCATGTATCTTTCTAATAGAATATATTTGATATTCATTACTTTATCCAGTTTGTTTTGTCTTAAATGTTATGCAACACTTTTAGGTCCTTTGCCAGTTACTGTTCATTGTTTGCTCTTGTTCTGTATTAAAACTGGTTTGACTCTGTGTCGGCATCGACTCTGTGAACGTCCTTTAAACACATTATATCACATCCTGGCTACAGTCAACTTTAGATTTTAAATCCGGCTGCAAGCAAAACTTGTTCATATCAATAAGCCTCATTCACCAGTATCTTCTTAAGTTTCTTAAATAGGTTAAGAAATGTCTAAACTCTTAATTAATCACAGAATTTAAATACATGCAGTTTACTTCCCATACATTCCTGACACACAACCTTCAGGCCCTTGTTGATTTGTTGTTGGTTTAGTTGGTGAGAAATATAAAACAGGATAAGATTCTAATAAGAATATATTTAGAATTTACTTTATTAATATGGTTCATGTAACAGTATTTGAATCTACAATAGTAAACTAACATTTAGGGCTACAACTTGATAATTAATCTATAGATTATTGAAATGATTAATTTATTAATTTTTTTCATAAATTAGGGTAATATTTAACCCTAAATTTAAAAAAATTTAACCTAAAATAACTGCTGATTAATGTAATAGTTTATTACATTAATCAGAAGTTATTTAATTAATCATTGCAGCTCTATTGCCATTGGCAAACACTTCTAAGTTCAGCTCAGTTATTGATGACAAAACCTGTGAATATACTTTTTATGAGCAATATATATATATATATATATATATATATATATATATATATATATATATATATATATATATATATATATAATGATAAAATATATTGTAATTTGAATTCTATAATATTATACAACTGCAGAATGGAAATATTTTCCACAAACATGGCCACAGAAAACGCCTGTGTTTTCTCTTGTGTGGAGATTGTGTTCTTATGTAATCACAGCAGGGATCATGAGGAATATTCAGATATTCAGGGCAGTTCCACTGATTTGGCTCCTCCCTCATTTAAAAGTAACTTGAGGAAGAAAATTTATACACGGCCAAAGATCAGTGGAAATCTGCCAGGAAATCTCAAAACCATGAACATCTTGGGAGGTTTCAGCTGTAGCATTGTCTCAGAGGTTATTTATAACAGGATATTATGAATCAATATATTATGAATTTCCTTGGTTTATTTTGATGTAGTTTATTTATTTTTTTCTGCTGAGGGTCTGTGAAGATATGTCAGAGTTTAACTTTAGTTTTTTAGTGTCGGAGCGTTGAACAAAGGAGGGAGGTAGTGACTGATTCCTTCCTACTTCCTTTTATGTACAGTTAGCACTCGACACCTTGGCAGAGCCGTATGTTTTTCACAAATGAAGCTGTCGAATAAAATCAGTCAGTCAATCATTCTCACTTCCTCGACATATGGGAAGCAAATATTTAGTTTTCTGTGTATTTTGTGTTGACCATCAAGAGTCTATAAAGTGACAGGAAACCAACAAGCAGAGGAGGGACTCAAGTCCAGCGTGTTGTTTATTGAGCTGAAGCCTCTGGTATGAAGCTGCACAAATAGTGCAAATCTGTTTATCTATTCTGGGTGTGAAGCAATTCTTGCTAATATGTGCTGTACTGTGTTTACTATTTCTGTACTGTGTCTTAACTTTAACGGTTTTATTTTATAACTTCATCAACCTGCCGAGTGCTAGGGTGAAAACTAGCCTGGTGGCTAAATCTGGGATATTTGCATTTTGGTTTTAAATGTTCATTGATATGTACTGTCCTTATTCAAATCTGTAACTTGTGTGCTTCAGTAGAGGCTGGTTTGACTGAGATCACTGTGTAAAGAGCCTCTCCCACTCTGGGGGGAATCATTGCTGTGTTGCCAAAACCATGGGACTTACCCGCCTGCCATGCCCTGAGGCGTAGGCCGTTAAAGTTAGGTGCGGCTGGACGGGGCTCCGTGTTTTCTGGAAGTTCACCTAAATATGATTATGCATCATGGAAATGGAAACACCACAGTCGTCCTCTGACACAGATTATTGTCTTGTGGAAAAAGCTGCTCGTACATCTCCGCTGCATCTTCCCTTCATCAGCTGCTGTTACTGTCAAACTGGCAGCGTTAAGGCTTATTTTTCGGTTTGAGGCGGCAGCAGCGGCCTCTCATACCGATCCACTGACTCCATTAGTGGAGATGTTAGGATAGAAATGCGCTGAGGGCAGGAAGAGTGTGGTGGGAGAGGCATGTGAGGAGCAGATTTCTCATGGACTGAAACACAGTCACACTGAAGACTTTTGACCCAGGCCCCCCGAAAACCTCCTTCCTCTGGAAAGAATGTAGCCTCCCCCCTCCTCCCCTCGTCCTCTCTCTCCCACAAGACTGTGAGAAGGCAGCACTGTCTTTCTCTTACATGATCCGTGTGCTGTGTGCGGCTGGAATTTCATTTCCACGTGTGTGCCGTGTCCCCATATATGTTCTGGTATGTTGTTTAAAAGCCCTGATTGCTCCAATATGTGCACTAACCAGCTTCAGTATGTGATGTGCATGTCACATTCTGCATTCTGAGCATTCTAATGGGATCTGAAACTCTGTGGTGCCACAGCTTAATATGATGATAATACTTCAACATATACTCTCTGTTTTGATGTAATTGTTGTAGTGTGTTTTATTTTATGCCGACTAATGATGGAAATTAGCAAACTGCAATAATCAGTTTGCTAAAGCATCTCTTCTTCGAGGATTAATGTTTTTTGCAGTGACAAATAAACTTAATAAAGTAAAATAACAATAGCTTTCAAACAAGTTAAATGTCATTCATGTCACTATCACTACATTAACGTTAATGTAACCTCATGTTTATCTTTAAACCTTTTACTACGAGTACATTTACATCTATCTTTATACATGTGCATATGTATTTATTTTACATTCTTTCTAATCTCTTTAAATGTTTATACAGTGTATGTCTCACACCTGTATTATAAAGTATGCATTTATAAATAAACAAATTCCCTCATTTAACTCCTTTTCATTTCATAACATTAACATAATAATAATGTTTCTTCTCGTAAAAAAAACAAAACTAAACAACAAACAGGGAGCACAACCATAACACGTGTGGAATATAGTTTTTATTTTCACAAGCAAGCCACTAATTAAAAAAAAATCATCCTCTGTTTGTCTTTATTGAAAACACAATAAGGCTGTTTGGAGGAATATTGTCCAAACATGTTGATGCATAGACATGTTTCAGGACATTTTGTCCATCTTTGGTTGCATTGCTACTGTCCCTTGCCTGTCTTTTTGTTTTGTTTTTTTTGCATTAATTTTACACTCACATATCCACTTTGAAAAGCGTTTGCTTTTAACCTTTGTACATGATCATTATGAAAATTAAAACGTAATAGTTCCACCCTTCAATCTTTCTGTCTGGGGGGTTCTAACATAGCAACAGCACTTTTCCTTAAAGGAATTTCTGTTTGGTGAATTTTGCTAAGAGGAAGATCTCTGTTGTCCAACACTGCTCTGTGCTACCAGTCCCCCACACACACTCCAGCTGGCTGCATTACAACGCCCCAAATCTGAATAAATCAATACATATGTTTAGTGTGGAAACTGACAAAGACATCAGTTTGTTCCAAGAGTTCATTTGGCACCACCAAAAAAAATATATATGAAAAAAACCCAGGGAAAGAAAAGCCTTTATCAGCCCATTGAGTTGAGGAAATGATAAACGTGTCTGTGATTGGTTGGTTTGGGTGAAGGTTAGTGGGGTTTCACAGAAAATATCCATTCACGTCTTCCAGGAATCCTTGTGGGTTCACATCAGCTCAGTGGAGGTGCTTGTGTCTACGATGTCGTCGGGGATCTTGACATCATCACTGTGGATGAGGTCAGCGATAAGGTCATTTCCTGTCAGAGCCAACTGCTGTAGGAGTCCGCTAACGCTGTCCTCGTTGACGTTGCTCTGGACCTGCTCCGCCTCCATCAGCTCTACATCTGGTGCTTCAGATGTTTCCTCACACTTCTCTGGCTCAGGAGCCAAGACCACGGCAGCCTCAGCGTCGTCGTCTTGGAAGTCGCCAGCCGCTGGGATGTCTGAGGGCAGGTCTGCGTCAGCGGTAGCTGGGGTGGGGTCAGCTTCAACATCAGGGGTCACCAGGTCCACCACCGGCACCGGCTCTGAGGCTGACTCCGGCTCCACAGCCTCCACTGGCTCCAGCTCCGCCTCTGGCTGGGTTTCAGGTTCAGGTTCGGATACAGCCTCAGACTCGGGCTCAGGCTCTGGAGCAGAGACCGGTTCTGGCTCAGGTTCTGGCTCAGGTTCTGGTTCTGAAGCAGAGACCGGTTCTGGCTCGGGCTCTGGAGCAGAGACTGGTTCTGGCTCTGGTTCTGGAGTGGGCTCTGGTTCTGGAGTGGGCTCTGGTTCTGGTGCAGGCTCAGATTCGGGAACAGGTTCCGGTTCTGCAGGTGAGGGCGTGCTGACAGAGATCAGTGGTTCCGGCTGAAGCGGACCTTCGGTTTCCTTTGGCTGTGGTTCAGCAGCATCCGGAGTGGCGGCTGCAGGCTCCGCCTCTTTACACTCAGATGTGCAGCTTTCAGTAGGTAAACACGCCACGGTCTGAACCTGTTCACCCACGACCACGTCCAGGTTCTCAGCCTCCACGGCCTCCTGTGCCGGCGTTGGTGAGGACTGGTCTCCGGGCTCCCCTGCAGCCTTCTGTTCGGTGCTGTTGACGGGGACGTCCCGCCTTCTGCTGAACCGGTTTCCCATGATGAACCTGAACAGGAGCCACAACAAGAAACAAGAAAAACAAAGCTCCACATTAAGAGGGATGCTCACTCCTTATCAAATAATGTGCACTGAGGAAATCAGGAAAATAAACACATCAAACGTCCCATCAACAAACCCTGTCGTTTAAGTAGTGGAAAGTCAACTCACACAGACTTAGCTCAATGTTACAAAAGACGCTTGCAGAAATGTTGAGCTTTTCTCCAAAATTCCTGGATTCCAGTATGAGTCAGTGACAAATAATGTTTGTCAAGATGAGAAAGTCAAAACAATTTTAAAATACAGTTTAGGAATCATTCATCAGGTCTATAAATGTACATTGTGTATTCATATTGGTTTCTTGTTATTTAAAAGTCCATTTGTATAATTTTTTTAAACAAAACTCATGATTTTGTGTGATTTTTTTTGACACAAAATGTCAAAAGAATGATAAATTTTTAAGAGTTTTAAGAGACTATGTGGTACCAGGTTTTTAAGGTTACACCACATCACATTTTTGTCACTGACTCATATGAAGGTTCAGAGTGAAGTGTCTGAGCTTCACTGAACTAACTTCAAGTCGTCATCATTGAGTCCAGTGGTGGAGCAGCAGGATCCAGGCTCTGGTACATTATGTTCTCGCTGCTCAGTCCGGACCTGATGTGCTGCAGATGAGCCTGAGTGTGTCTAAAGACTCTCAGAGGCTCGTCTCGGATTCTCTTTATGTTAATCAGCATCAAACACATTCATTAAAGCCTGTTTACTCGCTGCTTTGCGGCGCATAGCTGCGTCCTCACGTCTCTGATTCACAATTAGCGTGAGAAATCTAATCTGGACGAGTTCAAACATGAAGCTTCACTGGAGACGCGTCAACACGCTCATCAGACTGCTGTTTTACTCCTATTTATTTTAGTCTGTTTATTCTGTTTATTCTGTTTTATTCTCTTTATTCTGTTTATTGAGGTATTCTCAACAACAACCACACCTTGTTCCAACTGAGTGGGAGTCTCAGCACTCACTCACTGCACTATAACACTATTTAATATGACATCACAAATAAACGCGATCAGAATCAAGTCTAACATGAGTGTTAATGGTGATTAATTGCTGTTGTGAGCAGCAGCAGAGTTATTGTTGTTAGCAGCAGCAGCAGCGACCCCGCCTCCCTCCGCTGAACAAACTGTTAAAACAGCTCAAAGTGGGAACAAAGTCACAATCTGTCCCCGCACAACACGCACCGCGTCCCCCTCGACGGCAAACTGTGTGTCACCGACCTTTGGCGGCTTGCTGCGGGTCAGAGGAGGAGGATGAAGCTCGGCTCGCAGATGGTCTCGGTCTTGACTTGGAGGATCCGCGCGTCAAACTGAGCGTCGGTGTGTCTGTGCAGCGGCGGAGCTCAGCGTGCGGGGACGCGCGCGGGGGCGTGCCCGCAACTTCCTGAAGCTCAGTGACTTCAGCTGCACCATCATCATCATCTTCCCTTCGCTAAGCAGCTGTTAATTAACCACTAATTGACCTTTATTGTAAATGTACCAAATGGTCACTAATTGACTTTTTAAATAAGTAGTTAAAGTTCTGGCTACATTTACATAAACTATCCTAATATCCTAGTAAACTGATCAGCTGATCTGCTGCGGGTTTGTCACATGCTGAGAAGTTTACGCACAGACAGGTTCATTTATAACAACTACTCAGGTATTTTACTGTATTTATATTTTTAATCCAGTAAAGTCCTCAGATGCTTTACTGTAGTAAAAGCAGAAGTACTGTCTTCACTCATAACAAGGAAAAGTCCTGAATTGGAAATGCTGCTTGAATAAGAAAAATGTACTCAAAGAATCCAAAGTAAAAATACTGTGTTACAGGCCCGCCGCTCTGTACACGCAGACTACGCAGCAGGGCTGCTGCTAAGGTTTTGGAGGCCCTAAGCTCAGCTTGTAGGGAGGCCCTCTCGCCTGCGCCCACCTGCCCGTCCACCAAACTCCTGGAAGCTCACAAAATTTACAGTTGAAAATAATAAAAATAAAGTTAATAAAAATTAACTTTTTATTATACCATAATATACTGTATGTTAAATAATAAATCAGAGAGAGCAACAACACAATAACAAATAAACAAACTGCCTCCAAGGGAAGGCTTTCAGTTGTGGACGTCTCTTCAGAGGTGACTGTTGTTGTTTGTGGCTGTTTACTTGAACCTTCAGACACGTTGGATGGTTGTTGGCTGCTTATTGCACTGCTTGTCGATGGTTCATCATCTGGTTCATCTTCTTGCTGATGTGGTGGTCCGTTTATATATTTGAGCATTGACCCTATGAATATGATTTAAATGAAAAAATATCTCATTAGTAAAACTTGAATAAAAATACCCAAACCAAAAATATCACTTCATTATATTTTGCTATCTAGTAGCATTTGTATTTATATGATATTAATATGGTAGGACAAAATCAAATACCTTAAAATTAACATATACTAATCCTACACATTAAACAAAACAATAGTGGCATTTTGTGAATGACCAAAGGTGGCCAAACATTTTGTTTTTGCACTACACACGACTTTAACACACCTTCTACAACACTGTGGCCAGATGTAAAATCATCCCCCAACCACCGCCCCCTCCCCTCCTCCTCCTCACTACCAGGACAGACTGGGAGTTATCCCCAACGACCCCTGGAGCAGAGAAAAGATGCTAGAGCTGAATTTTATTCTCTGCCCAATCCTGTTTACTGTTGGGCTAACCTAGCCTAGCTTGTCGAGTTTATCACGTAACACTGTGTTAGCAAAACAAACAAACACGGTATAACACGGACTTACCAGAAAGGGATGCAAGTTTGTCTTTCTCTTTTTTCCTTTCGCTTTTCAGCTCCAGATTCATGGTGTCTCTTGGATGATATTCTCTCATTTCAATTGTTGAAGTTTTTAACTGAATAAAATTGCTTATTAAAGCCGTTTCAGAGCGTAGTAAGAAAAGTGGCTCCGAAGCTTTGTGCCGTCGTGAACGATCCGAGTCTTTGAAGTTGAACGATCCGACTCGACTCTGAAGTGACAGATAGGAGCCGGCTCCTCGTTGGGAGCAACGGAGGAGCCGAACGAACCGACTCGTATTAGTGAGCTGAGTCAAAAGATCCGGCTCTACAAATAGAGCCGGAATTCCCATCACTCGCTGTACTGCTGGGGTCTTTTTATTACGCATTACATATTTAATTTTCCCGATTTCAGTGATGGTATACAAAACTCAAGTAGAACTAATTAAATATTTTTGATATTTATTAGTGTAATATTTATTATCTTTTTTTTTCCAATCTTAATTTTGGAGGCCTGTGTTATATTATTATTTTGTATTATTCTACTTATTTTAATCACTAAATACATGTGATGATATTAATGTTTTAGTTTATCAAGGTGGAGCCAGTTACTTTGATCAGTAGTAAAAATTCAGAAACATATTATTTGGCAGCTTTCACACAAAGTGCATGTTTAAAGAAAGAAAAACGATGCTTTTAATATTAGAATATAATATTAAAATCTGCATCTTAAAGTAATAACAGCTGTAAATAAATATATTGGACTATAAAGTGGTATCACATGAAAATACACAAGTACAAATACCTCAAAATTGTACTTCAGTACAGAACTTGAGTAAAGTAGTTAGTTGGGTCTGGCGGAGCACAGTCCAACTCACCCCCAGAGCATTGAACAATGCACTGGGGGTGCAAATCCTACAGCTATATTATTTATATATTTATATCTTCTTCCGTAAAACGTTTGGCTCACTTCTCCTCCTAGGTGTTTGAGTAAACCCCAACAATATATATATCAAATATATATAAATATCTATATCAAATGACCGGCTCGCCTGGGAATGGTGTGGAATGACTTTTCTCAGAGATTCCCGTTACTATGGCGACGCAGTCGCCGTTTTGGTTCGGAATTTTGGCCCCATTCATTCCGGATGGGAGAGCCTCCCCAGGCTAGAGTGGGTGATGTCATCGTTAGAGTGTAGAGGTAGAGAAAATAGCCATGAAAATAAATGTATAAATTGCCGGAGTAGCCACAATTTTAACGGCACATCAATAATTTTCACATCAAAACACTGGCACGACTGTCCTGATCACTCCAATACCAAGCTGAAAGTTCTATGGTTTTCCCGCTACGAACCTCCAAGTGCAGCTTGGTGCCTATTTTGCTCCCATTCAGTCCCATATTAAATTTGAATTTCAAAAACCTTGTTTTTCCAAATCTTCCTACTTTTTAAACTTTTAAACATTTTTTCAAGTTACAGAAATAAACATTATATCAGTATGACCAGGGGAAGGTCTGCTCTCAGAAAATCTGATCATTTTGTCACCATCTTTTACGGTTTTCGAATTATGAGCATTTGTTGGGCGTGTGGTCTGACAGTGATAGCCTTTCTGCCTCCCTAGATTTAGTCAGTTAGTCATGAATTCAAATGTAGCAGAGCAGTTAGTCGCCATGGTAACGGCCCAGCTGCTGGAGAAAGCTGCTCAGCAACTCAGCTGAATGGTTTTCATCAATAACTTTGGATCTAAAGTTCGTAGGCTCACCAAACTTTTTGAGATTGATAACACCCCTCACCATCCCTAACCATGTGGTGGTTACCACGGCGACAAAGTCGCCGTTTCGGTGCAATTGATTCCTACACACAGACTGATTGAGTTAACAGTTACTGCAGCAGTTGGTCTGTTTCAGTGATGTCATCATCACCATGGAAACACCACAGCTTGGTGGCTGAGCTGATTTCTCTGTCAGCTGAAAGCTGATTGGTCAACAGTTTTTCATCAATAACTTTGGATCCCACACCCACCAAACTTGGTGAGAATGACAAGAGGACCCCAGCATTCCATCTATGGTATCACGACCATTATTAAAGTGCAGCAAGGACCCCCGACAGCCCCAGAGCCCAGACCCAACTCTCACAATTTCCGCGGGAATTGTCTAATTGTTTTTACTTTCCCCTTCTGGTAATTTTAAATGTTTATCCCATTAAAAACATCAGGACGAAGGTAAACATTAAAATGATGTTACAAAAATAACATAAATACAATTAAAATAGTCACTGAAGAATTAAAATGGATTAAATATCTCATGTAGATAATTTAGTCTGAAATGATAAAATGTTTCATAAGCAAGATTCCCTTATTATGTATTTGTTTTTACCAGGATACTTACCATGAATATTTCTGGTTCAGTCTAAATTTAAGTATTGTCTCATTCTCACCATAGACTAATCAAATCACCTGTTACTAGTCAAGCACAGTTATGTCAACAATTTGAAATCCTTTGTATCGTTGGCTCTAATTTTACCTGATATCACACCCTGTTTATTTCTGTCAGTATAAATATAACAGTTATAGGTCTGAGGTCAGATGAGTCTGAAGAGTCTCACAGCACTTTCTCTGGAACTCAGTATATCTCCTGCTTATCCTGTTCAGATATTAACATGGTATATGGCAAAATATGGAAAACACGGTGGACTGTTCTATGAGAGGCCATCATCCTGCTGACCTCAGTCATAGAGTAGCACACTGCTTCAGCTCCGAGCCTCCTCATCTGTGTGTGTCTGTGTGTGTGTGCAGGTTGAGTTGCTCTAAAAACAGTGGTGATCATTTTCTATTTCATGTTCAGAGTATGAGCAGACACAGACTGATTCAGTGTTTCTGTTCCTCAGCTGGGACATAGTGCAGAGCTCTGCAGCCTCTGTGTATTTTAACAGTTATTGATATCTGGATAAACTGGTTTCTGATACGTGTGTACGCCAAGTATGTAAATAAATAACCCACAAACTTGTTTGTATCATACAGGCAGCAGATAAAGACAGAAGAAGAATACTAAGATACAGGTAGTAGTATTATGAGTTTCTGCTGACAGAAAGCAGTTTGTATACGTTTTTTTTTTTCTAAAGAAAGAAAAAAACTTCTACTCAGTGGTGGGAGAAGTATTCAGATCCTTTACTTTAATAAAAGTACCAATACAGTAATTTAAACAGGCTTCATTATAAGTAAAAGTCCTGCATGAAAAATCCAGCTAATGTGAAAATACATGTTTTAACAACAAAATGTACTCAGAAGTAAAAGCAAAATACTCATTCTGCAGTAACTGATATATTATTCTCTCTGACATCATTTGGTTATTAATATGAAGCATTAGTGTTCCTGTTGTAACTGATTTCATCTTTAACTGTGTTGGATTTTAAAACTTCTGATATTAACACTGAGTCAAATCTGCATCTGAAAGAAACTAAAGCTGCAGATGTAGAGGAAGAGAAAATACAAGAATTACTCTGAAATGTAGATAGTAAGTGTACTATTATATTTCAAAACTGCTGCTGCTTTAGTGTGAGAAGTTAATTATAATGGTTGTTATTCAGCTGCTGTGAAGCAGCGAAGTTCAGAGCAGCTTCAGTTTCAGTCAGTGATCAGAATGTCAGAGAATTACTCATCAAAACGTCAGCAGGTGACTTTATGGTTGAAGCAGTAAATTGGGGAGTGTGTCACATTCAGCTGATTCATGTTCAGCATCAAAGCTGCAGCTGGTCCTCAGTAATATGTGTTACCTGTGATTCAGGAGGATTCATATGAACAGTTTTCTCACAGTCTCAGGACGGTTCCATCAAACACAAACATGCAGGTGTGTTTAAGCACACACCTGAATAAACGTCTCATCTCAGTGCAGGAGTGTTGAAATCTAAACATTACTTTCTTTTTAAACTGTGTATGTTTGCGCAATGTTACATCATTATATTGATGATATTATGTGAGCCTAGATATTGCGTTAGATAATTCATATCGAGATAAAACATCAGATTTCCTGGTTTTAAAGGCATATTCTGAACCTTTCAAACTGTCAGTTTCAATTTAGTCAGTATATCCACTTTACTGATGAATATTTATTAAACATCTCAAAGGAGGGACCCAAGAGCAGATTGTACCAAGTCAAAATGTCTTTAATGGCAGAAATAAAGAAGCCTGGGCAGACAACAAAATTCACACGATGGTCCAAACAAAAAGGCAAAATCCCAGGGAAAAAGGTGACACAAAAAATGGAGAAAAACACAGGGCTGAACAGCGTCATTGTTACCAACAGGAACAGAGATACAAACATCTCTAGAGCTCTTGCAGGAGGTAGAAACAATAACCAGGCACAGAACACAGAGACAAGCTGACTTAAATAGGGCAGGTAATGATGATGAACAGGTGAGCACAATTGTCAGGGAGGAGGGAGGCGGGGCTGAGCCTGAGTCCTGACAGTACCCCCCCCTTCAACGTGCAGATGCCGGATGGTCGGGCTGTTGTCGCCGGAAATCCCGGATGAGTGTCTTGTCCAGGATGCGTCCAGCAGACCGTTTCTTTTGGCCCATAGCCCTCCCAATACACCAAGAACTCAGCCACGCCATTGGGCATCCAACAGTTTTCGGACCGTGAAGGCCAGACCCCCATCAATCATGGAGTGGAGCCCAGGTACTGTGATGTACCAGCTTGACCTGGGAGACATGGAACGTAGGATGTATTCGTCAAAGGGATGATGGCAGGTTCAGCCGAACCGCAGACGGGCTGATGACTTACTCAATCAGGTAAAGGCCGATGAACCGAGGAGTGAGTTTGCGTGACTGTTCCTGCAACAGCAGGTCCTTAGTGGTGAACCAGACCCTCTGTCCCCACCAATAGTATGGAGCCTGGACCCTCTGCTGGTCTCTAACCGCTGCTTGACCCGGGAGGAGTTCTGCAGGAGTGTGGCCCGAACTCTCCTCCAGTTAGTTCTGCAGCGCTGTATGAAATCAACAGAGGGGTTGGCAACCTAAACAAAACTGAAAGGGGGACAACCCTCTAGTGGCTACAGGGAGGGAGTTATGGGCATAATCAGCCCATGCCAAGTGCTGACTCCACAAAGATGGGCTCTTTGAGGAGAGGCATAGCAGAACCTACTCCAGATCTTGGTTAGCAAGCTCAGTCTGCCCATTGGACTGCGGGTGGAAGCCAGATGATAGACTGACGGTGGCCCTGATACACCTGCAGAATTCCCTCCAGAACATAGAGACAAACTGGGGGCCCGGTCCAACACAAAATCACATGGCAGCCCATGAATCCTAAAACCATGGTTCATTAGCAGAACAGCAGTCTCTTTGGCAGAAGGCAGCTTGGACAGGGGGACAAAGTGTACAGATTTGGAGAACCTATTAACAATGGTGAGTACTGTGGTGTTACCATCAGAAGGAGGGAGTCCCATCACAAAGTCCAGGACTATGTGGGACCAAGGCCGCCTGGGATCTGGAAGAGGGTGAAAGAGCCCCGCAGGTGGCTGGTTAGAGGTTTTCTTGCTGGCACAGGTGTTGCAGGCAGCGACATAGGAGCAGACATCATCCATTGTCGGAGGGCCGACAACCTCTGCAAGTCCTTCTCAACCCTTTTCTCGATCTCCCAGGCCACAGCTCCAGCGAAGCACTGGGATGGCAGAATGGTGTCCACAGCGGCAGGCTTTGCAGACCCAAAGAACTGGTTTGAGGTTCTTGGCACCTGGGCGATAAGACATAGTGAAGTTAAAATGAGTATTAGTATAAAACAGGAACCACCTGGCCTGGCGGGCATTCAGGTGCTTGGCAGACTTCATGTACTCCAGATTTCTATGGTCTGTCCAGATGAGGAAAGGATGCTCTGCCCCCTCCAGCCAATGCTACCATTCATGTAGAGCTAGCTTGACCGCCAGGAGTTCATGATCGCTGACATCATAATTTTGTACTTTGGGAGACAGTCTGTGGGAGAAGAAGGTGCAAGGGTGCACCTTACCATCCGTAGAGGACCTCTGGGGCAGGACAGCCCCTACCCAGATCTCAGAGGCGTCCACCCTAACTATAAATTGGTGTGTGGGGTCAGGAGTGGTCAGGATAGGTGCCTGAACTGAGACTTCAGGTCCCGGAAAGCCTTCTCTGCCGCCTCATTCCAACTGAACCTGATGGATGAAGAGGTCAGAGACATCAGAGGGGCAGCCACAGAGCTGTAGTTCCACAGGAACCTCCTATAAAAGTTGGCAAACCCCGGAAAGTGTTGTAAATCCCTGCATGATTGAGGAGTAGGCCACCACCACCTTTACTTTGGCAGGACCCATCTCCAAACCTCCATTAGAAATAACAAAATCCAGAAAAGAAGTTGAGGTCTAGTGGAAAACACATTTTTCTGCCTTAACAAAAAGATGGTTCTCCAGCAGTCTCTGGAGCACAGACCTAACATGTGTTCAGGGAGGTATTTGGAAAAAATTCAAATATCGTCCAAATAAACAAACAAAAATGCACTGACCATGTCACGCAGAATATCATTGACCATGGTCTGGAACACAGCGGGGGTGTTACTCAAAGCAAAGGCATAACTAAATATTCATAGTGACCAGTGGGGGTGTTGAAGGCTGTGGCAGGAAATGATAATGAGTAACAGGTGAGCACAATTGTCATGGAGGAGGACAGAGGAGGGAGGCGGGGCTGAGCCTCAGCACATGGTGAGTGAAATACAAGGGGAACCCCCAAGCCAACCAGCAGGGGGCCTCATGAGCCAGAGTGTAGAAAAATGTCCAAGGGGAGCAGAGTCCTGACAATTTAATCAAATATTGTGAATTGATTTTCTTCATTCAGAATCTTAACAGTCTTAAAAACAACATGGAACAGAAACGTGATGAGATTGTGATTCTGCCTGGAAACAAGTGTGAGGTGCATCGTCCTTTCAGAGATAAGATTTTATATTTAGTGCAAACATTTGTGCACGTCTCAGCGCACCACATCTCAGCAGCACCCATTTCAGGTAAAAAAGATTTCCCGCACAAGCCCAAGAGCGTCATCCTCCTCTTTCTGTCTGTCCTCCACCTGCAGTCTGCTGCTGTGATCTTGATCCGGTTCTGACCTTTGTCCCTCAGACCCCTGATACTGAGGGATCTCAGTGTACAGCACTGTTTGTGCCTCTGTAAGGTCCAAATCTGAATCTGAAATATACATGCTCTCCTCCCTGGAGTCGCTATAGTCCGAGGACCCTTCTTCTTCTCTCTCCTCCTCCTCCTCCTCCTCCTCCATTGCCAGCTGTGCTACCATCTTTGAAGAGTCGGATTTCCTCCTCTTCATGTTCACAGTCGTGTCTCCTGACTTCTCTT
Organism: Lepturacanthus savala; assembly: GCA_030544235.1. NCBI lineage: Eukaryota > Metazoa > Chordata > Actinopteri > Scombriformes > Trichiuridae > Lepturacanthus > Lepturacanthus savala. Next base: position 4,950,477 of record CM060465.1, read on the forward strand.
CAACCTGTGAGAGCAGACATTAGATTCTGATCACTGAGGAGTTATCAATTTAAAATGTAGTTCAACAACATGGAGCCAATCTTAGATACTTTGGTAGATTATAGTAATATATATATATATATATATATATATATATATATATATATATATATATATATATATATATATATATATATATATATATATATATATATATATATATATATATATATATATATATATATATATATATACTCCCCGGCCACTTTATTAGGTACACCATGCTAGTAACGGGTTGGACCCCCTTTTGCCTTCAGAACTGCCTCAATTCTTCGTGGCATAGATTCAACAAGGTGCTGGAAGCATTCCTCATCACACAGTTGGCGCAGATTTGTCGGCTGCACATCCATGATGCGAATCTCCCGTTCCACCACATCCCAAAGATGCTCTATTGGATTGAGATCTGGTGACTGTGGAGGCCATTTGAGTACAGTGAACTCATTGTCATATTCAAGAAACCAGTCTGAGATGATTCCAGCTTTATGACATGGTGCATTATCCTGTTGAAAGTAGCCATCAGAAGTTGGGTAGTTGGACATGGTCAGCAACAATACTCAGGTAGGCTGTGGCGTTGCAACGATGCTCAATTGGTACTAAGGGGCCCAAAGAGTGCCAAGAAAATATTCCCCACACCATTACACCACCACCACCAGCCTGAACCGTTGATACAAGGCAGGATGGATCCATGCGTTCATGTTGTTGACGCCAAATTCTGACCCTACTATCCGAATGTTGCAGCAGAAATCGAGACTCATCAGACCAGGCAACGTTTTTCCAATCTTCTATTGTGCAATTTCGATGAGCTTGTGCAAATTGTAGGCTCAGTTTCCTGTTCTTAGCTGAAAGGAGTGGCACCCGGCGTGGTCTTCTGCTGCTGTAGCCCATCTGCCTCAAAGTTCGACGTACTGTGCGTTCAGAGATGCTCTTCTGCCTACCTTGGTTGTAATGGGTGGTTATTTGAGTCACTGTTGCCTTTCTATCAGCTCGAACCAGTCTGGCCATTCTCCTCTGACCTCTGGCATCAACAAGGCATTTCCGCCCACAGAACTGCCACTCACTGGATATTTTTTCTTTTTCGTACCATTCTCTGTAAACCCTAGAGATGGTTGTGCATGAAAATCCCAGTAGATCAGCAGTTTCTGAAATACTCAGACCAGCCCTTCTGGCACCAACAACCATGCCACGTTCAAAGTCACTCAAATCACCTTTCTTCCCCATACTGATGCTCGGTTTAAACTGCAGGAGATTGTCTTGACCATGTCTACATGCCTAAATGCACTGAGTTGCCGTCATGTGATTGGCTGATTAGAAATTAAGTGTTAACGAGCAGTTGGACAGGTGTACCTAATAAAGTGGCCGGTGAATGTATATATGTATGTATGTATGTATGTATGTATGTATGTATGTATGTATGTATGTATGTATGTATGTATGCATGCATGCATGCATGCATGCATGCATGCATGCATGCATACATACATACATACATACATACATACATACATACATACATACATACATACATACATACATACATACACACATACACACATACACACATACACACATACACACATACACACATACACACATACACACATACACACATACACACATACACACATACATACATACATACATACATACATACATACATACATACATACATACATACATATCTAGACATGGTCAAGACAATCTCCTGCAGTTCAAACCGAGCATCAGTATGGGGAAGAAAGGTGTTGCCTGGTCTGATGAGTCTCTGATGAGATTTCTGCTGCGACATTCGGATGGTAGGGTCAGAATTTGGCGTCAACAACATGAAAGCATGGATCCATCCTGCCTTGTATCAACGGTTCAGGCTGGTGGTGGTGGTGTAATGGTGTGGGGAATATTTTCTTGGCACTCTTTGGGCACCTTGGTACCAATTGAGCATCGTTGCAACGCTACAGCCTACCTGAGTATTGTTGCTGACCATGTCCATCCCTTTATGACCACAATGTACCCAACTTCTGATGGCTACTTTCAGCAGGATAATGCGCCATGTCATAAAGCTAGAATCATCTCAGGTTTCTTGAACATGACAATGAGTTCACTGTACTCAAATGGCCTCCACAGTCACCAGATCTCAATCCAATAGAGCATCTTTGGGATGTGGTGAAACAGGAGATTCGCATCATGGATGTGCAGCCGACAAATCTGCGCCAACTGTGTGATGCCATCATGTCAATATGGACCAAACTCTCTGAGGAATGCTTCCAGCACCTTGTTGAATCTATGCCACGAAAAATTGAGGCAGTTCTGAAGGCAAAAGGGGGTCCAACCCGTTACTAGCATGGTGTACCTAATAAAGTGGCCGGTGAGTGTATATATATATATATATATATATATATATATATATATATATATATATATATATATATATATATATATATATATATATATATATATATATATATATATAAAATAATAAATAATAATACATTTTATTTATGAAGTGCCTTTCCGGTCACTCAAGGACACTTTACAAAAGTTAAAATCAACAGTAAACAACAACACCAAACACAAGAATAAACAACATTAAAACATTAGTAAATATTAATAGTATAAAAAACAAAATAATATAATAACATATTATTATATATATTATAAATAAATAAAACCGTGCAAAATAGAGGGGAATGTTAGGGTGAGGGATGTTGTGGATAGGCAATTTTAAACAGGTGGGTTTTGAGTTTTGTTTTAAAGAGAGGGAGAGAGTCGGTGTTATGGATGTGAGGTGGTAAAGAATTCCAGAGACGGGGAGCAGAGCGACTAAAAGCTCTAGTCCCCATGGTGCTGAGGTGAGCAGGGGGCACAGTGAGCTGGAGAGAGGAGGAGGATCTGAGGATGCTGGAATGGCAACGTAGAGCAGGTCAGACAAATATGGAGGGGCAAGGTTGTGGATGGCTTTGAAAGTGTACAGAAGGATTTTGAATTGGATTCTAATTGTAACCGGGAGCCAGTGAAGTTGGTGTAGGATGGGGGTGATATGGTGAGAAGAAGGGGTTTTGGTGATGACATGTGCAGCAGAGTTGCACATGCCAACTGAAGCTTATGGAGAGACTTGCGAGGGAGACCGAAGAGGAGTGAGTTGCAATAATCCAGACGGGAGGTGAAGAGACTGTGAACAAGAATGGAGGTGGTGCTGGGAGAAAGGGAGGGATGGAGTCGGTTGATATTGCATAGGTGGAAATATGCAGCCCGAGTGGTGTTATTGATGTGAGATTTGAATGATAAAGTGCTGTCAAGGATGAAACCCAGACTCTTAACTTGAGGGCAGGGAGAAACTGGGGAGCTGTCTATGAAATGGGCAAACAGTCTATTTTGGAAAGTGAAGATTTGGTGCCAACCAGAAGGATTTCTGTTTTTTCACTGTTTAATTTCAGGAAGTTGGAAGTGAACCAGGATTTAATTTCAGATAAGCAGGTGATGAGGGAAGAGAGTTGGAGTGTGGAGTTTGATTTACTGGAAAGGTAGAGCTGGGTATCATCCACGTAGCAGTGGTACTGAATATTTTGTTTACGGAAAATGGTGCCAAGGGGGAGGAGATAGGTGACGAAGAGAAGGGGCCCCAGGACAGAGCCCTGGGGCACACCTGTAGTGACTGGGGAGGAGTCAGACGTGAAGTATTTTAGCTGGATGTACTGAGTATGGCCTGAGAGGTAGGAGTGGAACCATTGAAGGGGGGTGTGGGTGATGCCGATGGAGGAGAGTCTATGGAGAACGGGGTGGGAGATGGTGTCAAAGGCTGCACTTAGGTCAAGGAGGATGAGGATGGAAAGTGAACCGGAATCAGCTACAGTGAGAAGATCATTGGTTATTTTATAAATGCAGTTTTGGTGCTGTGGCGGGACGGAAACCAGATTGGAAATGTATATATATATATATATATATATATATATATATATATATATATATATATATATAGTATTATATAATAGCATGTTTTTTATGATAACAATAACATTTATATCTATAATACTTTTTAAATGGGACTGTTGCCTCATATCAAGGATGTTGCAGGTTCCAGACCTTCTTGGTCCTGGGTCTGGGACCTTTCTGTGTGGAGTTTGCATGTTTTCCCTGTGTCTGTGTGGGTTTTCTCCAGGTTCTCCAGCTCTGCAGTCCAAACACATGCCGAGGTTAACTGGAGACACTAAATTGCCCATAGGTGTGAATGTGTGAGTGAATGGTGTGTGTGCACCATGATAGACTGGAGACCATCTGGGTGGATCCTGCCTCTCGCTGTAATGCACTAGGATTGGCTCCAGCAGACCAGAGGAATGAGGAATGATGAGGAATAAGTGGGTATAGAAGATGACTGACTTTTTAAGTGCATTATATTAATTTTACAAAGAAAATGTATAATACTGAACTATATTATTCATGTAAAATCACATGGAAATAGTCCAGTGAAGCTCACACTTAGTTACCCCAGTATATCAATAACTGCACATTGATAATAACAGCATATTTAATCCATTCATTATTATTTGATTTGTCTTTAATTATGAGAATAAAGTAATAATATTATTCAATAGAGTAAGATCCACTTCCAGGTTCTTTTTTCATTCTTAAAGTCCTTATGATAATAATCTGCAGCTGAGGACACAAAACATCAAGTGTTTAGTGATTTATATACTTCAGAAGATGCTCCACTTTCCTTATTTTAACACAGCCAGAAGAGTGCTTGCTCTCTTATAATTAGAAAATTATTCTGGAAATATTCTAATTTTATTGTGGTTTTATTATGCCTTTATCCTGGTAATTCTATGCTTTTATTCTGGAAATATTATAAATAAATTATAAATGCTAAATAAAAAGATTAAATGTCTATTGTTCCTGTGTATGAATGGATAATAGCCATGGATGTATTATAAAACTGTATTATAAACTATATTATACTGGGTCGCCGATTTACGTTTCTGCCGCTGGGTGCTCAGTTTCACTTTAAGGGGAAGCAGCGTCACCTGTGGGTCAGTGAGCAGAGTCACGTGACGCGGATCCAGCCATGAAGCCGCAGCTCGTGTCAGCTCCTCCTCGTTCATACAGTAGAAAGCAGCTCTGTAAAAAAAGAAGCTTGTTACTAAACTACAGAGTCTGGCTCTAATAAACATCCAGACTCTTTCTGGCAGTGTTCACCTCTCAGATTTCCGCTTCATGCTCCTCCGCGGTTCTTCTTCTGTCTCTTTCTTCTTCTTCATCCACACCGGCAGCGCGCGGCTCCTCGTCGCCATGTTGTTGTTGTTGTTTACGTTTATTTAACCTCACGGCTGCACGTGGAGCCGGTTACATGTCTACGGCGTGTTTACCGTGTCTCAGCTGTCACATTATCTGACATTTAGTGAACTGGATACGGACGAGGCATGATGTGTGGCGGCAGACGGTGTTTTGTTGTAGTCACGTGACCGTGATTGAACGAAAAGTTCCTTTAGCGCCACTCAGCGGATAGACTGTGTTGCACAATGATGAGGCAGCAGCCATGTTGAATTATTTTCATTTGAAAACTTTCAGTAAGTAATGTAAGAAAGTAAAAAATGGTAATGATTTGGGGTCGACACAGTGTGCAGTGGATAGAGCTATTGTCTCACATCAGAAGGTCACAGGTTCCTGTCCTTGGTCTGGGTCCTTTCTGTGTGGAGTTTCATGTTCTCTCTGTGTCTGGTGGGTTTTCTCCATGGATGTAGAATAAAACCTGGATATGGTTACTCCCATAGGTTCCTTCTATCACCATGATGCCGATTTCCTTCCAGTGGCCACACGTGGTACTGCAACAAAAATCCCATGTGACCCAAAAAGCATTTTTCCCACAGACCGCAATAGTAAAAGAGAAGCTGATAAAACTGACAGGATCTCTCTCTCTCTCTCTCTCTCTCTCTCTCTCTCTCTCTATATATATATATATATATATATATATATATATATATATATATATATATATATATATATAGTTTGTGGTAGTTGGAATTAATCAGGGCTGTGATTGGTCAGAATGTCTCCTTGTGACTGTCTGTTCTCCTGCTTCTTGCTTCTTCACATATTTTAATTGCTCCATGTGAAGCAACATTTCCAGAAATTAAACCAGACTTTTTACTTTTTATTAGAATTCATTCTGGGTGTGAGTTGACATATTGAGGCTCTGGTGGCTTCGAGCTCTCTGAGCCTTACTTTCACTTGCCAGCGATGAATAATCCACCAGTCTAGTCACATGCCACATTTTTTCTTTCATCTTCTCTCACCATCCTTTTATCGGCCTCTTTCAATCCCTGACGTTCACAGCAGCTGTGTGTCAGACTGTCTGTCTGTCACTTTGCCTTTTAATTATGTCCCTAAAGCTCCTTCCTATAAGTGCTTAGGCTTTGATTGCAAAGACCAGCTTTGTATATTTGACTAAATTAAAAAGTGGGGAAAAGGGGAGGGGATCAAAATGTCAAGGCAAAGAGCATGTTGGCAGCCAGCTGCATGAACATTTTCACTAAAGCTCTCAATCCCCATTTTAGGAAATAATCAGAGACCGGGTGGTGTCAAATGAAAAAAAAAAACTCTGAATCTGTCAAAATATTATTATGAATGAAAACATGTCAGCATGTTGTTGTTCCTGACTGACAGATAAATAATTATCAAACGACTGGTGTACAGTCACAGACACATCTGATGCATAGTTGCATCACATCCATCAGTTATCTGACAATAGTCTCCAGAAATCCTCTGAAAAGGATCATATCTCATTATATTTCTCAAGAACAGTTCATCTGCAGATGACACAGTGTGCAGGGGTTAGCACTGTTGTCTCACAGCAAGAAGGTCACAGGTTCAAGACCTCCTTGGTCCTGGGTCTGGGACCTTTCTGTGTGCAGTTTGCATGTTCTCCCCGTGTCTGTGGGTTTTCACCGGGTACTCCGGCTTCCTCCCACAGTCCAAAAACATATGCTGAGGTTAATTGGTGACTCTAAATTGGTGGTGTGTGCGCCACGATAGACTGGTGACCATCTGGGGTGTATCCCTGCCTCTCGCTGTAATGTGCTGGGATTGGCTCCAGCAGACCATGTGACCCTAATGAGGAATAAGCGATAGTTCATCTGCTCCACTTCTCCTGAGGACCTGAGTAAGTTCAGTGTTGAATTTGGTGCAGTCTGGATAGATGGTGGCGCTGTAACAATGAACTTTATGTTTTGGCTTTTAACTTCTTGTTTTTTATTCTGTGGGTGTAGGCAAAAAGCATTTTTACCTCTGCATTGAATTTCACCATTTTTAATTTTGTCCAAATACATTTTTTTCAGTTCTCCTCCTACAAATTTAGCACAATTGTCACCAAATCTGGTTGAGAATCTCTGACAAGCTGAAAAATTTTACTTTTTCAGATTTTGATAACCATACAGTCTTGTTGTAGCTGAGCCTCAGAGTTTGCTAAATGCTGTTGGCAGCGATATTACAATTCATTACAGAAATATAACTGAACACTTTGTGCTATTTCAACTACATTTGATGAACATGTATAGACATGATGCCTGAGTGAACAGAACACACTTGGTGCTGTTTGGCCAAAAGGTGGCGCCGTGACGTCATCATTTATCTACATAGGAAAGAATCTTGGGCGGCGGTAGTACAGTGGGTAGCCATGTTGCCTTATACCAAGAAGGTTGCAGGACCTTGGTCTGGGTCCTTTCTGTGTGGAGTTTCATGTTCTCTCTGTGTCTGGTGGGTTTTCTCCAGGTTCTCCAGCTTCCTCCCACAGTCCAAACACATGCTGAGGTTAACTGGAGACTCTAACATTGGCCATAGGAGGGAGGGAGAGAGTGTGTGAGTGAATGGTGTGTGTGCTCCATGATAGACTGGGACCTGTCTGGGGTAGTACACTGGGGTTGACCCACCTGACACTAGTGAGGAGTAAATGGGTATAGAAAATGGATGGATGGATGGATGGATGGATGGATGGATGGGTGGATGGATGGATGGGTGGATGGATGAATGGAAAGAATCTCTGTCTGTATGGATGCCTGTCCTTTGCATATCTGAAAAAACATGTGTCTGGTCCACTTAACACTTAAAGCAGCATCCAATATGAAGTTGATCAGATGAACGGTTCTCAAGACTGACCAGACTGTGGTTGACCAGACTAGAGCCACTGCATTTAATGAATTATTTGTTTCTGTATATCAAACTGAAAAATATATACATTTTTAAATAACTCCTTATCATCACTGTAATGAGCTTCATGTCACTTTTATTTGAATCTTTATTGAAATAATAACTGTTAAAGGAATCTTTGAAGGACCTAAAGTGAAGTTGAACTTCTCTGTCAGGCTGCTGCTACATAACAGATCACTTCAGGCTCTGCTGACAAAGAAGATTTCTGAAGCTGAATTTATGGGTCAAACCTGGGCAAATATCTGCTAAACGAAATGAATGTTCATAAAGTTGTTTATACTACAATGTTCTAGTTTTATAAGTTGTCAAGTTGTTTTAACATTCAGTGACTTATTTTAACTTAATACTGTGAGCTAAAACACAGAATCATTATGTATTATCAATAACAGAAAACTTCCCTTATCTAGTCCAACAAACACACCAAACCAGGTTCATCGCTTCCTTTTCTTGTTCCCACAATGAGTTTACTTGCATCCACTACTTTCGCTCCAGTCCCTTCAGACACTTCACCACTCTCATCTCTCAGCTTTTTGTTCTCTCCTCTGACTCTATCAGACTCCGCCAAACTCTTTTCATCCATGAAAGTCTCCCGCTGCCACCTGGATCCCATTCCATCTCTTTCCAAAAACCCTGCATTCCTACTCTCACCCCTCTCATCACCAACATCATAAATACATCTCTTACCACTGCTTCTGTCCCTTCCCCACTCAAACTTGCCACCATCAAACCCCTCTTGAAAAAACATGGCCTTGACCAAGACAACCTGGATAACTTCTCCCATCTCCAATCTACCACTGTTTTCAAAAATTCTGAAATACACCACAATCACTCAACTTCAAGAGCATCTCAACTCTGCACAGATGTTTGATATTTTCTGCCATGGTTCCCTTCACACCATAGTACAGAAGCAGCTCTCCTCAAAGAATCCAACAATCTCCTCCTTTCTGATGACTTTGGGTCCTTATCCATCCTCCTCCTCCTTGATCTCTATGCGGCCTTTGACACTATTTATTTATCACACGATCAACAGTCAATAGGCATCTATGGCACAGCACTTCATTGGTTCATCTCTGACCTCTCTGACCATCAATACTTTGTTTATATAAAAACAATTCAAAGTCCCACACTTCCCCTGGAACTCATGGGGTTCTCCAAGGTTCGGTGCTTGGCCCCTTCCTGTTCATTATCTACATGCTTCCTCTCAGACACATCATTTGCCAACATACAACATACCCAAATATACATCTTCACCAAATCCATCACCCTGGATAAATGCTTCCAGGGGGAACATTTCTAGACAACTAATCCTGAATAACGAGGATAGAAGTAGTCTGTTCATTCCATTTGGATGTTGTTGGGTTTGACTTGACAGAAAATCTGTGTGTTTGGATTGATTTTTTTTGTTTTTTAATTGAATGTTTTATTGCTTCGTTCTTTGATTAAAACAAATTCAAAAAGATATAAGAAAATACAAAGTGGACACCACAGACAACAAAACAGATGATTTCATTTTAATACAGAAAGTCTGGATGCATAAAAAACTACAGGTGCACCGCCAATAATAGTCCCCGGTAATTCACTTCCGGTGTGATGTTTCCTTTTATTTGCAGCGCCGTTTCTTTTATTTGCAGCATTGAGGGTTCCCGGGCACCATACAAACTCGCGCGGGCCGCACTAACATTAAACTTTCATATCAAGGCGGGGGCTTCAAACTAGCGTCCGGCGGGCCGCATTTGGCCCGCGGGCCGCGAGTTTGAGACCCCTGCTTTAAGGTTTTATGTAAAGCACATAGAATTACCTTGTTGTTGAACTGTGATATACAAATCAACTTGCCTTGCCTGCTATTATGTAAGAAATCACAGGGATGACAGAACAGCACCATAAAGACGTTTACTAAAGCATTTTTATTGCTAAGCCATAACCTATGTTTGTGTGCTGAGTGTGTAGGATGAAATGACAGAAGACATGTGCACAAGTGGCATAATCTGTAGTTGTGACATAATTTGAGGCAATAAAATCAGTCAGCATAGAAAGGTCCATGTGAGGATAAATCAGAAGGGAGTGGGACAGTAATCTGCTGCAGCCTGTTAAAGTGGGGTCTTCCTCATCAACAGTAATAGGCTGAACCCACAGGGATTTCCTGCCAATCACAGATTCATGGTGGAATCTTAATGACTTTCCTCGGAAGCTGATAAAATTCTTTTAAATTCATCAATCTGTTGTGTGTCACGCAACGGTTAAAGAGCCTGACACCCTACATTACCTAATCTCTGACCTTAAAAACCCTTCCTTAAAGCTCATTGTTATTTTCAGCTCTCTAAAATCAAATGAAAGAAAGAATGAAGAGAATAAAAGTTCCAGTCTCCTTACTCACTGAGCTGTGGAGCCTGACAAATGAAGATGTTAATTTAATCCTCAAGAAAATGTTAATGAGTAACAATCGCCTGCTTTAAACTCCAATCAAAATGTTAATTATAATCCTGCAAATGGACAGTTTAAGATTCGTTATATTACTTTAGTTCCACTTTTCTTTTGGTGACTTCCTTATGCTTCCATTTTTTTCAAAATAGTATGTTTTTGTTTTTTTGGTTTTCGACATCACAACAAGATGTGTGATTATCTCTACACATGTAAAATGTGCACAAATTATGAAATGTATGTGATATACACTCACCGGCCACTTTATTAGGTACACCATGCTAGTAACGGGTTGGACCCCCTTTTGCCTTCAGAACTGCCTCAATTCTTCGTGGCATAGATTCAACAAGGTGCTGGAAGCATTCCTCAGAGAGTTTGGTCCATATTGACATGATGGCATCACACAGTTGGTGCAGATTTGTCGGCTGCACATCCATGATGCGAATCTCCCGTTCCACCACATCCCAAAGATGCTCTATTGGATTGAGATCTGGTGACTGTGGAGGCCATTTGAGTACAGTGAACTCATTGTCACGTTCAAGAAACCAGTCTGAGATGATTCCAGCTTTATGACATGGTGCATTATCCTGCTGAAAGTAGCCATCAGAAGTTGGGTACATTGTGGTCATAAAGGGATGGACATGATCAGCAACAATACTCAGGTAGGCTGTGGCGTTGCAATGATGCTCAATTGGTACCAAGGGGCCCAAAGAGTGCCAAGAAAATATTCCCCACACCATTACACCACCACCACCAGCCTGAACCGTTGATACAAGGCAGGATGGATCCATGCTTTCATGTTGTTGACGCCAAATTCTGACCCTACCATCCGAATGTTGCAGCAGAAATCGAGACTCATCAGACCAGGCAACGTTTTTCCAATCTTCTATTGTCCAATTTCGATGAGCTTGTGCAAATTGTAGCCTCAGTTTCCTGTTCTTAGCTGAAAGGAGTGGCACCCGGCGTGGTCTTCTGCTGCTGTAGCCCAGCACCAACAACCATGCCACGTTCAAAGTCACTCAAATCACCTTCTTCCTCATACTGATGCTCGGTTTGAACTGCAGGAGATTGTCTTGACCATGTCTACATGCCTAAATGCACTGAGTTGCCGCCATGTGATTGGCTGATTAGAAATTAAGTGTTAACCAGCAGTTGGACAGGTGTACCTAATAAAGTGGCTGGTGAGTGCATTTAGTTGAGTTGTGTACTTTCATTGTTCAAAATGTTTCCAACAAGCTTCAAACCCTGGGAAATCTCTGTACACGTGCATCATGTTGTAATTATTCGCCTGAAGCCGTTATAAATAATTTTAAGACACATTTTCATGATCTTGGTTATTTCTTTTTATCTTGATCTGAAGAAAGAAACAAGAGCAAACATCAGCTCATCTCAGCTCCTCAGGACATCCTGTGAAACTGATTTTTTTTCATGTGAAACTGCTTGTCTAGTGTTTTCACTGGTTGTAATCAGCAGATTTATTTGTTTCATAGATAAAGATTATGAGGATAATTCAGCTCCTGGTAAAAATAAAAACAACTCTGAACAATAACCATTGCTGGAATCTAAACCAGGAGAAGCTGACTACAGAGCAATGAAGAGCAATGTAAACACCCCTGATCCAATGCCGCTTTAAGATCATCAACTCTGTTTGTAGATGTTGTTTTGATTGTGGTTTTTGGATGGATTGTCACTGATATGTGATGTGATGTTTCAGTCACTATGCATCTTACTACATGCTACAAAGCCAAAATAACACATGCCACACATTTCTACTGAATGTAAAAAAAAGAAAAATCCTACAATGTGATTCTTTTTGAACAAAAACAAAAAAAGTTTGTTTTATTGTAAGAGTTCAGTCTGCACTTTAGAAACAGCTGCTGATGAAAAGATTTACTGACAGGAGCTGTGAAATCTGAATGTTTCTGTTTGGTTTGGTTGTTTGGTCTACAACGCTTCAGCTGCATTTGAGTACACACATGGATGGGCACACACACACACACACGAAAGCACACACATACACTAGTTGGATGTTTGGTTCCGCTTTGATCGCTACACCTGTCAAACCCTTAAACCTCTGCCTTCCATGTCCCTGATTACAAGAAGCAGCCAAGACACAGCTGAGTTACCATAGCAACAGATTCAGATTTTCAAGCCTTTGATGTGCAGTAAACAAATGTGAGTATTTGTATAAGTTTCTTAGTTTGTGAGTAACATACACACATACACATGCAGTTTATGACTGAAGCATGACAAGCAAACAGACAGAGAATAATATCAGTCAGTTGAGTACCTTGCAGCAGTTCAAATGTCCCTCAGCTGGGGACGAGCTTGTGTCAGTTCAGCAGCAGTGAAGCTTCAGTCTGTCCAAACCCAACAGGAAATAAATGATTCACTGCATCTGTGAGTCAACAGGTTCAGTCTCTAATCAATCACAGAGGAACAGGGTCGCTTTAAACACACAGCTGATGCAACTTATCATTGTGCATACACTGTATCACGTGGGTGAGTGTGTTCATCTTCTGCTGAATTATTTACCTCAAGGTTGTGACTGTAGAAGTAAAAAATGGTCCCACCTCTCTGAATAATGATGCCCTTGGAGACTTCAAAATGTGGCCCCTGGGCTTCTTTGTGAGAGGAAGATTTGTTGTTTGTGAAGTTTTGTTGCTGTTATTCATCTTGTGGATCATTTATTTTGTGTTGAAAACTAAATGCAAAGAAACAAGGAAGGAAATGAAGTGATCATAAAAATATAAGTGGATGCACCTGCTCAGTGTGAATGTGGGTGTGATGAGATGAGGGAGAATGTCTCATTAGCTGCTGTCTGAGAGAGCAACACAATCACAATCAGCTGACTGAGACACAGATCTGGTCGAGGTGACAGCTTCCGATGTTGAAAGACACACATTGTCCAAACTACTGGGTTCATTTTTCATTTTCATTTTCATCCTGCAGCTTTAACAGCTTTGTGTTGTATTTAGGCTTCAGACAGGAGGCGTCCTTCAGGAAAATGGAAAAACACAACAGGGCGGTTATGTGAGCTCTGATTTATGCCCACTGAGCTTTGTGTGTGTGTATGTGTGTGTGTGTGTCAACACTTGCCCAATCAGCTTGTTAAATAGAAAAATATATAATTCCTGATTGAATTCACCATTATGTCAGTATATGATTATCATGTCACTAATTGTTCATGTTGCGCATGCGTAATCAGTTTTTCCATTTGTCGCGCTAACTGAGCCCGAGTTTAAAACCGCGCGCAGCCGCAGACCGATCCAGGACTTACATCTCCAGCTGCGTGAGCAGCGCAGTGAGGATGAGGAGGAGCATGAATCACAAAATGAGAAGTTCAGTTCCCTTTTTCTCTCTCATCTGGACAAGTGGGATTAATAGGATTAGCGGCTGAAAGTTGTGTTTTGGGTAGATGGATGTGCGGGATATGAGGAGACACGCAGCTGCTGAAGTTTGATCCGAGAGCAGACAGAGGATGAGAGCTGGTGAGTGAACAGGTTCCATGATGATACAAACACACGAGATGCACGTTGTTCGCTAACTTTCAGGTTTTAATGCACAAAACGATTTCTGTGCACAATGAGGCAAATGCAAAAAATGACAGTAAAATGTGAAGCAGGTTTGTTCAGAAAGTGCCAGCTGCTCCGTTTCACGACTCAAAGAAACAAACCGAATGTGATGCATCAGCTGTGACGGATCAGATCCTACTGGAGGATTCACCTGCTGATCTTTTCGTTTTTGTGAAATAAAACGTCTTTTAGATTAAATGTAATTTAACACCTGGTGTAAAGCATCCACAGTAAATATTCTCTTTTAACTGACTCAGGCTTCACCATCCTGATGGTGCATGCAAAACACAGTAAAGCATTTTCTATTCTACGTTAGAGCTACATTTTGCAATTAAAAATGTGCAAATTTTCCAAATATTCTGATTATGTAGATTATGTAGATTATGTCGATTATGTATTGGATATTGGATCGATTGGTTGGTTATTTGGTTGGTTCACAAAATAGTGTAAAATGTGGATCAGTGTCTGAAGATTCAACCTAAAATATCTGTTTTTGTCCAGACCAACAGTCCACAACCCAAAGATCATCAGTTTATTATTATAGAGACTAAAGAAACCAGGAAATAATCAGAGAAGAGAAGCTGGAACCAGAGAATTTGGACATTTTTGGCACATGACTCCGGAGCGGAGACACAGAGGCTCGGACAGGTGGTAAAAAGGTGTTTATTGGTGAGGGGACGGTGCGGGACGGAGAGGCGGGATCCGGTGCGGGTTCCATGGCGGATGTGTAGTGTGGGAGAGAAGGAGCCGGAGAGCCGAGCCGGGTCGGGTAGTGTCGGGTCGGGCCGGGTCCGAAGAGGCAGGAGTGCCGGCGGATTGGTGAGAGGAGAAGGCAGGTCATCCGGAGAGGCGACAACACTAAATAAAGCAGCGCAGAGACGTTTAGCGAGCCGTGTTTAATGCTGCGGCTGGCCCCCGCCCCTACCTGAAAGAGACGCAGATCAGAGGGTCGGTGGTTCGATTCCCGGCTCCTCATTGGGCAAGATTCTTAACCCCATTTATGTATTTTCCAGCAAAATACAAATGCAGCCAATAAATGTTAAATTACAAAAATAAAGGATAGAAAGCAGCATGTCTTTATGTGTCAGTTTTATATTTGATCAGACTATAGTTGGATTACACCTTGATTCAGTTTTTTTATTTAATAGAAAGATGGCATGAGATATGGAACTGTGATTGTTGTTTGCTGTTACTTTTTTTTAACCTGTCTAAACTTTCATCCACAGATTTATATGCAAACCTTAAAAAGGAAACACAGCAGCATAGAGCTGCATCAATTAATCATTTGGTTACCAACTGTTGCATTAATCACCAACTATTTGATACTTGATGGATAATTAATGGATTTAAGTCATTTTTAAGAAGAAAATGTCCAAATTCTCTTCTCTGATTATTTCCTGGTTTCTTTAGTCTCTATAATAATACACTGATGATCTTTGGGTTGTGGACTGTTGGTCTGGACAAAAAAGGCATTTTAGGTTGAATCTTCAGCTTTGGGAAAGAGTCATTGATATTTTACACCATTTTATGGAACTGTACAGCAGCAGGAGTTAAATAAGCAGATGGTGGAGGCAGTGCATCCTTATATGTGGAACTGTTGAACTCCAGCCTGTTTTATACATTCAGGGAGATGCAAATCCTGCTAAGCCGTCTTTTCTCTCTGCTTCTTTTCTCTTGTTCTGACAGTCTGGATCTTTCTCTTGTTCATTGAGGAGGGATTAAGTCTGGAACAAAAGACTAAAGGTGAGGGTGATCATCTTCACTATGCTGTTGACAGATAGCCTGTATATTAAACCAGGATACATACTGGAATTCCATTACAGGGATTAGTTCTTATTCACTGCTCATTATGTCTTGCTTCATATCACATGCAGATGGAGGAGGAGGATCTAGAAGGGTGAAGCCGTCTGATTGGCCGCAGCATTCTCATCACTGTGGAAACTGGGTACGAACAGCAGAAGGAGGCAGCTTCAGCTCCCTGAACTACCCAAAAACGTATCCTCCCAACAAGGAGTGTCTGTACATCCTGGAAGGTAACGACTACACTGGACCCTAATTGTTATCTGGAGTTGCAGAATTCATCACTGAAATGTCAGATTCTTTTGTGGTTTCAGGGGCAATTAAACTTTTGTCATTTTTCCAGTCATATTTTATTTTCAGGGGCTATTTCTAAAAATAGTCACACTTTTATGGTCCAAAGGCAGCTAGTTAGACCTGTATCAGCAATACAGTCGCCATCTCACACACTAACCAGTTGTCTGGAAGATAGGGTAGGGTTAAGTTGTGTCACATCTTCTCTCTGAAGAACAGGTTGTGTCTGTCTCATTAATATTAATGAGGCTCTTCTTGGGGAGAGGACTGTATAGTTGTGACATCACAGCTTCACAGAAGTCCTGATGGATTGTGTGTGTTTCTCTGTGGATTAAGAGTTTAGAAGCATGGGCCAGTATTTTTAGAACACACAGACAGTTTTATTATCAAACACATTAACATTTACCTTATTTCTACACTAAGACCGTTAAAGCCACAAAACAATCTTATTGGGGAAAAAATAGAAGTAAATTTAAATTTGGAGCAGTGGTTAGTGCTGCTGTCTCACATCAGAAGGTCACAGGTTCCAGTCCTTGGTCTGGGTCCTTTCTATGTGGAGTTTCATGTTCTCTCTGTGTCTGGTGGGTTTTCTCCAGGTTCTCCAGCTTCCTCCCACAGTCCAAACACATGCTGAGGTTAACTGGAGACTCTAAATTGTCCATAGGTGTGAGTGTGTGAGTGAATGGTGTGTGTGCTCAATGATAGACTGGAGACCATCTGGGGTGGATCCTGCCTCTCACCTGTAATGTGCTGGGATTGGCTCCAGCAGACCATGTGACCCTAATGAGGAATAAGAGGGTATAGAAGATGAATGAATGTCATTTAAATTGGTCTTTAGGCTTTGGTCTCATTTTGTGCATCTATTTTCCTTTAATTATTCTAAGAGGTCTGATCAGTTCGCCTGCTATAACCCCCCAAAAATGTAATGCTTTTCATTCACAACGTGTGAATGAAATTACATTAAAATGTAAAAACAGTGAAATTTACTTGAAATTCCATGTGACCAGCTCTGCCCCGGCAGAGGATTGAGCTGCTGTTTGATGACAACTTCTACATCGAGGCGTCTTTTGAGTGTCGTTTCGACCACATCGAGGTGAGAGACGGCCCCTTCAGCTTCTCTCCACTCATCAACCGCTTCTGCGGCTCTGCCAGTCCTGGACTCATCCTGTCCACTGGACGCTTCATGTGGATCCGCTTCTTCAGCGATGAGGAGCTGGAGGGGATCGGCTTCCAGGTTCAGTACAGTTTCACTGCAGGTGATTAAAACATGGGTAGAGGTTGTTGTTTTTCTGTAATAGAACTCATTTGGTAACGAATCACTCAAACATCTCAGATGTTTTTCAGTTTGTTTTTGGTGCATTTAGTCAAATATTGGGCAGATTTATCTTGAATTACAATTTGACAGTAAAATGTGAAGCAGGTTTGTTCAGAAAGTGACAGCTGCTCCACTTCACTGCTCAAAGAAAGAATGAGAATGTTCAGATGCATCAGCTGTGACGGATCAGATCTTGCAAGAGGATTCAGCTTCTGATTTCCTCAGAAACCATTTTTTAAAATAAAACATGTTTTAAAAAATTGAATTTAACACCTAGAGTAAACCATTTACAGTGAATATTCTCCATTAACTCTGACTTAGTCTTCAAAATCCTGCTGATAGTGATAGTTTTATTAATTATTGAAACAATTAATTGATTAGTTTCAATTTGTTTGTCCATAATATGGTGTAAAATGTCTACCACTGTTTCTAAAAGAAGATTCAACCTAAAATGTCTTTTTTGTCCAGACCAGCAGTCCACAACCCGAAGATCATCAGTTTACTATTATAGAGACTAAAGAAACCAGGAAATAATCAGAGAAGAGAAGCTGGAACCAGCAAATTTTCAGATTCAAATCCATTCATAGATTAAAAATAGTTGTCAAATTAATGTAGTAGTTGGCAGCTGATTGATTCATTGACTGACTGTTGCAACTATTTCTATTATTCTATTAGCAAAACATAACCAATAAAAATGAACAGAAACTTGTATGTAGATAATAGTAATATGCCTCATACAGAACATTATAACTGATATATGTTTATCAGAATTTAGTGGAATATATGGTTTGATTTAGACCAGCTTTATATAATCGGCACATGACACAAGATATAGGACTGATTTTTTTTTCTTTTAGTACTCCAACAGAGTAGGAAACACAGCATAATAGAGCTGAAACCATTTATAATAATCAATTATTGAAATATTTGGCGATTAATGTAATAATTGTCAGCAAATTGATTAATTGACTAATCATTACAGCCCTAGTTGTGAGGATTTGATGTTTTTTAGTGATTTGTCACTGATGTAGTATCTGTCATCATCTATAGATCCTGACTTTCATCTGCATGTGGGAGGCCTGTTAAACCCCATCCCAGGTATCAGCTGCAGCTCATCCCACTCAACCTTCATGTTTAGATGTATGTGTGATGTATGTATAATCTGTGTTTCTGCTGTCTCTGCGGCTCAGATTGTCAGTTTGAGCTGTCTGGGGCTGACGGGCTGATCCGTTCCAGTCAGGTGGACGAGGAGAACAAAATCAGGCCGGATCAGGCGGTGGACTGCATCTGGACTATACGAGCTCCGACAAACAACAGGGTGCAGTACCACGTTATTTGGTGTAATGTTGGATTCGTGCCACTTGTGCCAATAAGAGTTCCTCAGAGTTAGATTTCCTCCAGCCTGTTGTGTCATGGACGTGATTCATTGGGAGCAGAACAACATGCAGCCATTAGAAAGATGAGTTTCCAGCCTGCAGTGTATTTAGCTTCCTCCGTAACTCCATCCGCTCCACATCTGTTGGGCTGTGTTTGTTGCATATCTTTACATAATCAGAAAGACAGAGCATGCACATTTGAACTTCATGTCATCAAAAAAAGCCACAGCTTCAACTATAAAGGGAAAAATGTGTGTTGATGATCTACATAAGGAACAAACATAAACGTGTGTTTATCTGCTATAGTGAATTCCAGTTTAATTGTTCAAAGCTTAGTTACTTCAAAAACACTCATACAATCCAAGGATTATTATTAACCCTCTTTTGCATAGTGTTGCCATATGGCAACAATTATTTTTCTATTTATTTTTCTACAAAGCTGTGATAGAAAATATATGTTTTTACGTTTAGGTGAGAAAAAGGGGGCTTTTATTTTTGAAGGACATACAATTTCATGACCAGGATATCCTGTTTACCAGTCCCTTTTGCTCATGGATATGGAAGATCTTTATCTTCCATGTCCATGTCCATCAAATAAAAAATTTAACTTTACCTAAAATTTAACTTCATTCGGAGTCCCATTGAAATATATATTAATGGCTTAAAAAATGAACAAATTCTCCTCCTTTGTTTTATCCAGATCTACTTGCGGTTCTTGGAATACCAGATGGAAAACTCAAACGAATGTAAGAAGAACTTTGTGGCTGTTTATGACGGCAGTAGTGCCATCGAGGACCTGAAGGTAAAATCAAGCAGGACAGACTCTTTACCTGTCTAACATGCTTTTTTTAGCAGAACATTTGAACCACAGATACATAGCAACTGTTCTACAGAACTTGGCCTCAACGAGACAGTGCATCCTCCACAGCCACAGAGAAAACGGTGTGTGGTTTCTTGCAGGCAAAGTTTTGTAGCACAGTAGCTAATGACCTCATGCTGGACACTGGTGTGGGAGTAGTGAGGATGTGGGCCGACGAGGCGAGCCGGCTCAGTCGATTCCGGATGCTGTTTACATCCTTTGCTGAACGTGAGTGACTTTTTCACATTGTTGTAACAAACCTTGCCTTTACACGACATAAACTCTGAGCATGTTACACATGCAGCAATGATGTTTCTGTGTAGTTTCTGCAGCTGTTAGAGGGAAAATGATTAAATATGTGACTTGGAAGTAGAGGAGATAAAGCACTCGTATACATTACTGCAGTAAAAGGAGATACTGTTGTCAAAAAATACTCCACAAATAAAAGTCCTGAATTGAAAATTTTATTTAAGTAAAAGTATAGAAGTATTATCAGCTAAATGTAGTATCAAAAGTAAAAGTTCTCATTATGCAAACTGTAATATTATACTGTGTAAGACCTACTTTAAATGACTAAATACAGGCCAAAGTATTTATGTTTAGTTCATCAATGTGGAGCCAGTTTGATAGTAAAATACTAAATCATAATATTCGGAACCTTTCACACAAAATCCAAATTTAAAAAAGAAAAGAGACCATTTAATACAATATCAATAGTAAATAAATGAATAATAAAGTTTATTCTTTTATGTAAAATTTTAAAATTGGCCTCTGACAGTAACTAAAGCTGTAATGTAAATTTAAATGCAAGAAAATGTCCAAGTAAAATAAAAAAGTGTATTTAAGTGCAGTTCTTAAATTTTATTTACTTTCCAGCTCTGCTTATGTGATGACAGATTAGTAGCAGCGCCCCCGTGTGGTTTCTATCAGCATTACATCTTCATTTAGAAAACAAAGGGCTGTGTTCTCTTATATACTTTTGAAAAGAAAGGGACAGCGACGTATTAATAAAATAACAAGTACTTTAAATGCATTGTTGTTGGTGTCGTCCTGTTTGTTTGTGATGCAGCTCCCTGTACAGCCAGTTCATTCTTCTGCCACAGTAACATGTGCATCAACACGTCTCTGGTGTGTAACGGCATTCAGAACTGTGTCTTTCCGTGGGATGAAGGCAACTGTAAAGGTATTGTGTAGTTGTGCTGAAGTCTAAGTATAACCTGCTGTGTCATGTTATGTAACATGAAGCACGTTGTGTTTCATCCAGCTGCTGTTGTGTTTCATTGAGAGGCAAAGGTTAGAATTCTACCAAATATAACGAGAGGAAACACACCCTCAGTTATCAAATAAGAGAAGGCAATCTTCATTATTTTTGCACACAGTTACACAATGGAATTTGCTGTGCAATTCCTGAATAAGCATACTGCATATTAATAAAATAACAGTTGCCTTGGCAGGAAAATCATGCACATATAATTTTTGATGTCTTTACAGCTAAAAGACTTTCAGGCTGTAAAGAGGCTCATAAGTAGATCGATTAATTTGGATGTATGTTTGTTGGTCTCTGCCTTTTAGTGAATTAAATTGTTGACAGGTACGCCAGCGAATGAATGACTGAGGAGCTCTCAGAGCCTCTGAACATCCCCTGATACTTCCTCTCTTTGTTACTCTTCATCGTCCAGAGAAAAAGAGCAAAGGTATTTTTCACCAGATCACAAAGACTCATGGGACAGTGATCTGTGTGTCTACTGGAGTTGTGCTGCTGCTCCTCATCATCTCCATTCTGGTGCAGGTCAAACAGCCGCGAAAAAAGGTAAAGCAATCAATTCGTTTAGTGTCATGCCAGTGTCACGTTTGTGTACACATTGTTGTAATGTGTTTGTTCTTATTTTCAAGGTCCTAGTTCGTAAGAATCAGCTGTTCCAGCGGGGCGACTTGCAGGAGTTTGAACCTCCACATTATGAACTTTTTACTCTCAGAGACAAGGTTGGTTTGTTTAATATTAGCTGTATATGAACAATTTTAATAAAAACACAAGTGTTCAGGGCCTCAGAGATGCACACAGCAAGAATGAAGTGGATCAGACATGTGACAAACAGACAGAGATCCTCTGCTTTATAGTTTGACAAAACAGACATTTATTGTGTTGTGCAGATAGAAACGATGTGCTGTGTAACCACATTCTCCTTTCAGGAGATGCCTGGGGACCACGGGGAGTTCTCAGGGGAGCAGATGCTCAGGAGAGCCTCAACCAGCTCGCGCTGCATCTATGAACACCACTGTGGCTCTCAGGCCTCCATCAACTCAATCAAAGCCAGCCAGGGAGCACATGTGCTGGGCAGGGGATCCATGGAGCTGCCCCTGTTCAGAGGGAACATCCAGAGCACCTTCCCGCCTTTCCAGGACTTGAACAGCAGCCTGCGTAAGAAGAGCTGGCCCAGTTTGAAACCAGGCCGACTGCAGGGCCATCACAGTGTTGGGGAGAGAGTAGCAGAGCAGCAGGATAGAGTGATGGAAGAGGATGAAGAGGAGGATGAGGATGGGCGGTATGATGTGTACATGCGCAGAGCAGGAAGCAGAAGAGGGAACTCTGACATGGCCCAGCAGAGATCCCTGTCCATGGACTTCTGAAGGTGTGATAATAAAGACACAGTTAAGATGAATACTGCAGCAACAAGTTTTCATCCAGCTCCACGGATGTGAGGGAAGAACAGTGCAGATTTACAGGAAAGAGGAAGAAGAAAAGAATGCTGGATTATAAATAAATGATCCTTTGAACTTCTCTCTTTTCATTGCCTCCTGTTATAGTGAGGCTGAAAAACACAGGAAAGACACTGTGGTTACTGTTTGTGATCCATGTAACAGTGAAGCCAGACAATAATGCTGCCGTGTATTGTTCTTGTTGTCAGTGTGTATTGTAAAGCAAATAGAATTGTGTTGAAGTATGTTTTTAGAAGTTTTCTGAAACAATAGAAAAATCGCTTGTCAGTTTTTTGTATTGAACAGGTATTTTGAAGGAAAGCCTCCTTTAATGTAGAGTAATCAGATGTAAAATGTTCCCAGAAAGGTAGGTGGGGGGGGGGGGGGTGGGGGGGGGGGGGTCAGGCTAGCAGGAGTTTCTCTTCTTCAGTTAAATGCCACAGTGAAGTGTTGCATAATCAGATTTAAAAAACCCTCAAAAACACTGAACTCTAAAATTTAGTTTTATTTTCACTTCTGCCTTTATGCTCAGATTTAATATAACAGGAGTTACTAGATAAGTCAAACAACCAGGTGGACAAAAGGGAACAAACTTTATATTATAGGTTATTGATCAGCAAAGCCAATATTTATGCAATAAATAAATCATTATTAATATGACATGTGCAAAACCTCTGTCAGATAAGAAGTTTTATCCCAGTAATGATGTTGACTAAGCTGCTGCTGATGAAAACTGTTCATTTACTGTGATCAGAAAAAAAACGTGTCACATTTTGACAGATGTTTGTGTTAGGTGTGCCAGATCTACTCTGGAGCTGATGTGGCAGACATTTTGTAATCCAGTCGTGTTTAAGCTCACAGCCTCACAGTGTAATCAGCAAATCTCCCGGGTTCATTCGTTGTATTCAGAGAAGTCACTGGGCAGATAATTAATGGAGCAGCTATGCATGCACAGAAAAATACATGTGTAGAGCTGTCACTACAGCTCTTCTAACACTAATGCCTATCATGCACTTCATTTAGTCGGATATGTATAAAAATAAACAAAACAACAGTGGTTTAGATGAGTACTTCCCATAAAAGAATAAATTGTGCCCAAACAGCTGATAAAGTTGTTAAACACTGCAAACAAAACCTACAAAAATAATTCTCTACATCAGCAAAAAGATTCAGATCTGTGTCTTTGTGCCAAGTGTGGACACATGACAGTTATATCAGATATCCAGGTAACATCTTTGTTTTAGAATATATATTTTTATTATCCATTGCAATTCTATAGACAAAATAAATCACACATGATGCACAACAATAACTACAGCATCCAAAACCATAAAAATAACACCATGACATGTTACATGTCAGCACCCATGGCTACACTGCAAATAATGACAAGTGAAAATATCTTGTTTTTGATACAATAATGATCTTATTATTACTTAAGTTTATTTAATATTATTATCTTCATTCATGGCAATTTAATCCTGTTTACCTAAAACAAGATTGGGAGTAAATCCCAATTCTCATCTCAACCATCAACCTTAACCCTTCATCTTAGTGGCCCTCAAAACCAAATGTTAAGGTAGAGGTGTCCAATCCTGGTCCAGGAGGTCGCATTCTCTGTCTTCAGATAATGTAAAATACCAAATATTAGTAGGGCTGTTTATTTGTTTTAATTAGTAACAGATTAGACATTTATTTGAGACCATGCTGCAGTTTGGGACAGGCAATTAATAATTAATTCCTGACAAAAATACTGTATAACTACTGTATAACTTACTTTCATCAAAAGTCAGATTACAATACTATAATTAAACCGTGGCCGTTCCTTCAGACTTTTCCTCTGCATATTTTACCACAAAAAGTTTGAATTTCATGTCAAACTTTGTATTTTTTTCACACCACTGGAACCATTAGACAATATTACCAGAGAGGCTGTTCTTCAATGTCATTTAAGCACAACAATGATGGGTCAAGACCAAGGTACTGAAGGACAAAAAAAGGCGCAGTAGCCTCTGTGAATCACACAGGTTTTTTTGCAGCGGGGTGCGTCCCCTGATGCTCATCTCACTTACCATCCCCCCAGAAAAATTGAAAAAGTTCTATTCTATAGTTGCAGCGTGGGGGAGGCGTGGCATCTATTCAAAACAAAAATGGTCTGAAAGCATCAGTGGTCACATCTTCTTCCTTGATTTTTTGCAATCTGTGGTTATTTATCGAAATATACACCTACACTTTGTGTTTAAACATACCGATCACTCTATTTGTTCTTCAGAATTCAAGTGCCCATTTATATCATCTGTACGGTAATGTGACTTCATTGTGCATTCAAGTGCATTCATTGAAACGAAAAATCGATTTGTGTATTTAAGCGCACCTAGTTGCCACTGGATATAATGACGTTTATTAATGCTTTTGTTTCTATTTGTTGAAAAACTCTGGAATTTTCTTGTTTCTATCTGCACTTTTTAGTGATTGAAACAAAAGAATAAAAATGTTAAAGCAAAACAAATCTATCCAGATTTCAGGGGCAGTTAATCTGTTAAATGCTGATTTTTTAAAATTATGACTATAGAGAATTGAATCTGGATAGGTGTTTTAAACAGGCTGCATTCAGTTTTTTCTTTGTTGTTGTAACTATTAGTATTGTGCTAGGGTGTTAATGATTATAGTGATTTGTGACGTGTTGTAATAGCTTGTTAAGTTTTTATTTGTTTTGAAGTTAGATCTTGGAAGGAGCCAATAATAAACAATTGTTTATGAAAACAGTGGTTGATTGCTAAGTTGCACAGGCAGAGAAGTAGCAGGGGGAGGGGAGCCGCTACTTAGCTTTAAGGAAAACCATCAGAATAATCAACAATGACTGCCAATGGAATAAAACCATTTCAGATAATTCTCCTTAATATTGGACTAATTGTTCCATATGTTTACCTCTGTGTTGTTGGAGGGAACTGCTGTAGAACTGCTAGAAAACGCTGATTATTCAAGTGTAGTCCAGTGAAAAGTCAAATTGCAACAACTGATTTTATATACATATGTCCTTAGTGAAGGAAAAAAACAGAAGAATACCAGAAGGGAAAAGGTTTAAAAAAGACAAAAATGTATCTCATTCATATGCATATTAACTGATGTTCTCACGGAAAAGGGTACACGTTTTTAAGTTGGGTATCACCATGAAAATTACTGAGATGATTACATATTCCATATTATATGATTTCCTTATTACTAAGACAAATACAAATGTATTGTTTGTAAAGTTTTCTTAAAGTCTTTGTTAACATGGGAAAAATAGTGCATAATCTCATTATGTATGGCTAATATGCATACATACACCACCAGATCTAAACATTAGTAAAGCAGGGGATAATGTCTTGTTCTTGTTGACATAGTTCAGTAAAAAAAATACTAATATTCAGATGTGAATAGAAACACATTTAGGGTTCCTATTAGTATAGAGATGGGGAGGAAGAAGGAAGTTTAAACCAGCCTTAATTAGTGTAATTACTACTGCAGAGATGGGGTTTGGAGCTGGGTCCATGAGGCCTTTTCTGGAAGATAAGTCTGAAGGATGAACAGGAAACAGGGGTGAGGAGAATGCCAAAGAATAAAGGAAAGTAAAATAAAAAATTGCTGGATCAAACATACAAAATGCACAACTAGAGAATCTCATCTTGGTCTTTGTTACAGGTCGTCTGCATTGAGTTTGTGAAGGTCACTCCTCTGCAGTGTCTGCAGGCCGGGCTGCCCTCTATTCTATATTATTTATTTCTTTTTACAACTGCATATAATGGTGCTAGATAGGACACTAGTCAACCCAACTCACTTTTCATGCTGGTATCACAACAGCACCATTACACCCATGCCATCAAAACTGTGGCATTTACTGTGGCAAAAAATGTGGCATTTAATTTGTGCAAATTTTCCCATGTTAACAAAGATTTTCAAAAAACTTACAATACGTTTTTTGTTTGTTTTAAAGTAATCAAGTCAGTAATTTTCACTTTATATGCATACAAATAGCTCTATTTCAGAAACGTGAACTAAACAGAAATAGATAAAATCCATGGTTGCAAATGTTAACCATGAAGCATTGGTGCATTAACATGAACATTAGGAAATGCAGCTGTCTAGAATGGAATAAAATCATTTCTAAACTGTAAACATATGGGTCAGTGACAAAACTGTCATGAGGTGTAACCCTAAACTTGGTAGCAGCTCAAAGAGCTTATAAAAAATTAAAAACACCTGCTATCATCAATTTTTATATTCTAGGTAGATTATATATTTAAAATTTAGCATTATTTTTGGTTGCATGATTTAACGTTTTGTGTCAAAAATCGCACAAAATCTTGATTTTTGTAAAAAAAAATATCCAAATGGACTTTTAAATTACAAGAAACCAACAAGAACACATAATGTACATTTATAGAGACCTGATGATTGATTCTTAAACTGTATTTTGTTTTTTTCCTTTTTCTTTTTGCCAAACATTTTTTAAAACTGACCCATATATCTTAAATCTGTGTTCCTCTACTTTTGTCTCATTCTTACAGTAACTGTTAAGCATTAAGCTTTTATGGTGTTAGCAGGAGATGACTCTACTCCCCTGCAGCAACAAGTGACATTCAACACATCACAGATACATATCAGTGAATCAGTTTATCACTTTTATAAGGACCCTGCAGTCTGTCAACCAACAACAGACCTCAGCACACGCACACATAAGTGTGTGTGTGTGTGTGTATGTGTATGTGTGTGTGGCCATATAAAAAGCACAGCACGTTACACTCTGTGACCTGAGTTGTACAAACACACAGTATTTAGTGATTACACTTGACAAATGAAACAGTGCGTTCTTTTTCCAGCTCGTAATAACATATATTGTTACTTTCTGATCCAGCGTGTGTGTGCTCTTCAGACTGAACTGAGGCAGCAGCACATGTCTATGATATGATGGAAACTGATTACACGTGAGGCATGCAGCTGAACATGTTTTTCACCATTTTTTCTTTAAACAACAGAGCAGGTAGGTAACAAGTCAGTAATAAATCACTTCTTTTAAAAACACCTGTTTAAACAGTACAAATACACGTGACAGCACGAGACCATATAAATGACACCACATTGATTATTTATAATTCTCTATGACAGTGATGCTCAAATGGGGACCAGGGACCCACAATGGTCTTTGTGGGGGTCAGGCGGTCCCCAACAATGGGGAGGACCGCCTGACCATAAGTAACACAGTGACAGACTGTCATCTGTTTTTATCTGCAATAAAACATCTTATTAGATGGTCTCACCACATATACAAATAACACAACATTGTAAAATTTATCCATACAGAAGCATATTAGGGACACTGAATATTTTTCTATTCATTCTAGAAAAAATAGAAAAGAATTAGTTTTTTCTCAGAATTCTGAGAAAAAGAAATTTTAAGAGGTATTAATTCAAGAAAAAAAAGTTAGAATTGTGGCGTTAATCTCAGAATTATGTCTTTTTTTCTGAAACAAATAAGCAAAATTTAGGAAAATATTTTACCAAAGTAGACACAACTATAACATCATCAGCTGCAATAAAAAAATGTCCAATTTTCCTTGTGTGAAAAGTCGTTGAATATTTTCAATTCAATTTCTTTCATTCAGTCTTTTCCAGTACATCGTGCTGTAGCATAATTTTCTCTCGTGTATATAACAGCGTCACAGTTCGGGACCCTCAGTGACTCCTCGAAGAAGGCCAGACCATGATGTGCAACCAGCGGCGTTTTCTCTCCGAGAACGGCCTCAGTGAAGTTGGGTCGTCTCCAGGCGTAAACCATGCTGTTCAGGAAGCCTTGCAGCGACACGGTGATGGCCTGACAAACACATAAAGCCAGCTGTCACTCACAGATACGTGGTCTTATTTCATTCCTTGAAATTTGGCTTTGTTCTTCTGAAACTTACCTGTATTACATAAAGGTTGAATAGGCTACGCTGTGCCACATATGACATCAGCAGGGTGGACAGCAGAATGAGGACAAGAACTGAAAGACATTGATTTCAAATCCATGTTAGTTACAGTAAATTCACTTAGGGTGTGTGTGTATGTGTATGTGTGTATGTGTGTGTGTGTGTGTGTGTGTACCTGGTGTCCAGCAGAATAAGATGACTATCACCATATTTCTTGCAGTAGAAAAAACTCTTTTTATTCTTCTTCTTGAACGTCCATCTCCCTCCACCGGAAAAAGACCTTCTTGCTCATGTCGTCTATACCATTTACCAACCTTATAGTAAATTATCTGCAATGAGAAAAAAAAAGAAAAAAAAATGATCACATTCCCCTCACACACTTATAAATATAATATCCATGCATTTAGAAAGCGCTAAAATGATTCTAGGGATAATATTAATGAGAGAAAACAATCTCTTCTTTTTGGACTTGCAGAGAGCAAATGTGAAACTACATTATGATGATTCTTGTTTTTTTTAAAACACAAATATATTGTTGTTAGCAGAATCACAACTTCAAATTAAACCCAGGAGAGGTGTAAAATATTTGAAGACAAAACTGTAAATGAAAAATGTGCAATTCCTCTTAAAAAAGTGATTTCTCATGACTTACAGAGCAGGACAGCATCACAGCTATCACGATGATGAACAGAAAAACTCTGATGAAGGTGTCATGTTTTTTGTCCTGCATGGGGAAAATATCACAGTTTACCACTAATTCATATTTCTCATTATCTGAAGCTGATTTATATTATTTCATAGTGTTGCCACATGGCAACAAATACTTTATCCTTATTTTTCTAAAAAGCTGTGAAATAAAATGTATGTTTTTTACATTTAGGTGTGAAAAGGGGGCTTTTGAAGGACATACAATTTATGAGGTCACATGACCAGGATGTCCTGTTTGCTCGTTGACATTTGACAAGTGAGCATCACTGTCTCAGAACCTAAGGTTGTCCTTTAATTAGAATTTTGAAACAAATATACAATTGAACTCACTATCTGGGGTAAGTAAACTTTTTTTTTTAATTACATATAATTATATATATATAAAATTAATGAATTAATAATGTAATATGTATGTATCAATACAACATGGAACAATAATGATCAGTACAGAAAAAACAATGCAACAACACATGTGTCATCAGATCAAACAGTTGTATACTCACATCGTCAGAGCAGGAATTGACTGATTGATTGATTGATTGTGTCCAGATGTGCAAGAACAAAATACAGCTGGGAAAAAGAAGCATGGAAAAGGTGAAACAGCAGTTGTGAACAGTCGAGAACAAGGAAGTTCATCATGACGTGTGTTTGCTCACCTGGTGCAGTATTTGCTTTCATTACGGCCACCCCCTCCACTGAGGGACCTGTCAGTGATTGGGATCAGACTGTTCCTTTTTATGAGTGTGAGCACATATACTAAGTATATTATGATAGGTATCACCCTGTGTAATTAGACAGAGGCATAATTAAATTGTGTTTGTTTTCCAAAATGTCTGAAAAGAAGTTTATCAGGTGGGTTTTTTAAAATAAAGTTGTGAACAAACTCACCACACAAAGATATAAACAGGTATAGGGACACAATTCCCTTTCCACTGACTCTGTAAACCAAAAATAGGGAAAGAGGGACAGGTCATTACTGAATAAATCCTGACAAAATATTATCTAGAATGACGAGGAGATAAATATGACGTCTCACCTGCCCTCGCTCATCCTCTACAGGTCTCGCTCTCCATCCTTGGATTGCATTCCTGGACTTCCAGGCATAAACCACCACCAGCAGGAAGGAAATGAAATAAAATATCTGTAACAGAGTGGAGAAATAATAATGTATGGTGCAATATGCATCATGAAGTGGACACACAACATAAACTACATCTGATCAGTTATGACTCCACAAAGGTAAAATGTGTAAACATTAAACATGTCAGACATGAACCTCAACTAACATGAGCTGCAAACAGATGGTGACTCCTTTGTTTTTTAATTCTTCCCATAAAACTAAAATCTGTTTGTTTAAAGACATTTATATTTGGTTTGTGGACGGCTCTCTACAACGACTCCGATCAGGACAACATTATTTATGAGTCTGTACAAGGATGTTTTGTTATTTTTTGCTTTAGTTTCATGCAGATAAACATCACCTTGGTAAAAAGCTTTTTTTCTATTAATGATTATGTTGTTATGTTGTGTCTGTTTAGTGTTTGGAATTATAATCTCACAGTTGTTGTGCAAAATATAAAGTAGAGATTGCATTTGAGTACAATTACTTTACTAAACACTGGTGAACTGGTACAGAACATGTAGTTTGCTCTGATTAAATATTAAACTTTTAAAAGGCTAAATATTTTCCATATCTGCATTTTGAAAGATATTGAGCAACACTGTTTTCCAGCATTACATTCTTTCTTCTATTGGTTTTATGTTGAAATCAATGTCTGCTTTATCCTCCACTCTTATCAATGTGACAGAAATATAATACAAAACCAACAGGTGCAGTTCATACAGACTTACAAGAATATTTCACCTTTAAAACAGGGAACATGCAGTGTGACCTCTGTCTGGCATGACTCAGCAACTTTCATTTATAGGAGCCATAAAAGTCTCAACAGGTTTTTACTTATTTTACTGACAGAATTACATATACAATACTGTTATATTATTAGTATATTTATCTTTATCTCAGCTACAGTTCTAAATGACTCTGGGAGTCCTGCAGTAATATTATAAGATGTTGACATGATCTGATCTTCAGCCTCAGAAAGTGGAAGTAAACACAGGTGAAGGAAGTAAAATCTTTAAGTAACAGGAGAAATAACATAATCTAAAATACTACAAGTAATTAAGTAATACTTAATTCAGGACTGTATTACTTTAGGAATAGTGCATTAGAATAATCAGCAGCAAGTGCAGTTTACTATTGTAGTTCATTGATTTGGAACCAGTTTTTGTACTGGTATTGGATCAGTTATTAACACATTACTGCATCATATATGAATGAAATTCACATATTGAATAGATTCATTACACATAACACATAATTCAATATTTTAAGCTTTATTTTACTATCCTTTTATTGCCCTCTAAATTGTAGTTAGGTGGATGTACAAATAATTAGTATTAAATGGAAAATAAATTGCACAATAGATATTTTGACATGTGAGCATCACTGTCTCACAACCAAAGATTGTCTGTTATTCAGAATTTGAGAAAGAATATCCCCAAATAAAATTAAAATTAAATTAACTTCAGTTTTAATATTGTAATTTGTTTCCTAAAATGCTAAAATTATGTTAAAATAGATTTGTTGCCCTGTGTCAACAATCTGCAAATATAGAGAATTCCTAGTGTATACAACCTAATGGAGTCCCTCAGAAATAAAGTAAAGTGTGGAGGATGTGTAACACTGACAAACACTAAACATATGCAGCTGGTTAAATAACTGGTGTCAGTGATTCTCAGCTTCAGGACATTTTTATAACTTGCTTTCATCCTGACGTTGGAGAGTAAATCTCATAAAATCTTCCCACTAAAACATCACGTTATAAATACAGCCTGTCATAAAATGACCCTTCCCCTGCTAACAAGCTTGTAAATGATTTATATCATACAGATCTTTGTCAGAGAGGGAAAAGAAGAGTTACTCACCAGTGACAGTGGAAGGCTGTATATGCAGATGGTGACGTTGTTGTCACTGTTCACTTTGTTCATGGCACTGGTAGACATCAGAACCACAGCAGCCAGAAGGTCTGCAAGGGCGAGCTGCACCAGGAGGTGTACCTGCACCAGTGGCGATTTGTGATCTTTCAAACAGGGGAAGCTCATATTTGCCGTACATCATAAACATGTTATTTACAGACATCCCAAGTTCCAAAAAGTCATTTCAGGGAGATGTTTGTTGTTTATCGAGATGTTTACTGGAACTTCTGGGAGACTTGGCCCAATGTTAGCATTGTTAGCATCATGATGCTAGCTGGTCACTTGGACCTAGCCAAGTATGATTGCACTATCGAACAAAAGGTAATTAATACTAGAAAAATAACAATAAGAACAAGGAAACTTTAATATTTATAGAACAATGAAATACATGAGTGTGGCTTATTTACAGCGTAAGAGTGAATTATTTCACTCTGGAAAGGCCAACAAATAGTCTCTGTTTGTCATTTGACTTCACATGGAAAATCCGCGATGGGACTGAAATCATGCAGCTGAGGTGACGTCATGCAGACAAGTCTCCCGGAAGTTCTTGAGGGTGGCTCCTTGATGCCCGCGAGTCGGGTAAAATATCCCGGACTTTATACTATGCGAGTGTTTTTTTATGAATATGCAATGTGAGTGAGAGCGTGCAGGCAAAACAGTAACTCGTGCATTATACGTGAATCGCTTCGATTCGATTGCGCAGGCACACGAGCGCGAAGGAGCGAGCGAGAGAGAGAGAGACGCAATCGATAAACATCTCCCTGAACCTGGGGGGGGGGGGGGGGGGGGGGGGGTGTCTGCCTTATATAGTTTTGAAACCTGTCAGTCAAACTACATTCTGATTTTCCTCCAATCACCAGGCCCCGCCCACACTCCATTGACTCCCAGAGACGCTCAGCCTCCGGGCGGGCTCTAATTTTCAGCATTTATCCAATGGGCGCCGAGTTTCGAGGCGATGAAAAAAAAAGCCCCATTCACTCTCAGAGACGCTCAGCGTCAATGGGGAAATGCATTTACCAGAGACCAAGTCGTATGGGAATGTACGGACATGTCATTTATTTATTTATGATAAGTAGCTGATTCTGAAAGAACTCGTCTTCAAGATGAACATGTTCTAACAGATTTATAGTCAATAAAATGTTAATACAGCTGCACACATTTGGCCATTTATTTTTTGACAGGGCAGGGGAAGTTCAGCTTCCCTTGCAGTCTTAAAGAAATCGCCACTGACCTGCACACACACACACACACACACACACACACACACACACACACACACACACACACACACACACACACACACACACACACACACACACACACATGGATGCTGCTTCAGTGTCATTTAATGTAGAGATAGATTAGATTTGCTGAAACCTTTTGTACCAAAGCAAAGACACCGCTTGACTCACCTGTTTTTTCAGATGCTTCCATCTCAATATTGAAACCACCAGGACAGAAAAACTCCCAACCACACTGCAGATAATCAGAAATATGTGAAGTATAGCAAGATGAACAAAGAACAAGCTGCAACCTGCTTTTGGCAAAATGTCAACACCTGAGATGAGACAGATTTATAGGCAGGGCAAGAGACAACTGATCCCAGATTCATGTGACATCTTCATAAATCTCTTTCTCTTCCACTACATTTATCTGAAGTTTTATTTGCTTTAATATGTAGATTTGACTCTATAACTATATAATATCAGAAGCTTTAAAATCACACACATAGTTAAAGATGGAACCAGTGGTTTCAACCTTTGAGTCATTTTACAAACATCAGAGTGTAGTTGACTCATATTTCACATCTATGTCTATGATTGTTAACAGATACAACAAATACACATTTTTACCTCTAAACTTCTCACATGGTTCATTTTAATAAATGTTCAAATGATCTAATATTTCACCATAAATCAAAGATCAGAGAAAAAATCCACAAAGTGAAACACATCAGTGAATCAGAACTTAGTTTGTTCTTCTCTCCCTTTAATCATGTCAGGACCCCTCACATTTATCTGCTGACCCTTTGGAGGGGCCCGACCCCTAGGTTGGGAACCAGTGGACTAAAGCAGCTCCCTGTATATAAAGTAGTTAAAGTAGCTCCACCTCCAGCAGCTCCAACAGTAACATGCTGCTAAACACTGATGCTGCACATTCATTATCTGATGATGTCACAGAGAAACATATACTATACTACATCTACTCATGGTACTGCAGTACTATACTACATCTACTCATAGTACTGCAATACTATACTACATCTACTCATGGTACTGCAGTACTATACTACATCTACTCATAGTACTGCAATACTATACTACATCTACTCATGGTACTGCAGTACTATACTACATCTACTCATAGTACTGCAATACTATACTACATCTACTCATGGTACTGCAGTACTATACTACATCTACTCATGGTACTGCAATACTATACTACATCTACTCATGGTACTGCAGTACTATACTACATCTACTCATAGTACTGCAATACTATACTACATCTACTCATAGTACTGCAGTACTATACTACATCTACTCATGGTACTGCAGTACTATACTACATCTACTCATAGTACTGCAATACTATACTACATCTACTCATGGTACTGCAGTACTATACTACATCTACTCATAGTACTGCAATACTATACTACATCTACTCATGGTACTGCAGTACTATACTACATCTACTCATGGCACTGCAGTACTATACTACATCTACTCATAATACTACAATACTATATTACATCTACTCATAATACTGCAATACTATATTACATCTACTCATAATACTACAATACTATACTACATCTACTCATAATACTACAATACTATACTACATCTACTCATGGTACTGCAGTACTATACTACATCTACTCATAGTACTGCTATACTATATTACATCTACTCATAATACTACAATACTATACTACATCTACTCATAGTACTGCAGTACTATACTACATCTACTCATAGTACTGCAATACTATACTACATCTACTCATAATACTACAATACTTTACTACATCTACTCATAGTACTGCAATACTATACTACATCTACTCATAATACTACAATACTGTACTACATCTACTCATAGTACTACAATACGTTACTACATCTGCTCATAATACCGATGTACATGTACTAAAGTGGGATGCAGTACTTTTACTTCTATCACCACTGGCACAAAAGGAAAACAAGGAAATGAGAGACTCATAATCAGAGTTGAGGTGACTGAGTTTACTGCAGTGCTGAAAACTACATGTGAGTTGGAACCCAGCAGCAACAGAGTTGTTATAAAATAACCTCCAGATTTACATCATGTGTGTAGAAGTGTGAGTTTTACCTGGGAGTGAGAAACACTATGTAGACCGTAGACAGAACTTCAATCTGAAAAAATAATTTAAACATGTTTTCAGAATTCAAATACTTTTTCCTTTTCATTTCATGTGTTCATGGTCCATACCATATTGACGCCTACCTGATCTCCAGTCAGTGTAGTGTTGAGCTCCATGGTCAGTATCCAACAATCACTGTCAGTCTGTGCACAGATGACTCACCTGTCTCCATAACAGGCTTCATGGAAATGAGTGTTCTTATCTGAGCACACCTCAACAACAGTCTGCAGCACATCACGTGCTGCTGCTTTCACTCCACCTGCTTGTCTGTGCATGTGTGTGTATGTGTGTGTGTGAGAGAGAGAGGGACACACACACACAGAGAGAGAGAGAGAGAGAGAGAGAGAGAGAGAGCAAAAGTGTGTTGTTCATGTTCTAAACGGGAATCCCCAGAGGGAAATGGAACAATTCCATTCCTCCTCTTACTTTCAGTATTTCTCAGCATTAACACTTTTGAATTGGACATGAGACCTGAAGCGGTATTTCCCATGAACTGTTGGGATTTCCACCCTAAAATCTTACCAATATTATAGCTTTAGAAGCCTTTATTTATAATTTTGCAAATCCTTAATATTCTCTATCTGCTGAAATACTGAATGAACATACTCAGATCTTTCACTTAAGTAAATGTAGGAATACTATAGTCTCAAAATACTCATTTACAAGTAAAAGCCCTGAATTCAGAATGTTACTAAAGTAAAAGTACAGAGTAGTATAGTTGTTAAGCAGTTCATTTTAGAGTGTTGTATTATGACATACTTGTAAGTGTATCATCACTGGTGGGACACTTCCTTCTTTAGCTGATTTAATACTTACTCATTGGATAAACTTCCTTAAAACTACACAAAATATGGAGACTGATCTGACTGATTTTCACCAACCAGTGATGATATTATGTTGCCAAATGTAGATACCTCTGGTACATAATACTAATACTGTAGTACTCAGTCAGTCAGTCATTTTCCATACCTGCTTATTCCTCATTAGGGTCACAGGGGTCTGCTGGAGCCTATCCCAGCGAGTTACGGTGAGAGGCAGGGATACACCCCAGATGGTCGCCAGCCAATCGTGGGGCACACACACCATTCACTCACACACTCACACCTACAGGCAATTTAGAGTCACCAATTAACCTGAGCATGTTTTTGGACTGTGGGAGGAAGCCGGAGTACCCGGTGAAAACCCACTAGTACTATATCATAATATATGTGTTAACATACAGTATATTAACTTATATAAACTTTATTTATAGAGCACCTTTTTTAAACAAAGTATGTAACATTTGGAACATTGTGTAAAGAATAGAAGGCTCTTCTAATATTGAAATATATTATTTTATGTCATATCTGAAAAATATCTTAAAACAATTTAACAATGCACGAAGCTCTCCTGGAGGTGTGAGATAAAGCTCTTTCTGACAGGAGACTCAAGCAAATGTTCCCAGCAAACCCTCACAGAACATTTGGGTCTGACCGGCCTCCTCCCGCACTCAACTCACTTCCAGGTGGTGTCCAGGACATGAGGCCGCAAGGCCAACGACACAACAACAAAGTCAAAGAGTACATCCCCTCTTGAGGAAGCTCACACTGTGCGTCAAGGCAAGCCTGACTCTATCTAGTCATTATTTCATGGTCTTGCGCCTTCGCCACCAGAGAGGTGACATTCCATGTCCTCAGAGCTAGCTTTTGGTGCTGGGGTTCGGACCCCCACCCTCCCCACAGGCAGTGAGCCCATGGGGAGGAGGCCCCACTTTTCTCCTTTGGGCAGGTGAGCCCGTCTGTCAGGCCTGGCTCCGGGGGTCCAGTGACCCGCACTTAGGAAGAGTTAAGTTAAAGGGGTTAAGTTCACCCAATTATGTCTGTCATCATCAGGAGGTTTTGAGCTCCACTTTGTCTGGCCTCTCACATAGGACCTGATGCCATGGGTGACCCTACCAGGGGCATAAAGCCCCTAATAACATAGCTCCTGGGATCAATGGAAAATGCAAACCCCTCCACCACGGTAAGGTGGCTAAAGGAGGGGGAAATATATAGATAAATCTATTTTATATTAGGTTAAAAGAAAATTAAATGGGTAAAGCAAAGTCTCAGAGACATTTCCACCATTATTAGTTATTCACAGATCTGCAGATTGCAGCAGGGGAAAGGAGGGTTAGGTTATTAGGGTTTTTATTTTAGGTATTTATTGATGTGTAACAGCGCCATCTGCCGGCCTATCGCGGTACCGCCGCTGTTCGTGTTGATAAAGTTTATTCAAAGTGATGACGTCGTTGATTCCACGTTGGCCCGGACGTGGCAGTCTGAGTGGAATCAGGAGAATTATCGGTCTATCGGTTCTACCAGCGCTGCACCGCCACTTGTAGCCGACCTCAGCTGCTGTTATGGGGCTCACCATCTCTTCCATCTTCGGCCGACTGTTCGGGAAGAAGCAGATGAGGATTCTGATGGGTGAGTCAACTCACAAAGCGCGTTTATCACGTTTTCATCACGTTTACCGTCAGCAGAGAGCAGGCTTCACATTCAACTAGTAGCTGACTCTTCATTAAATAAACCACAGAAAATGAAATATTTATTTATTTATCCAGGTTCAAGTAATAAACATATAAACGTGTTTCTAAAACCAATAACACAAACAACTAAATATAATTAAAATAATGTTTTGTGTACAGATGGACTGTAAAGACTTTAGTGAACTAACATCACTTTACACCTTCATTATATATTAACAGTTGAAATATAATACATGAATTACTCTGTTAACGAGCTATAAACCTTTTTCTTTACGTATTTTTATCAACTTCTGATTGGCTAATTCTCTTATGACGGTGACATGTGTCACGGTGGGTCATTTTAAGCTATTTCCGGTTCCCTTGTTCCTGTCCTGTCTGATAATGACGAAAAACCATGTGACGTAATGTACAGCATGTTGTAGCCAAAGGTCCAAGTACTGTACTTATTAAAAAATACTAAAAATATTACAAGTAAAAGGCCTGAAAAAACATACTCCATTTGAAGTACATGAGTATTATGAGTTGATGTAGTCAAAGTATTACAGTAAAAGTATAGTAAGTACTTTACAGTACAGTAAGTATTATGCTGTTGATACAGTACAAGTACATGAAGTACATGAGGATTATAAATTGACGTACTTAAAGTACTACAGTAAAAGTACATAAGTATTATAAGTTGATGCTGTAGAAATATTGCCATAAAAATAAAAAAAGTATTGAGTTTATGTACTACATAAGTATTATGAGTTGATGTAGTTAAAGTATTGCAGCAAAATGTACTTAAATTGTCTAACTGTCCTGTATTTAACAGTTGTCCTTTGTTTTATGTGAAGTTGTGATGTCATAGAGATATATTTGTGCTTTTAATATATTTATATTTCCTCTCTGAGGGCTGTTATCAACAGCTGGTTTTGTGTCTGCTTCATAAATATTAATGAGCCTCTCCTCTGGTTTGCTAATTTGAATGGGGTGACATAGTATAATTGTCACATTAGAACTTCACTAAAGTCTCAGCTCAGCTGTGTGTTTCTCTGTGGATTGAGGGTTTTAAATCACATTACAGTATTTATTGTATTTAACACTTTCTTAGAATGAAACAGATTCATGTTTATGTTATTCCTAAGATCTGTAAAACTCTTTCTAAACGTTCATTTTAACCAGACTTTATTTCCTTGTAGTCGGGTTGGATGCTGCTGGGAAAACAACCATCCTATACAAATTGAAGTTAGGAGAAATCGTCACCACCATCCCCACCATCGGTAACACATTGACAGATTCCTTCTTCAGATTCCCTGCTGTGCTGTTCTGTCTATTCACCTGTTTCCCTTTTCTTCCCCCTGCAGGTTTCAATGTGGAGACAGTAGAATTTAAAAATATCAGTTTCACTGTTTGGGACGTGGGCGGCCAGGACAAGATCCGACCCCTATGGAGACATTACTTTCAAAACACACAGGTACCCTGATTGAGGTCATGTTCTCCACCTCATCATGACAAGACCAGCTCTATATCTGCAGCTTTATACTCATGTCTACTGGAGTTATTCAACTTAATAAAGTGCAGC
The DNA here is from genome assembly GCA_030544235.1 of Lepturacanthus savala. Taxonomy (NCBI): domain Eukaryota; kingdom Metazoa; phylum Chordata; class Actinopteri; order Scombriformes; family Trichiuridae; genus Lepturacanthus; species Lepturacanthus savala. Next base: position 4,990,211 of record CM060465.1, read on the forward strand.
TCAGTTCAGCTTCATCCAAACACCTTGATGCTCTGATGAAGAAAATCTGCAGCAGGTCCATTCAAAATAATGATCGATACAAAGTAGGGCTAAAAAATACATTTAATTACAACAGTTTTTTTTAAATCAATGTCTATTTTTCTTAATTTCTTAATTTTGAAGCTTGTAATAATACATATTTAAGTGTAACAGAATTAATGTTGAATGAACACAAAGGAAGTTTATCACGTTTTTAACTTTGAACATAAATTATCTCATGTGAACTACATATAAAAATATATCGGGTGATATCAGGTAAATTGTTCCACTTTTGGTAAATCACTTGGGACAATAACACAATACCAAATATGCCTTTCCATGTATTTTTATGATTAATAATGACTGTTTCTGATCATTTTGTGTTAGAATTATGTGATAACATATAATTATTCAGGTCCTATTTATCTTGAAATATCCGCTTTTCCACATTTTTTCCATGAGTGGTTTCAGGTAAAATGGTCCATCTCATCAGGTAAAATGGGTTTAGTTAGATTTGTCATACCAGGCTACTTACTATGTACATTTCTGGTTCAGTCTAGATTTGAAGTATTGCCGCATCACCATAGAAACCATAAACTGATCTAATCACCATAGAAACCATAAACTAATCTAATCAGCTTTCACTTGTTTGAAATCCTTTGTATCATTGGCTCTAATTTCCAGAGGAGCTGGGACTCCCAAACCTTAAATGGCCCATTTTACCTGATATCAGCCTAAATCACAACAAAAGTTTCATGTTCAGCTGAATTTCAAAAGGGAACACTGCGAATAGGAAAACAGAACAATAAAGATTGAGATTTACAAATTTAAACTCAGAGTCAGTAGTATTCATGTTTATTTGAAGTAATTACTTGTTAATTTTGACAGCATTAATTAGTTAAACCTGTAGTCAATTTTTCTTTCTATCAAAGCCCAACCCCTCCCATTTATAACCAAACTTTATCCTTAAGTATCCACACCTCATTAGATTAGATTAGATTAGATTGTAGTTTAATTTGATTAGGGTTTGTATTGTTTTGTCAATCATAGTTTGATCAAAAGAAAGAAGGATTATTTATATTTTGCATTCTCCCTGTTGTCTCCAGATTTCAGTTATTGCTTTCTCAGGACCCATTTCTGAGTTGTTTTGAACTTAGATTAAATTCACTAATTGTCAACATGTCTCAATGTATTGTATTTTCTGTGTTCATTCACTTACTAAAATAAAGGAAGGAAAGGTGAAATTGACCCACTTTAACCCCTTTTGTCTCCTTTAGGGTCTGATCTTCGTGGTGGACAGTAACGACAGAGAACGAGTGGCTGAGTCTGCAGAAGAGCTCTCAAAGATGGTAAATTACATAACTGACTGAGCTGATTGTGGATCACAGTCTCTTTAACAGCACAGAATTATAAACATCAAGCTGATGCTTGTGTTAAAAATATAACACTTCATTTGTAATGCACTTTTCATTGCATGAAGTCCCATGGTGCAACATATTAAAATATATACAACATATTAAAACTATAGTAAAACAGTCTATAGTCTGAGTAAACACAAGCATAGTAGTCAAAAGCAGAACAGTTTCATTCATTCATCCCTGGAAACATAAGGAAATCATCTTTTAAACATGATCTCTTTCGTTTGTGTTACAGCATTGACTGTGATTTTTTTTTTTTATGTCTGAGTCATACAGTAGTAGCAGTTCAAAATGTCCCCTGTTTCCCTGGTGGGTCCTTATCTGACTCTTAATAGGTACTTGACTGATCCTAATGTAACGGCTAATGTAATCCCTCATGATGACGTCAGCAGTGAGACACCAACTGCAAACGCCCTCCAAGCAGCCTGAGTGTAAAGCAGCTGCAATGTCTCTTCTGTCCATGGGAAGGAGCAGTGATTTTAATGTTCTGCTCTCAGTGGTCTAAACTAGGGCTGACAATCACATGGATAAAAAGTGAATTATTTCACTTAATGTGGCCAAGAACAAACTATTTCCAATGTCTTTGTTTTTTACAGACAGAATATGGGATTAATTTAAAGTAGTTGTATCTAACACCACTTATATACTATTATATTTATATTACTATAATATAATTACTATTATATTATATACTTGTATTATACGCACCGTGATTCAATCAGTTTAAACCTTTAAACCTTCACTACAGTAGGTTATTTCAGTTTGTGTATCTATTTTTCCTTTTTATTTTTTATTATTTATATTTTAACAATCAATATTCGGATCGAGACCAAGGAAGCACGAGACAAACAGCGGGTACACACCAGATAGAAGAACTGAAACGAGACCTATAAAAGAAAGTAAAAATGCAGAATGTGCAATGTTCAACTCAGTAGTGGTTATGAAGCAGTGGCGACTTTTGCTGAAAGGTGACAAGATTACACCCCTGTCAGGGTCGATGAGAAGTCTGTGGTAGAGGTGCCATCTCCTGGTCATACCCTGTACTTTAATGACACTCCCAGGGTGACTCCAGGAGCTGACGTTTGGAGGAGAGTTGTCTCCTGTTTGCCTGCAGGACATGGGCTATTCAGCTGCCATTCAGCAAATATCAATTTAATGCCTTTTCACCAGATTTAGTGTTGAATATAATTTGTGATTTCTTGTTTTACTAAGTCTATCATTTATACATTTATTTTCTGTCATTTTTGTGCATCTTTTTAAATGAGGATCTTAGGCGGTCTTACAGGAATCCAAACTAGGAAAAGACAACTCCCATAATCCAATGCTGCTCAAGATGTAGCATAAATCCCCATAGCAGCAGAAAATGATGTTCTTGTGCATTTACAGAATGATGGGAAAACAAGTAATACTCTCTCACTGTAAATGTATGTAGTAAAAAAACAAATCAGTTTCAACGTGTTAGTGCAATCATTATTCTTAGGATGCTTTCACACCAACAACAGTTGGTGTGCCCATACTGGTCCTAAAGAACCAAATACGCTTAGTTCTGTGTATTTTGGTTTGTGTGAAAGCATCACTCTCACTCTGTTGTACTAAATCAAGCAGACTAAGACCTCCAAAAAGAGGCGGTGAAGGTCTGTTTAACTCCACACCAAATGTTCTGTGGTGAGAACGCAATCTTGGGTCCAAATGAAGGGCTACTAATTATTTCATAGCTACCTTGTGGATCTTTGGAACAAAGTTAGTCACATATAACCACATTCATGAAAATAGAGCGTCCCCTCTATCTGAAATGACGTGCCATGCATCTTCAGTGACTCCAGTGCATATGCAGATTGTTCTCCAGACTCATTTTGAAATTGTATATTTTTCCAAAAATGGCCAATACAGAGGATGTAATACACAAAGATAAGCACAAGCAGTAATGTGCCAACGTGTTGGTCCATCGTGAGTCAGAATCAGTGCTTATTTCTACAATAAAATAAATATTGATGATGCGTCAATTGGACCAGTTTTTAGTTTGTTTGCAGGTGTAAAGTGAACCACACCGGTGTCTATAGGCTAATTATTAAATGTTTTATTGCCTTGTCCACATCAAACTAACAAAGTGCTCTCACTTCTCCCTGTTCTGTGTCTAGTTGCTGGAGGATGAGTTGAAAGACGCAGTTCTTCTGGTGTTTGCTAACAAACAGGACCTGCCCAACGCCTTATCAGTCAGCGAGCTCACAGACAAACTTGGCCTCCATGCTCTCCGCAACAAAACTGTGAGTAAAATGTGAAAGATCCTTCAGATTTAACCTTCATGTTGTGTTCCCGGTCAAATCTGACCGTTTCAAAGTTTTTGTCTCTGGATAAATGTGATTAATTTATTCAGATTCACTTCAAATTCTATGACTGTCCACAGAGAGTGTTTTATTCAACTTTTGTACACACCGGAGTTCCTTGTCAAAAACTTGGGTACATCTACATTTGTCAAATTGACACACATTAAACACACACACACACACACCCCTTGGTAACTTTGACCCAGAGTATTCTGTCATCAACAGTAGACTGTTTCATCTGATTATTTCTCATTAAAAATGATCTGAATTTGTCAAAGTTCAGGCCATAAATAACAAATAGAAGTTCACAGAAAGTTATAGTGATAAAAAAAATCACAAGAGGTGATAATATATGTATTATTAAAGTTTTTATGGTGAATCTTAATGGAAAAGTCAAATTTGACAGGGAACACCACATTCATATCTGACCTCTGACCCCACAGTGGCACATTGAGTCGACCTGCGCCACCCAAGGTACTGGGCTGTATGAAGGACTGGACTGGCTATCCAAAGAGCTGTCCAAGAACTAAAGACGGACCGTGAGGTCCGATGAGAGACTGAACACCACAGGACAGGGAAGGACAGACATTCAGCCCAGAACATCTGGTCCCAGCACCGACGTCCACAGACCAGGACGAGGCGGTGGACGATGTAATCACCTTTGGAGAAATTTGAATATGTTTTATTTCTTTATTATCAATACTAGTACCATATTATCTCTTGGCATAGTCTCTCATTTTCTCTTTTTTTGTACCTAACTCTTACATGTCAACAAGCTGTAATTACACATTCAGTTGCATGATAAGCAAATGGTCTAATAGGGAAATTTCATGGAAAGTAACAGGAGTAGTTTTTATTTTTGGCTCCTGTCTCTGCAGCATTTGAAGTAATCAACCACTCTTCCATACTGAAGCCTGGTGTTAGAGGATATGATGATATAACCCAGAGCTTCACCTCTCCCTCAGACATACTTTCTGTCCTCAATTTCACACAGGCTCCTTTCTGTAAAGGAGTTCTAAGGTCAGATAGGTTTTTAATAAGTGTGGAACCACATGTGGCCTCTCACTGAATGGATCCAAAATATGAACATTGTGCTTTCTTGTCCCTCTTTACACAATCTGAGGAAAACTCACTTATTTGAGTCTTTAAGGCCGCGCACCCTCCATAGTGACTTGTATTTTCTTTTGGAAGACAGAATAATGCAATAAGAAACTTCTGTGCTGCAGTGTTTGTTGTAGTACAGTGTGACTGCTGCACATCAACCAGGAGATTATCCTCTTTAAACATTTGTGAATCTCCTGACCTCCTTTGGAAATGATTTGAATGAAACCAGTTCAATGTGTTCTTTTAACCTAGAAACCAGAAGGAAGCGGCTTTTTGGTGCCGACAGTGAAGTGGCATGTTTTTTTTCTGTTGTTTTTTGTCTTATGTTTGTTGTACTGATTGTTGTATTATAAACTTCATTATTCTTCCCCTTTTCAAACACAAACACTGCCCATCAACTAACAGGGCCAACATTCCTGCATATGCTTTTCTGATTCTGGAGCTGCCACTCTTTAAAAAAACAAATGTATGCGCCAAAACTATTTTGCAGAAAAAAACAAGCTCTGAATAAAGCCTGTATGTTAAGATATATATGTTTTGGACTCATTCAAGTTTCAGGAAAGGCTGCTGTTTTTCCTTTAAAGATAATAAATGTATTTTCTGCCGAGTATTTACAGAAGCTTAAACCAGATCATGGTTTCTTAATTTTCAGATTTTGTGTCATAAGCAGAGCTGAAGCTGATAGAGGAAGTGAAGCTGTTTCATCAGTCAGGGCAGATCTGCTTTCTGTGGTAACATATTACTCACTTTAAACCACAACACTTCCTACTACAGGCTATATTTTTTGACATATATTTGTCTTTACTCAGAGGAACAGCAACATGTACAGCTCATGGTGACAGTGAAACAAGCAGGGATGATACATATTGTGGGTGCAAAGAAGTTGTAATTGCAGTTTAGTTAGTATTTCTAAAATGCATTAGTCAAAAGTGAAGTCACATTATCAAAGCTCAGTAAAACGGTCTCCACCTGAAAACCATTGCATACCATTCAGAAGCTGATACTCTGTTTTTAAAACTTAAAACAGTCATTCAAAAGAGATTTATGACAGATTTCAGACATTTCTGCAGGAAACATTGAATATAATAAAAATGGCAAAATGTTTGCAATAATCCTTCAAACACAGCTGGAAGACATTGGTCTCATCAAAAATTCTGATTGGAAACATGAGAAGAAAGATGTGTTGGTGCAGAAAGAAGAGCAGCAGCCTCTGATGAGATAAGGTCCACAATCAGTGACCATGTGGCATCAATGAGAACTGATGCAGCAGAGGAGGGACTAAAACTCACAAGTCTGATCATTAGTGATTATATGTTGATGTTGATGGATGATTTTTAATTATTATTGACTAAATACCAAGATATAAACACAGGATTTTGAAGCAAATTGCTGCAACCGTTTTCGATTGTCTCAAAGAGATACTGTACTGCAGGTTTTATGAATCTCCCCACTCCAACACACCTCATTCTAATTATTAACTCGTCTCGTCTTCTTCCGCTTATCCGTTATCGGGTCGCGGGGGCAGCAGCTTCAGCAGGGAAGCCTAGACTTCCCTCTCCCCGGCTACTTCCTCTAGCTCTTCCGGGGGGACCCCAAGGCGTTCCCAGACCACCCGAGAGACATAGTCTCTCCAGCGTGTCCTGGGTCTTCCCCGGGGCCGCCGCCCGGAGGGACGTGCCCGGAACACCTCACCAGGGAGGCGTCCAGGAGGCATCCTCACTAGATGCCCGAGCCACCTCAACTGGCTCCTCTCGATGTGGAGGAGCAGCGGTTCTACTCTGAGCTCCTCGCGGATGACCGAGCTTCTCACCCTATCTCTAAGGGAGAGCCCAGCCACCCGGCGAAGGAAACCCATTTCGGCCGCTTGTATTCGCGATCTCGTTCTTTCGGTCACTACCCAAAGCTCGTGACCATAGGTGAGGGTAGGAACGTAGATCGACTGGTAAATCAGGAGCTTCGCCTTTCGGCTCAGCTCCTTCTTCACCACGACGGACTGATGCAGGGCCCGCATCACTGCAGACGCCGCACTGATCCACCGGTCAATCTCCCGCTCCATCCTCCCCCCACTCGTGAACAAGACCCCGAGATACTTGAACTCCTCCACTTGAGGCAGGATCTCTCGACCTGGAGTCGACACTCCACCCTTTTCCGGTCCAGAACCATGGCCTCAGATTTGGAGGTGCTGATTTTCATCCCAGCCGCTTCACACTCGGCTGCGAACTGCTCCAGTGAGAGCTGAATGTCACGGCTCGATGAAGCCAACAGGACCAGATCGTCCGCAAATAGCACGACCCAATCCTGAAGTCACCAAACCGCAGCCCCTCGACGCCCTGGCTGCGCCTAGAAATTCTGTCCATAAAAGTTATGAACAGAATCGGTGACAAATGGCAGCCCTGACGGAGTCCAACCCCCACTGGAAACAAGTTCGTCTTATTACCGGCAATGCGGACCAAGCTCTGGCACCGAAAGTACAGGGACCGGACAGCCCGTGTCAACGGGTCCGGGACCCCATACTCCCGGAGCACCCCCCACAGGACTGCCCAAGGGACACGGTCGAACGCCTTCTCCAGATCCACAAAACACATGTAGACTGGTTGGGCGAACTCCCACGCACCCTCGAGCACCCTGCTAAGGGTATAGAGCTGGTCCACAGTTCCACGACCAGGACGAAAACCACACTGCTCCTCCTGAATCCGAGGTTCGACTATCTTACGGGGAGGCTGAGGAGTGTGATCCCTCTATAGTTGGAACACACCCTCTGGTCCCCCCTTTTATAAAGGGGAATCACCACCCCAGTTTGCCAGTCCAGAGGCACTGCCCCCGATGTCCACGTGATGTTGCAGAGACGTGTCAACCAAGACAGCCCTACAACATCCAGAGCCTTGAGGAACTCAGGGCAAATTTCATCCACCCCCGGGGCCTTGCCGCCGAGGAGCTTTTTGGCTACCTCGGCGATTTCAGCCCCAGAGATAGGCGAGTCCACCACTGATCCCCCAGACTCTGCCTCTTCAACAGAAGACGTGCTGGTGGGATTGAGGAGGTCTTCGAAGTATTCCCCCCACCGATCCAGGACGTCCCGAGTCGAGGTCAACAGCACCCCTTCTCCACTGAACACAGTGTCAACGGAGCGCCGCTTTCCCCTCCTGAGACGCAGAATGGTGGTCCAGAACTTCCTCGAAGCCGTTCGAAAGTCTTTCTCCATGGCTTCACCGAACTCCTCCCACGCCCGAGTTTTTGCTTCGGCAACCACAGAGGTTGCGATCCGCTTAGCACGCCGATACCCGTCAGCTGCTTCCGGAGACCCACAGGCCAAGAAGGTTCTGTAGGACTCCTTCTTCAGCTTGACGGCATCCCTTACCACCGGTGTCCACCAGCGGGTTCGGGGATTGCCGCCACGACAGGCACCGACGACCTTACGGCCACAGCTCCGATCAGCCGCCTCAACAATAGAGGCGCGGAACAAGGTCCACTCGGACTCAATGTCCACTCGGACTCAATGTCCCCCGCCTCCCCCGGGACGTGAGTGAAGCTCTCCCGGAGGTGCAAGTTGAAGCTCCTTCTGACAGGAGATTCGTCCACACGTTCCCAGCAAACCCTCACAGAACGTTTGGGTCTGCCAGGTCTGACCGGCCTCTTCCCCCACCATCGGAGCCAACTCACTACCAGGTGGTGATCAGTTGACAGCTCCGCCCCTCTCTTCACCCGAGTGTCCAGGACATGAGGCCGCAAGTCCGACGACACGACAACAAAGTTGATCATCGAACCGCGGCCAAGGGTGTCCTGGTGCCAAGTGCACATATGGACACCCCTATGCCTGAACATGGTGTTCGTTAGATCAGGGGGGCCGTTCCTCCCAATCACGCCTCTCCAGGTCACACTGTCATTGCCCACGTGAGCATTGAAGTCCCCCAGGAGGACGAGGGAGTCCCCAGAAGGGGCGCCCTCCAGCACCCTATCCAAGGACTCCAAGAAGGGTGGGTACTCTGAACTGTCATTCGGCGCATAGGCACAAACGACAGTCAGGACCCGTCCCCCCACCCGAAGGCGGAGGGAGGCTACCCTCTCGTCCACCGGGGACGACAAGCATTCCCACCCCAGCTCTGCGCCTCTCACCGGGGGCAACTCCAGAGTGGTAGAGAATCCAACCCCTCTCGAGGAAACTGGTTCCGGAGCCCACACTGCGTCGAGGCGAGCCCACCTATATCTAGTCGGTACCTCTCAACCTCGCGCACCAGCTCAGGCTCCTTCCCTGCCAGAGAGGTGACGTTCCACGTCCCCAGAGCCAGTTTCTGCAGCCGGGGGTCGGACCGCCAGGGTCCCCGCCTCCGACTGCCGCCCAACTCTCTCCGCATCGTCCCCCTGTGGCCCCCCCCACGGGTGGTGAGTCCATGGGGAGGGGGGCCCACGTCGCCGCTTCGGGCTAAGCCCGGCCGGGCCCCGTGGGCAAAGGCCCGGCCACCAGGCGCTCGCACCAGAGCCCCTCCCCCAGGCCTGGCTCCAGAGGGGGGCCCCGGTAACCCACACCCGGGCAGGGTTAACGCTGGCCCAATGTTCTTTTCCATCATCAGAGGGTTTTGAGACGCTCTTCGTCTGGTCCCTCCCCCAGGACCTGATTGCCTTGGGTGACCCTACATAGACAACATAGCTCCTGGGATCATTGGAACACGCAAACCCCTCCACCACGATAAGGTGGCAGCTCCAGGAGAGGAGCCACTCGTTATTAACTTGTTACCAATATTTAGAATCAGGTGTGATTGTAGTTATTATTCATCTTTGATATTTGAAGGTATAACTTTGGACTGAGGGAACTTTAACATATATGTTTTTAAGGAGAAAAACAATTCAGTGATGGATCTGAATATTCAGATTCATCAATAAGTATAGTATACATTTTCAATAAGGTAACTAAGTATTGCAGTTAACTAATAAGTTAATGTCCCAACATGTGACAAGGGTCCCAGATAAACTTTCCTTTATTATAAGACTCCATTGAGCTCCATGTTATTTTACTGCATATATTCCACTTTAAATCAGTCTGTACAATAACAAACAATATTGTATTTGCAGAAAAACGTCCGGGGGGTTTATTTATGGCCTCTGAAAATCCTAAAAGTGATGACATTTCAGTAAATGCATTAAAATGGTGAGGGGATAAAACCAATAAAACCAATATCATGATAAACAACATATCACAATGTTGCCTGATAATTAGGACACATACTCAGTGTTTGTAAGCTATAAGCATTATATAATTGGCTTAATATGATCAGGCTTAGTGAAGCTGGGTCAGCACAGCACTCTGTGTGTGTGTGTGTATGTGTGTGTTGGGTCAGCAGAGAGCAGCACATGTGTATTCTGCTCTCTTGGTTTGTGAAAACACTCTAAATGGGATTTATAACTTCACTCTCCAATATCAGCAGAAAGGTATGTCTTGATTTAAATGTATTTTGGTTATTGGGGTTTGTTTTACAGCCTTTATTGGTTATTTGGGTTAATTGGTTTATTGTCGTCTGCAGCCTTATGACTGATGACTAATTTATTTACTTGCTCTTGTTCATGCAGAACACATACAACTTTAGTATTGATGTGTATGTTAGTCACAGAGCTTTATACTTGGTTAACTTCATAAACAGAAGAAGCAGCAGTTGTCCAGTTGTAATCCTTCAGCTCCGGCTGATTTGGGCTTTGGTCCCGGTGCAGCATGATCCCGGTGTCGCACATGTCAGTTCCTCGGCCCGCCTACTCCCAGGCCAGGGAGAACCTGGTGAAGGCCATCCCACCCAAGCTGCTCTGCCTGCTGGCCTGTGGAGGGGTGGACTGTCGCTATGAGAGTCCAGACTGCTGGCTATTAAACCAGCAGGTGGTCCGAGGCCTCTACTCCTCCTGGTGAGAACCGCTTTGAAGAATTGTTTAAATCAGGGGTGTCAAACATGTGGCCTGGGGGCCATAATCGGCCCACTAAAGGATTCCTCCTCCTAAAATGTGAGACAAAAAATGGACCAGTTCCTGTTTCTCTACAGAAATGTGAAGAAAAAGTCAGTGAGAATCTTTCAGGGCTCAAGATGAAATATTTACAGTGTTTATTTGTAAATGGTTTGTAGAGCAGGAGACAACTTCACTGCTGCTGAAAATACTAAATGTTGTTTCATGACTAAATGTTCTGAAGAGAAATGCAACAGTATTTTTGCAACAGTTATTTCTTATGTCATCTCCTGTTTTGGAAATTGAAGGTTAATTAATTGTGTAAATATTTGTAATGCATTTGTTTACTTGAAAAAGAGGAGGAGAAATTTGTAGATGTTGTTATTTATATATAAATTTTCACTGGTCTGGCCCACTTGAGATCAATTCACACTGATGACCTAAACTGAGTTTGGCAACCCTGTGCTAAATTGTCAAGAATCAAACAGGAAATAAACTAAATGATCTATTCATGAAATGAGACAATTCAGGATAAATAAATATTTGACTCATGGCACCAACAACCAGTATAACCACCTGTCTAATAGATAAATCACTGTGTCATTTGATATGATAGAGGAATTATTATTCTGAACTTCTCCCTATTACAGGGTGACAGACGACATCATCGCCATGACACGACCTTCCAATCATCTCATTGAGAAGTACAACATCATAGAACAATTTCAAAGGTATCAATATTTGTGATTATTATTTATGAGTGCTTGAATACTAAATGAATATTTGTTTATTTATTTCACACTTAAGAAATATATACAATCCAGACAATAAAAGACAGATGTTTTGGAAGATGATTAACCAGGAGGAAAAACCAACAATAACAGGAAGAAATGAGCATAAAGACTGATCACAATTAATAAATAATATGGAAAACACTATGGGAAAAAAGTATAAATGTCCACACACTATATACACATGAACTGTACAAATACACACATACACATCAAGAAATAATTAGGAATGAATAAATGTGATGACAAGTTCCTTTTAACATCTTGAAAATGTTGACGTTGTTTTTTCATATGAGTCAGATCCATGTTTCATTCTGTAAAAAGAAGGTGGAGATGATTAACTTTCACTGAGGATTATATATATATATAGACACTTAGGAATTAGATTTGTAGAATTTCCTCCGTCGTGGCTATGCTGATTTTTAAATGAGTAATAAAAAGGAGCGTCGCTGCTTGTCCTCATGATGTGATTTTTTTTCCAGATTGAACATCAGATCGATCATTAACATGCAGATCCCAGGTGAACATGCTCATTGTGGACCTGCCCTGGACCCTGACAGCGGCTTCACATACTCTCCACAGGTCTTCATGGACAATGACAGTGAGATATTCACACTCTAAACAACACACTGATCCATCTGAGATGTCTTATGATATATATGATGAGACCGTTGTCTCATTGGAAAATATATAATAATAATAATAAATAATATCTGCATTTATGTCACTGTTCAGGCACTGTAAGTAATTAAGTACATTTATTCAGGTATTTTATTATACTGAAATGCAATAAGGGGTGACACGGTGGAGCAGGGGTTAGCACTGTTGCCTCACAGCAAAAAGGTCGCAGATTCAAGACCTCCTTGGTCCTTGGTCTGGGACCTTTCTGTGTGGAGTTTGCATGTTCTCCCTGTGTCTGCGTGGGTTTTCTCCAGGTTCTCCAGCTTCCTCCCACAATCCAAAAACATGCTGAAGTTAATTGGAGACTCTAAATTGCCCATAGGAGTGAGTGAAGGAATGGTGTGTGTGTGTTCTCCACGATAGGCTGACGACCATCTGGGGTGTATCCCTGCCTCTCACCGTAATGCTCTATGTTTATCTGCAGCTTTAGTTCCTTTCAGATGCAGATTTGAACTCAGTGATAATATCAGAAGTTTTAAAATCCACCAGTGATTTCAAACTTTGAGTCTTTGACATCTTACAAACATCAGAGTGTAGACATTTTTATCTATAAACTTCTCACATGGTTTCTTTTCAATAAATGTTCAAAAATGATCCAACATTTTACCAGAAATCAAAGATCAGAGAAAAAACACATCAGTGAATCAGAACTTAGTTTGTTCTTCTCTCCCTTTAATCATGTCAGGACCCCTCACATTTATCTGCTGACCCTTTGGAGGGGCCCGACCCCTAGGTTGGGAACCAGTGGACTAAAGCAGCTCCCTGTATATAAAGTAGTTAAAGTAGCTCCACCTCCAGCAGCTCCAACAGAAACATGCTGCTAAACACTGATGCTGCACATTCATTATCTGATGATGTCACAGAGAAACATATACTATACTACATCTACTCATGGTACTGCAGTACTATACTACATCTACTCATAGTACTGCAATACTATACTACATCTACTCATGGTACTACAATACTATACTACATCTACTCATAGTACTGCAGTACTATACTACATCTACTCATGGTACTGCAGTACTATACTACATCTACTCATAGTACTGCAATACTTTACTACACCTACTCATAGTACTACAATACCATAGTATATCTACTCATAATACGACAATACTTTACTACATCTACTCATAATACTGCAATACTTTACTACTTCTTCTCATAGTACTTTACTACATCAACTCATAATACTGCAATACATTATTACATGGACTCATACTACTGCAATACTTTACTACATTGACTCAAAATACTGAATACTTTCACTACATCTATTCATAAAACTGCATAACTACTAAAATTCATAATACTGTAATACTTTACTACATCAACTCAGTAACATCCTGCTCTAACACTGAAAATTCACATTAATAATCTCATGATAATATTTAGAATAATATTTTAATTATTTCTGTGTACTTTTCTTTAAATACATTTTGCTGGTAATTTGTGTCCTTTTACTTCATGCAGGAATTTTACTTATAAAGGAGTATTTTTACATTGCTGTACTTTTACTGAAGTACCTGAGTACATTACGTCTCTATTTGCAGTTTACTTCTATAACTTTGGGATGCCAGACTTCGGTGTCACATCCCTCATCGGGATCATTGATGGTGTAAAGGTTCTGGCGTTTGCTGTGAGTGAAGGACGAGTAGCTGTTCACTGTCATGCAGGCCTTGGCAGGACAGGTAGGCCTCCTCCACCTCCACAGCTGCTGCTCTGTGTCAGCGTGTTCATGTACATTCACAGTGTTGTATCTGGCTGCTCTCCAGGGGTTCTGATCGCCTGTTACCTCGTCTACACCCTGCGGATCAGTCCCAGCGAGGCGGTCCACTATGTGCGGATTAAACGGCCTCGCTCCATCCAGACCAGAGCTCAGATCAGCCAGGTGTTCGACTTTGCTCGCCTGCTGGGGACTCAGCTGGTCCAGTACCCAGACCTCAGCCTGCGGCACGGAGCCCCGTTCACCCTGCAGCACTACCTGAACCGCCAGGCGCTGCTGCTGCATGGCCAGGAGGGGCGGACCCTCCGACACACTCCCAAGGTCAGGAGGGCGCAATACATTGAAAAAATAACATAGGAACAGTGGAAATATTCTAGGCTTGGTGCAATTAGTCCAATATCAGGTAGAGTTATCTTGAATTATTTCATTCCATCAGCAGATCATTTATTTTATGATTTAACTCTCTACTTTCTTTTTGTTTGTTCATTTGTTCTTTTTTATGTGTTATATCATGCATTTCCTGTATTATTGTATTGTTGTCTCGACAACATTGTACACGAGGATGTCTCCTCAAAGGTCTTTCAAGCTAAACTTAAGGTTATCTAAAGTCCTTATTTCTTGATTTTGATCAATTTAAACTTGATTTAAGCAAACAACATTAAGTGTTAATCTTAAGATTAAGTGTTAAAACGAGATTACACTTTTAAAAAATGAAATAAAAAGACAACATAAATGTAATGTAACAGCATATGTGATAAAATGGGTCACACGCTGGAGCAGTGGGTCTCAGAAGGTCCAGGTTCCAATCCTTGGTCTGGGACCTTTCTGTGTGGAGTTTCATGTTAGACTGGAGACCATCTGGGGTGGATCCTGCCTTTCACCTGAAGTATGCAGGGATTGGTTGAGCAGACCATGTGACCCTAATGAGGAATAAGCAGGTATAGAAGACTGACTCACATTGTAATAAAAGGTCAATCAATTTAATCTTGATTTTTCAAAACTATTTTAAAAGAGGTTTTGACTCTTTGACCACAATCAATGAAGAAAAACTTGAAATAAGTAAGTGTATCTGCCAATGTAATCCGATAATTCAACATAATTCTTCTTAGACAGTTTTTTTTTAATTAATTTTTGGTATATAACAACATTAAAGAACACATCACAGGGTGCTGCTTCGGGATTTATAATCCGTCCATTTTTCGCATTTCTGTTCTTAGACAGCTTTACTTTTTGTTTTATGTTCTTTTTTTGTATTTTCCTTGTTTTTGTCTTATTTACTATTATTTTTTATCTTGCTTTTATTATCTATGTCTTGTTCTGACTTCTTCTCTGGCTCATGCTTCTCAGTGTGTTTACTTGACAGATTATTTATTATTATTACATTTATTGTTGTGTGCATTAACAAACGCTGGGAAGCTACAAATTAATAACTGATAAACAATGTTGTCTACTCAGTTCTGGACTTACTGCGCCAAAACAAAGATGATGAGTTTTGTTTTTTTGTTTTGTTTTTTTTTTTGTCTGTGATATTAACGTGTCTGAGACCCTCTGACTGGTCTCCACCTCCCCATTAGGTGGTCTATCTCCTGTGTGTGCACCTCTCCTGCTTGGCCCTGGGTGTCCCTGCACCCCCTGAGATTCTCGCTGAGCTGGAGAAGAGGTCGGCGCTGAGGACACTGAGCAGGACAGTGAGGGAGACACTGGTGTCCAAACAGTACCTGCCCTTGCTGAGGGAGGGTCGTAAGGGCTCGTGGGTGGATTCAGGCTCGGTGTCGTCCTGGGAGGAGCCGCTGGGATTCCTGGAGAGGAGGAGAGACGTGCTGCTGGACAAACGCAGCTACAGTGACTCGGACATCAGCAAGATCACAGTAAATGGAGTCAACATTCACATCATTCATTCAGAATTACAGAAAGTCTCTTGTTGACTACAGAGACTTTTCTCACAATTTCCAGTGTCCAGAGGGAAACAAGGATGAGTAGATGTTTCTGCAGATACATTTTTAATACATGCATATTTTCACATCTTTTCACATCTCGCCCCATCTCTAACATTCCTTCATGTATCTGAAGCATAGAGACATAATTTCACTGGTCTGTTTAGTAATTTTCAGTACAATGTTAGTTCACCTGCAGATTTGAATCCTGATAATAAATAAATAAATCCTGGTAGGAAGCCTGGTGTAATGTTACCGTCTCAGTCAGCTGCACTCTGTCATGTTTCTCATTTCATTCATCTGTTCTTATTTTGAAAGGTTTGGAAATGAATCTTTATCATGTTTATGACAGAGCGGCGGAGGTTTACTACAGCCGCACTGTGGTCTGCAAAATAGTTCCAGAACAAATCCAGCTCCTCAGTTAGTCAGTCGTTTATAACCTGCAGAAAAACATGTTGACAACAAGTCAGATTAAACCATGAGCTTCATGTTTGGGAAACAGCTTCTAAATCTGCAGGTGAACTAACATTGTACTGAAAAATAACTACAAAGATCAGAGGATCAGTGAAATGAGCTGTATGTCCAAAAAACAGAATGATCCCTTTAAGGCAGGGCTATTCAATTAGTTTTCCATTTGGGCCACATTTCAAATCCAAGACCTTAAGTTGGGCCACAAATTTTCCTCACTTACTAACAAGTGGTCATTTTTCAGTAATTACATATAATAATAATAATAACAATAATAATAGATTCATACATCTATTATTATAGAATAAAACAAATACAGTAATACAGTTAAATAAATAACATTTTGAAATAAAATAAGGCTGTCTCAAATAGGCACTTAAGCTCAATATAGCAATTGCTGATAACGTGACCACGTGACCATCAGCCAACCAGAAACGCATTTGTTCAGCTCGGCTCGCGTTGCATAGCAACCAGAGACGCGCTCACACTTGTCGCTCCGTGCCAAACGGCACAGACACCGAAACAGCGTAGATTGCACTGAAACGAGCAACTGGAATTGTTGCAGCACTCGGATAATGTAACTAATGTGACTTTAGTTCATCGTTTTCTTTATTTAAACAATGTTTATTTAACATTTCACCAGACTGGAACATACTCATAATTAATTGCGTTAAATTTTTTAACGCGTTAAATTGCGGCATAATTAATTAATCGAATTAACGCGTTAAAATGACAGCTCTAATTCTAACATTATATTTATTGATATTTGATAAACTAAAATGCATAGATCTATATTATGTTCTGGAGACTAGTGAACGGTATTTTGTTTTTCAAGCGCAACATCACCTCTGCTGCATCTGGGCCGCAGCCTGGCCGCATGTGGCCGCACGTGGCCCGCGGGCCGCCAATTGAAAAGGCCTGCTTTAAGGTATGGTTAGTTTTAGCTTAGTTTTAGAAAAATATCATGTTTGGGTTAAAATGATCAATCAGTAATAACAGGACAAACATCAGTTGACAGTGGTGTTGAACAGTCGTCTGCTGCAGCTTCTCCAACTCCAGACATGAAACAAAGCACTGATCCATCCACCCAACCCTCCTGCTGATGCTGAGAGAAGAGCAACTGAAGAGGAATGTCCATTGAACTATGTCACCACGTCTTAAACCTTGATTCTACATATCTGTAGTTACAGAAACATAAACTGTCAGTGTTTCCCTCTGAGACTGAGCTGCCTTATCTCACTTTGTTGCACTGTTCTGTCCTGCAGGATCTGGAGGGTCCGTTCTTCTCCCCAACGTTTGGAAACGAACATCACTGGAGCACACAGAATCTAAAACGATCTGATCTGAAACCAGTCAGTCCAGTGCATGCAACACTTTCACCAGACTGGAGCACCAGAAAAGACTCTTGTGTATTCAATATCCCAAAATCTGCCACAAGCAACAACTGTGCTAAGAAGTCAAAGTGCATGAAGTCAATTCCCAGATACAACTCCAACCTGGAGGTAAACAGGATTTCTACAGATGATAATGAAAGCTTTGTGGTGATGATGATTGATTGATGATGAATGATTTAAATGTTTTAAAACATCCCAATCTCTGTCCTCAGCTGTGCAGAAATCCACACAACCCAGGGTTCACCACGGTGGCTCGAGCCATCGCCAAGGCGATGGCTGACCCTGGCCCTCCAGGAGAAACCATTCTGCAGAGGTCATCGCTGCTGCAGGTAAACCGGTTTGACATCAGAGGACTTTATTTTAAACCATGAAGCTGCTGAACCAATGCTGTCACTTTTCCCCAGGAGGAGCTGAACAGTAGTGACAGCGGCTGGGCTCTGATGGTTACAGAGTCAGATCCTCAAGTCCTCAGTTGTCTACTATGGACCTGGCTGGAGAAATTGAGGGTCAGTGAGGTCATTACAGTACTGGGACTGTGATGCAGAGGAAAATTACATCTTCAAGTTGTTAAAAAGTTTATTTGCCAAACTGTGATAAACATCTCAGACTGATCTGTTTCCCCCACTTCATGCAGGAGCCTATTCTGAGCCTGGATGATGTTGACAAGTTGAGCCATGGAGCAAATAACTTGAAACCTCTCAGTCTGCTCAAGAAGGTCAAGCAACAGATATATGATTCTATTTGGTTTTTTTTTAAGAACAATTTTGTTGTATGAAAAGTACACTATAAATCAAGTCTGATTAATTGATTGATCGATCCATTAATTGATTATTTGTATGTCAACACAGCCACAGAGACACACCATTTACTGCCTCCTGAAGTGTGTGAGTACAGTGACCAGCCTGTGTCCTCACAGAGAGGAAGCAGTGCTGCAGCGGCTGATACGAGCTCTAACATGGGTGAGACACGTGTGGAAGATTCTTCCTGTGAGATAAATATGAAGTTGAAGCTGAATTGAGATTTTCTTTTTTTTTTACCCCAACAGCGACCTCGGGAGGAAGTAGGAGGTCATGCAGCTTTACTGAAGATCCTGAAGGCCATTCTGAGAGAACCTGAACACAACTACAAAAACCTCAAGAGGGCCTGCAGCACCAACATCTGAGAGCAGAGTCCACATCACTACTACTAATGGGGTTATTTTTTTTTTTACCAGATCAGAGTGTAATAATGTAGACCAACCCTGCTCCTGGAGAGCCTGATTTTATTTCATCAACTTGTCATCAAGCAGCTGAAGTTTGTCAAAGGCTTAATAACCTGTTGGTAATCATCAGGTGTGTTAGTGGGGAGATTCTGAAACCTGCAGGACCAGGCACCACTTGGAAACAGAAGAACATTTAAAAAAAAAATCAAGAACATTTCCTGTGGTGCACAAACAGAACCTGTTTGGGGTTTTCAGTCAAGTTTTGGCTTCTGGTTAAAAACTGTGTTTCTTCCCCTTTAGAATGTGTCAAAGGCCACATTAGCTGTGGATTAAATCTATAAAAAGTGTCTATATTTGCTAGAAGATAAATTACAAACCAGAACAACATAAAACAAACATCTTCTTCCTCCTTGTTTAGCCTGGGACAAAGTTTGCTGGTTAAACTCTCTCTGACACTAAATTGTTGTGTTTGTTTCTTTTTTCGCTAAGCACCAAACCACATGGACCAGCAAATGCATAACAATCACCAAAATAGAAAAGCAGTCAAAGAATTGGCATTTCCATTCCTATCATTTCAAACATTTATTACACTTCATGAACAAATCTAATCATGTATGTTCACACTGAATTTATATTTAAACATGATGTAATCTTGGAACTACAACTAATTAGTATGAGATCTGTTTTTGTTCTGCCCAGTCTGCAGAGGACAACAAGGAGGGTTATGTTTTTGCAGATATGTTGAATGTCAGAGTTTCTTATCAATGCTTTTTGATACATGCATATTTTTACAAATTATGTTTTATGATGTGAAATCGCTATGATTAAGTTGTGTTTTAGGCACAAAAACATTTGGTTAGTGTTAGAAAATGATCATGGTTTGGGTTCAAATGCTCAACAGTGACATGATGGAATAAACGTCTATTAAAATGTATAGTGGTGGATCGTAACTAAGTACATTTTACAGGCCACAAAGTGAAGACCATTAAAGAAGGGGGAAGTGTGGAAAGAGCCACTCCACTCCAACCTCCAACCTCACTGCAGCCTGGCCTTCCCCTTCGCTGTGTCCCTGGTCAGGCTTGGAATACAAGAAAAGACTATATTGAATACAATACTGTTAACAGTAAAAATACAATGGACAAATGTCATTAATAAAAGTACAATGGACATAAATTGCAGATTATTGTTCTTCTCTGAAGTTCTCTGAGGTCTCAGACACAGGTGGTGTGGAGTAGCGGTGTCTAGCACACCTGGCTTCATCTCCTCACCTCACACACCCCCTAGTTTTCAGGCTCCCTTGGCTCAAGCTTTACATAGACTGGATCTAGAGTGTGATAATCAACTGGAGCGTTTCTCACCTCCAGATTCCCCAGTCGGCTCCCCTCCTATACCTCCAGGGCTATCTCGGACACCTGTCACAACTTAGCCAAGATTTCAGTAAGAAATGGGCCCGCTCCCTGCCACCACACTTCTCATATGACTGTAGCATTAACCCTCTGTCCGGGGCTTCCCTCTCGAGTGGCCAGTTCTACAACCTCTCATGGCTCAAGAGGCAGGCCATGGAGACCTAGTTTCGAGACCCACTGGCAGCTGGTATCATCCGTCCCAATTCCTATCTGGTGGGTGCAGGCTTCTTTTTTGTGGCTAAGAAAGATAAAATGTTTTACCTGTGAATTGACTATTCAAAGCTGAATGCCAGCACAATTATCTATCTAGACAACATCTTGTCTATCTAGACAACATCTTGGTGTTTTCCTGGGATGTGGAGGAACACCAATGTCATGTTGGGTTAGTGCTCCAGAGTGTCCTAGAAAACCGTTTATTTGTTAAGGCAGAGAAACGTGAATTTAGTGTGCAGTCAGTGTCTTTTCTTGGATTTGTTATTGAGAAGGGGCAGACGTGGCCAAGATCCGAGCAGTGGTGGATCTGCCGACTTCAGAGAGCCAAAAGCAGCTCCAGCAGGGATGATGAACTGATGGCAAAAGTTGATGAGTGGGATGATGAGTGGGTGAGCTACATTGCAGCTCACCCACTCACCCACTCACTTCTCCCTCCAAACCCTTTTCCTGGACCCCAGAGGCCAACACGGCATTCCGTAAGCTGAAGACTGTTCACTGTGGCTCCTGTTGTCATCCACCCTGACCCATTCAAACAGTTCATTGTTGAGACAGATGCCTCAGACACAGGAGTTGGAGCTGTCCTGTCTCAACACATTGACAATACCCTGGAATACCACCAAATACCCTGGAATATGTGCACAATTTTCTCTAACTTTCTCTCCTGTTCAGTGACTGGTATGTCACCGTTCATCCGGCCTTCTTGGTCAGCCAGATACTGGACATCCAGCAGGGTTCCAGTATCTGGTTGACTGGGAGGGTTATGGGCCAGTGGGTCCACCATTACCTTATTCTGTACTCAACTCTCATCAACGACTTCTACTCTGGGCCCAGCCTCACCACTCTGCTTTCAGCTGCACACCAGCCTTGACCCATGCACCGGTCCCAGTCTCCGCTACACTCCTGCCATCATACCCCACATTGGACCCTGCCTCACCGCCCTACTCCTCGCTGCACTATCACTACTGCATAGGAATACTATTCATTTTGAACTGTTCCTGTGTCCATTTCTGTGTGTGCTCTGGGATCCATTCTAGTCATTCTGTCACATACTAACCAAGATCAGCAAAAACAAGTATGGTTCAGTCCAGCTGTCTAGAATGTGCTGCGAATGCGTTAAATAAAGCTTGATTAAATGATGTAAAATTTATAAAATCCAATTTATCTCTTTACTTCTCTCTCTCTTTCTTCTCTCGCTCTTTTACTTTAAATTTAATTCTTAATCTAAATTAACATTAACATTAACATAAATCAAAATAATAAAGGAACATTTTATAGCAATAATAACATTGATGACTATATTCCATGTACTGTAGTAGAGGTCTATTGATTTGGAAAAATGTGAAACTATTTTATCAGGATTAATAGGTTACTACAGTATGGTAGTACTTCATTGTATTGTCATTATAAGTTATTACATGTTTTATTTAATATCACCTGCAACCCTGTTCACTGTGTTGGTCAGGACGCTCATGTTAAGGATTTGTAATCTTAATGAGACTTTTCCTGGCTCAATAAAAGTTAAATACTTGGGTATTTAACTTGCACCATGAGTAGTGAGTTAAAAATGAGAAAACAAAATAATGAGTGAATTTATTTTAAATCAGATTTCATGAATGACTTCAAAATAAATAAAGCACTAAACTAGGATACAGAGTGTGTATGATAATAAAAAGACAAGCTGAGATGCATCATTCCATGAAAACAATGAATATTAGTCTGCAGGATTTGAGGAAACAGTAACTGCTGAGTGTGCTGGTGGTCAAACTACAGCAAGAAGATCATGGTAGGGATGATAAGTAATGATGACAAGATTGACAAATTGTGTTGGGGCCATCTGGTGGTAATTTGAACCATCTGTTTGTGAAAGGACCAAATCTGAGAAGCGATTACATGTACATATTTGAGTATGCTGTCTCATTTTATTTAGTATGCAGTTAAATGCTTTCTTTCCCTTGTATTTGTTGGTGTCTGTTGGCTTTTAGCCTTTCATTTGATGAATTAACAGAACAGAAGTCTGGCCCAACATTCTGACAATGTGGTATAAAGTCAGATGTTCAGGATGAGAGGACGCTTCTGGTTATGAGGCTGTGTCCTGGTTCTGTGTTTAGACAAGTAATAATCATAATAACCATAGTATAATACGAACTGATCTGATGTTTATAATTGAGCTGTTTATAATCAGCTCCTACATTCAGTCTAATGACAGAGAGTGTGGAAGATGGAAATAAACTGTCGGGTTGCAAAGTACAGGAAGATTCAATATTAGATATGTGACTAAGTATTGCTGTATTCCAGGAAAAGTACATAAATATTGAGAGGTTGATGCAGTATGTACATATAAATGTAGTGGAGTTGAAGTATAAAGTAGTGTCAAATGTAAATACTCATGTACAGTACAAGTACCTCAAAATATACAGTACTTTAGAAAATGAACGTATTTACTTTCCACCACTGCAATATACAAGTTATAAAATAATAAGAAAATACATAGAATAATACTCTATTAGGAACAATATGTGACTCTGAAATGTTGACATGAATGAAACATTAGTATCCACATTAAAAATCCAGATTCTAGGAGTATGTAAATATTTCCATTTAAACAATTTTCCTGCATGATAGCAGTTATCTCGCTGTACTTCTGTACTGAACATTTGCTGTTCTAAGCATCACTGTGTGAAATCTGTTATAAATCTGATATCTAGACGTGTTTGATATCCAGTCGCATCAGGGTGACGTAAGAAGAGCTACAGACAATGAGAGCAGACCCAGAGTCATGGGCAGGTGTTGTAGTGGATATGGAAGCACCCTGGAGCTACAGGAAGACAGCAAAACCCACACAGTCATAAAAAGAAACAGAACACAACAATGTGATGCATTCAGATCACAGATTCCAGCAAGTGTAGGACCATCACAAAATGGCCATTGAGATAGGGTGATATCAGGTAAATATTTCCACTTTTTGGTAAATCGCATTGGACAATAACACAATACCAAATATGCTTTTTCCATGTATATTTATGATTAATAATGACTGTTTCTGATCATTTTGTGTTGGAATTATGTGATATATAATATAATTATTTAGGTCCTATATATCTTGAAATATCTGCTATTCCACTTTTTTTTGCATGAGTGGTTTCAGTAAAATGGTCCATCTCATCAGATATAATGAGTTTTGTTAGAGTTGTCATACCAGGCTACTTACCATGAACATTTCTGGTTCAGTGTAGATTTGAAGTATTGTCTCATCCACCATAGAAACCATGAACTACTCTAATCACCATAGAACCCATAAACTAATCAAATCACCATAGAAACCAAAAACTAATAAAATCACCTGTCAAACAGTTTCCACGCATTGCCACTTCTCTTGAAATGTACCACAGCATTACCAGAATGGATTCCACCATTTCCTACATAGATAATGATCGTAATCATTAAAACCATGGTTGCAGTAGATCAGTACCAGGGTTTTTCAGAGTGAGTGTGTGAAAAGATGGACTGTATTGCTGTCACCGTTTTAACCAGTTGCTTTTAGACCATAAACCATGTTAATTACTATATATAAACCACGAAATATAAATATTAAACTGTTAAAATGGCAAAATAGAGGCCTTTAAAACCAGACGCGTTGATGGATTCATGCGGTAAGTAGGCGCGGCGTCCCCGACACAACATGGCGACCGCGTTGACGCGTCGTGCCATCAGACGGCAGCAGGCGAAAGCTCGTGATCGCGCGTTTAAAATTTAAGCGTGGCGACGGAGACCGCCGGGCACGCGCACAGGAGGCCTGACGTCACTGAGGCGCCCCGGCTCTCCGGAGCTTCTGGTAAATCAGACGTCCATCGAGTCATCAGCACAGAATGAACGCGTCTGCAGCCGCTTCATTTCTGACGGAGGAATCAGGACGGAGCCCTGCCGGAGAACCGGGGAGGTGAGTCTGTGATCCACCGGATATTGTGTTAGATATTGTGTTAGAGACAAAATGATAGGTTCTGCTTGACCACATACGCTGGATGGACGGACCTCCATATGTCACCTAAGGGTAAATGCATTTTATTTAGGTCAGTGTTTGATATGTGAAGATAAGCGGGTTAAACCCTGACGTGAATAAAAAGCTCATTTCTCTACTGAGCAGCTTCATGTCAGCGGAGGATAGAGTTTGATCTGGGTGTCTCCAGGCTCCTCTGGAGACTCTCAGATCCAGCTCCCAGTATGTAGAACAGCCGCCACACATTTACGCCATACGTCTTTCTGCATGTACCAATCATCAAATAAAAGTGCTTAACCTGAAGACAAGATTAGTATCCGGGGCAGCGGAGTGTTTGTTTTCTTCAATATACGTTTTTTTTTAATAAAAAGAGTGTTTTAGCCGTCTAAAACCCTGCTTCGGCTGTCGAATTTCTTGTTGCAGCTGCCCCACAGCGCCGCCACCTCTGGTTCACTAAGCAGCAGGCGGATCCCGGAATTACACAGGAATTTCAGAGGAATTGATGCACACACGAGATTAAATACTCTTTGTTTTTAAAAATGCGCAATATTAAAAAAACCGAACACACAAGGGCCTGATAACAATCTTGGCTTTTTATGAGCACGTTTTAATGATTAGTACTTGACGGATAACGAAGGGACGGGGCGTAAAGTGCCCATTCCCCATATTTGTGGCTGGATCTGAGACTGTGCGTAGTGAGTCTCAGATGAGGCTAGGTGTCGCTGAGATTGTGCAAAATGCTGTAATTCTGGTTAAATATGTCACATTTAGAAAATTAGTGCGAACAACTCATCCCGTCGGATATCTAGTTATGATCGAACTGCATCTTTATTTGTCTGGATAATTTTTTTTTTTACAAACAGTAGCGTTTTGTGTCCCACCATGGTCAATCCCCTTCCCTCCCCGCTAGTTTTAATCCACAGCGTCAGCACATTAGAAAACATGATTAAAGGATTGATGATTCAGAGCTCAGTTATAACAAATAATAAACCACTGAAGTCACTAACACGCTTCTCTGTGTTAATAAGGAGACTAGAGGTAGAAGCTAAAGGCAGGGCTGTGTGTAGCAGCCTTTATGTGTTAGCCAGTGTTAGCTGCTAGCCAGGCCACGCAGACTGCTGTTAAATGGCTGAGTGCTGAGATTCTCATTAAAACAAACTATCAGAAAATAACCAGGTACATTTACTTCAGTACTACACTACACTACACTTTCAGCTGCTTGGACTTCACTATTTGCATGTCATGCTATTTTACACTTCACTACATTTATCTCACAGATTTAATTACCTTCAGATCATAATATTTTTCATAAATTTATACATTTTAATATTCTATTATCCATAAATTGTCTCTTGTTTTTAAATTTGCACTTTGTGTGAAAGGTGTCAAACATAATGATACAGTATTTTTACAATTCGACACAAAATATCTCAGATTTGCTCCACATTGTTAAATTAACATGAAAATGTTCTCACATGTATTAAAAATAAATATTACATATTTTAATAGTAGAATACAGGGTTGCAACGATTAATTAATTAGTTGTCAACTCCAAAATTGGCAACTATTTTAAAATCGGTTTGATTCTATTTTAAGAAGAAAATTGTTCCAGCTTCTGATGGTCTTTGGGTTGTGGACTGTTGGTTTGGACAAAAAAAAATACATTTTAGGTTCAGTTCTGTGAAATTGATCAACATTTTTTCACCATTCTATCAACCCAAAATCTAATCAATTAATCGATTAAATAATCAACAGATTAACCTACAATAAAATAATCCTTAGTTGCAGCCGTAAAACAGTAAACTTTAGTGTTTTTCCATGTAATAATTCTAAATATATTTTGCTGATAATACTTCTGTACTTTTTCAATTCAGGACTTATAGTTGTTGAGTATTTTAGATGTCAGTATTTCTACTTCTACTGAGATAAAGTATCCAAGTACTTTATTCACTAGACACTAAATCTCTGATTTATGGAGATAAATCAACATATAAAGGGTTATTTAGCAAGGACTTTATACTAAACTTTAGTATCTAAGGGACCTAAAATTAATTTAGTTGTTAAAATATAATGCAGTTAAATAAATGTTCATACTGCAGGATGAATTGAGTAAAAGGAGAATATCCTTTTCTTACTCACTGTCATTGTGCCAAGTGTTAAAAATCCCCTCCATGTATTAAGATGTCTAAAAATGCTCGGGTTTGAACAATGTTGAGCATCTGATATGTTTTTTCCCCACTAACGCTGTACAACTAACTTTTTAAAATCCTTATCCTAAAAATGACAGAATCTATAAAGATATAAATATTTTCCTTTACAGAGTGTAGCTGCTGGACTCTAGATGTCTCTATATCACTGTAAACTTTGTGCCCTCGAGGCTTCAAGGTTCCACATCACACTTTTACAAGTTATAAACTAAACCCTGATTGCCCCAAACTATTTGTGATTGTTCCCTTAAATTCTTAAATTTAAGATTTTCGGTGAGCCAGAGAAAAGAGCCTTTTGACCTTTAAAGACTACATAAATCATCCCGCTCAATGACATGAAAGATGTCTTTAATTAGTATTAAAGTAATATGTTTGATTCAGTTTCATATATATTGTCCCTTTTTACTGCACAATAATAAAGCTCATTGTTAATCTGTAAAAATGTCCTTTCTCCATTATATGTCTTTGCCACATGTTGAAACCACATTTGATGGATCGTTACAAATATCGGCTAATTTATTGATTATCAGAATTTTTTACTCTGAGTTTTTATAATTCTTGTTAATGAGCCAGAGATTCTACATTTTGCTGGACATGGACAGGAAGCTTTTACTGAGCCCAGATATACATGTTAGAAACCACTGGCTTATTGTTTTTTTTATTTTATTTTTATTTGGAAGGCCATTCAGATTTTAAAACATGAGTGTTTATAACACATAAATACACTGACATCCAAACAGGCAAAACATAAAATACATAATAGGATATTAACTCAAATATCTTTTTTATTCTTATCTCAATGCATCTTTTCCTGTTGGTCTCCCTTTGTTCTTCCTTATTTTTGTCTTGTGTAGTTATTTGAACATTTGAACAAAAATAATGTCACACATACTTGTTCTTGTTAATACGTCTGTTATATCAGTCTCTGTAATAGATTATTGAAGATGGCAACGTCCATTAAAACAGGTCAGGTCAGATGAACAGATGAACATCACTTTTACAAAAAAATATGTTAAAAATCAAACTAAGAGCATTTTTCTAAAGGATGCCATCCAGAGATGTGGGCTCCACATAACCTCCAACAGTTGTTTCGACACCTTGATATAAACGGCGTTGATGAGGAATCTCACAATATTTTTTTCATCCAAACTCCCTCCAGCATTGTTAAAATATAGTTGTCCACTGAAATTTCCATGCTTTCCTCACACATCCTCAAAAACCTCCATTCCTCCCTCCCTCTTCTGTTTATTTCTAACTTGGATGGAGTTTGTACCCAAAGAGTTCTGGAAACTTGTATATAATCTTACCTAGACTCCCTGATTTATACAGTGACACAAATCTATTTAGAATACCATTGTCTGCTTTCTCCAATCCCTTGTTCATAACTTTATTCACCGTCTGTCTCACTTGTGAATACCTTTTTTTTAAAAAAAAAAAAAAAAAAAGATCCAATCCATAATCTTACTGGCTTGTTGTAAAAATGCTGCAGTAGTTTTATCTGTCAAATCCGCACACCTTCATTTTCATTTTCCATTGATGGCAGCCATGTCCTCTATTCTTCCACTATAGTTTAACTTATAGATAAAAACTGTTTTTTTTTTTTTTGTTTTTTGCAGATTTGTGTCATAGTGGTATCACAGACCCTGTTTTTTTACCATGAACATAGTCTCCAGCTGAAGCAGATTCACCATCACACAAAAAGTCACAACCAGAGAATCAGCGCGACTCTGCAGACCCACTCGACGTCCTCCTACAGTTCTGCTGTCAGCTTGATTCTTGTGTTCAGCAGAAGATGTATGGGAGTGCCCGCTCTGTAGGCCGAGGGGATGCCAACCACAGCGGGGGAAGGGACGGGGGTGTTTCTGGTAATCAGGGATCCGGCCGCTCCCCCCGCCTCCCCCGCTCCCCTCGGATGGGTCACCGCCGTACCAACAGCACCGGGGGCAGTGGCGGCGGCCCGGGAGGAGCCGGAGGCAAGACACTTTCTATGGAAAACATCCAGTCCCTCAACGCCGCGTATGCCACCTCAGGACCGATGTACCTGAGCGACAATGAGGTTGCCATGGCAGGAGACCATGTCCCCAAAAGTGGCGGTACGGTGACGACCATGGGGAGGCAGCGGGTGACGTACGGGTCAAGGGGCAGCTGTGGCGGCGGCGTGGCTGCCAGCACCCCAAACATTTCCACCTCAGTGCCTGGCAGCGCTGTGCTGCCGGCGGGCATGATGGCGGGGGATGCTCTGGCCTTTGGGGACCACCACATGGCCTCCACTGTCCCCCACTCTCTGAGACAGGCCAGAGACAACACCATCCTGGACCTGCAGGCACAGCTCAAAGAGGTAATAAAAAAATATATTTTTTTGGATTCATAGAGCAACATTCTCTTTAGTTCTTATATTTTGTTAAAAAGACAACCCCAGATGTACAAAAACATTCCGAACCATCCAAACCTGCTCTGACTGCTGAGCTGAATGAAGAATCCCACTTCATCATGAAAAACAGGGTGTGGTCAATTGTTTAACATAAACTAGGTCCCCTACACAATCTATAATGACAAGGTGTTGTTCTCTGTTCACACACCTGCTGACACTGTCTGTAAGGAAAGGTTCAGCTGCTCTTAAATTCACATACATGAACTGTGTTCATTTTGCTCATCTGTTAAAACTTAAAACTGAGTGCTACAACTAATGACTATGCTGATAGTCAATTGATTATTAAAGATTTATTGATTATTAAAACAATAATTGATTAGTTGTTTGGTTCATCATCATAAAATGGTGTAAAATGTTGATTTCCAAAGCTGAAGATTCAACCTAAAATGTTTTTTTTTTTTGTCCAGACCAACAGTCCACAACCCAAAGATCATCAGTTTACTATTATAGAAGAATAAAGAAACTAGAAAATAATCAGAGAAGAGAACCTGGAACCAGAGAATACAGAATAAAGTTTTATTTTGAAGTTGTTACACTCATGCTTCTGGTCTGTCGTTGTCATGTTTATATCAATAAGAATCTAAACATGAAAAAAGGAATCTGCAGAAATCAAAAATCTGACCTTTTCGGTTATTTTGTGTTTGAAACAAAAAAAAATTAAATGACAGAAGTACTTTCGATATTACATTTTATTTTGAAAAGGAAATGTCAAACTGACAAAGGTACAACTCTACCACCATCAATACAAGATCTTGGTGCAAAATGAATGCAATCCTGGATGGAAGTAAATCTTGTGACATTGCAGAAGCTTCTGGAAAACAAACCACAGCAAATGCTGCCATAATTAAACCTAAAGGCGGTCAAATGAAATGTGTGTGACCTCATTTTTAGGTGTGACTTTTTTGGGCCAGGCAGTGCAGTTGGTGACTGTCATAGTTGGCAACTAATTGATTAACCAACTAATTATTGCAGGTCTTCAGGGAAGTAAAAACTAAAATAAACATAAACAAGGTAAGGTAATACAAGGTCAGAGTATTAAAAACCAACAGAGATAAAAGGGTGGAACTGTAATTGTGTCAGCAGAGACGAACAAGAACTGAATTTAGAATTAAACGTCTACTGATTTTGGAGAAAAACTACAAATTAAGATCAGGGTTTTCTGGTCCAAATTAGATCATTGGACCAACAGTATTTCTTTAGTCCACAAATCGAATAATCCAATCATTCTAGTTGCTCTAAAGCATAATGATCTAAATTTGATTACATGATATTCATACTTTTTTTTGTATCTTTCACAAACTAAAATGTGTGTTTCCTTGTGCCGGACTACTTGTGACTATTTATGGACTGAAACTGGTTGAATCCCAGGAGTCAATGGGTAACAATAATGACTAAGCACCAAAATAAGAGGAAATTAGTTTGTATATCACTTCCTGCATGAGGCCTGATATCTCACAAGGATGTGTCATTTTGAATTCTCAGCAATTACCAGTATGTGTCAGGTCTGACAAACCATGTGTCTTCTTGTGCTTCTCAGGTTCTGCGTGAGAACGAGATGCTGCGGCGAGAGGTGGAGGTGAAAGAGAGTAAACTCAGCTCCTCCATGAACTCCATCAAGACCTTCTGGAGCCCCGAGTTAAAGAAGGAGCGAGCTTTGCGGAAAGACGAGGTTTCTAAGATCACGGTGTGGAAGGAGCAGTACCGTGTGATTCAGGATGAAGCACAGGTGAGTTTTCCACATCGCTGCTTCAGTAAAGGTTTGACTTGTTGTTTTCTGTGGATTTCAGAACAGCATCATCAATCTGCTTTGGTCAAACATGTTTTTTTCTCTCCAGCTTAGTTGAAATGTTCCTCCCTCTTCTCTCTCTTCATAGGTTATAGGCAGATTTTTGAACATCTATTTAATCCTCTTATATGCAGCTATATGCTCATGCTGACCAGATAAAGAGGCTGTAAGTCTGATGCATATGCATCTCTACATTTTATAAAATTCTGAAAGTGGCGAAGAACACTGGCTGAATGTGAAGCAGAAAAAAACTGAAGAATCTTTAAGAAAGAAGCTGTAATTGATGCGCTTAATGCTCTTCTTTGGTTTATCAAATATTTTGGACAAGAAATGATCAGATAATAATAATGTCATACATAATCTATACTAGGACTGCAACTAACAACTATTTCGATAGTTGATCAATCTATTGTTTATTGAAACAATCAATTATTTGTTTGATTAAAGAAACAGTGTGAATAGTTGATCACTGTTTCCCAAAGCTGTTTTTGTTCGTTCTTTTTGTCCAGACCAACAGTCCCCAACCCAATGATTTTGACATAGAAGATTAAAGAAACCAGAAAATAATCATAATTTGAGAAGCTGGAACCAGAGAATTTAGACATTTTCTTCATAAAAATGACTCAAATCTATCAATAGGTTATAGAAGTATTTGGTGATTAATAGTTGCAGCTCTGCTGTAGTATGAAGTGTTTTGAGTGGTCGGGAGACTAGAAAGGTGCTATTTACAAATGTAGTGCACTGTCCAGTGTTCAGTGTTGACATGTGAGCGCCATTGTCTCACAACCAAAGGTTGTCTTTTATCAAGAATTTTGGAAAAGTTTTCACCAAATACAAAATTGAACTCACTCTAAGCGTTATTTTTTGTATCTTTATATTTAATTAAATTTTGATGTTATATATATTTTTTTCTAAAATAATAAAATATTTCTATATGTCAACAATATTCAAATATAGAAAATTCCTAGTGTACACAACCTAATGGAGTCCCATTTACTTACATAGCCTGAAACTATCCTGAGATTATGTTTACTTTCTTTTATATGCATTATTTAGCCTTTTATAAGTAATAAAAACATCCAAAACATCTGTACCCTGTCTAATATTTCATGCACTAGAGGGTTAATAGCAATGACTTAATAAATAAAGCTTTAGGTTCTATTTTTAGAGCAGCATGCAGCTGTGGGAGTCGTTCCAATTAACTTTCATTAATGAAGAGCAATAGTCTTTGTTTCTCTGATTCTTAATGAACAGCAGATCTGTGTAATTAGCAGTTTTCACTCCTGCTGAGTCACAGAATCATGGTGTGGACTAATTCCAATAATGTCAGACTAGCGCAAAGCTAATCAGTGGGTGCTGTAATTTAAAGATGTCTGCTTTCATATGGCAGCCGCCCTCCACCTCCCACACTGGCACATGTGATGCAGCGGACACTCACACACACACTCAGTCGTTTAGTTAATTACAGCTTCTGTTGAACATGCCCTCATTGAACACCGCTCCAGCTGACTGTGCACACATTAACATTTGTATGTTTATGTCCTGGTTTACAGTGCATCCAGAAAGTATTCACAGCGCTTCACTATGTTATAGCCTTATTCCAAAATGGATTCATTTTTTCCTCAAAATTCTACACACAACACCCCATAATGACAATGTGAAAAAGGCTTTTTGGAGATTTTTGCAAATGTATTAAACATTTTTAAAAACTAAGAAACCACATGTACATCAGTATTCACAGCCTTTGCTCAATACTTTGTTGATGCAACTTTGGCAGCAATTACAGCCTCAAGTCTTACTGAATATGATGCCACCAGCTTGCCACACCTATCTTTGGGCAGTTTTGTCCATTCCTCTTTACAGCACCTCTCAAGCTCCATCAAGTTGGATGGGAAGCGTCGGTGCACAGCCATTTTCAGATCTCTCCAGAGATGTTCAATCAGATTCAAGTCTGGGCTCTGGCTGGGCCACTCGAGGACATTCACAGAGTTATCCTGAAGCCACTCCTTTGATATCTTGGCTGTGTGCTTAGGGTCGTTGTCCTGCTGAAAGATGAACCGTCGCCCCAGTCTGAGGTCAAGAGCTCTGGAGCAGGTTTACATCCAGGATGTCTCTGTACATTGCTGCATTCATCTTTCCCTCTATCCTGACTAGTCTCCCAGTTCCTGCTGCTGAAAAACATCCCCACAGCTTGATGCTGCCACCACCATGCTTCACTGTAGGGATGGTATTGTCCTGGTGATGAGCGGTGCCTGGTTTCCTCCAAACATGACGCCTGGCATTCACACAAAAGAGTTCAGTCTTTGTCTCATCAAACTAGAGAATGTTGATCCTCATGATCTGAGAGTCCTTCCTTTTGGTAAACTCCAGGTGAGCTGCCATGTTCCTTCTACTAAGGAGTGGCTTCTGTCTGGCCACTCTACCATACAGGCCTGATTGGTGGATTGCTGCAGAGATGGTTGTCCTTCTGGAAGGTTCTCCTCTCTCCACAGAGGAACACTGGAGCTCTGACAGAGTGACCATCGGGTTCTTAGTCACCTTCCTGACTATGGCCCTTCTCCCCCGATCTCTGTTTAAATGGCCGGCCAGCTCTAGGAAGAGTCCTGGTGGTTCTGAACTTCTTCCATTTACAGATGATGGAGGCCACTGTGCTCATTGGAACCTTCAAAGCAGCAGAAATGTTTCTGTACCCTTCCCCAGATTTGTGCCTGGAGACAATCCTGTCTCTGAGGTCTACAGACAATTCCTTTGACTTCCTGCTTGGTTTGTGCTCTGACATCACTGTCAACTGTGGGACCTTATATAGACAGGTGTGTGCCTTTTCAAATCATGTCCAATCAACTGAATTTACCATAGGTGGACTCCAATTAAGCTGTAGAAACATCTCAAGGATGATCAGTGGAAACAGGATGAACCTGAGCTCAATTTAGAGCTTAATGGCAAAGGCTGTGAATACTTATGTACATGTGATTTATTAGTTTTTTATTTTTAATAAATTTGCAAAAATCTCAATCTCTTTTTTCAAATTGGGGTGTTGTTTGTAGAATTTGGAAAAAAGGAATTGAATCCATTTTGGAATAAGGCTGTAATATAACAAAATGTGGAAAAAGTGAAGCACTGTGAATACTTTCTGGATGTACTGTATTTTCCCTAATCCAGTGGTTCAAAACCTGGGGGGGGGGGGTCCCTTGATTAATCAAAGCGGTCATTACAGGATACAGAAGTTTTTTAGTTTTTTTTTTTCCTGCCACACATAGCTGCAGTCAGACAGAATTCTTCCTAAAATCAACCTACACTAGGAGCCGCTGAATTTTTCTGTCGACTGCAGTGTGACTTCTGGTCAGCTAGGCACTGCCAGCCAGGACTCATATCCCCCCTGAAAATGTAGTTCTTTCTCTTAAGTTTTGGACAAGTGATCGTGTTCAAGTTTTCTGGTTTTACTTGATTTATAATAGGATTGCAGTTATAATGGTTATTGCATGAAATGCTGAATAGCTGTATAACAGGAATAGTTGTATTCTACCTGATTTAGTTAATAACATTACTATAATGTGTATAGAGTTCCTGGGTAAAAATGGAACACAGAAAAATCATGTGATGTGTGTGGACTGGTGCACCGTGCAGATCCACTTCCTGTCACGTAGCGTCCCAACACGGGCGTCCCAACACGGGCGTCCCAACACGGGCGTCCCAACACGGGCGTCCCAACACGGGCGTCCCAACACGGGCGTCCCAACACGGGCGTCCCAACACGGGCGTCCCAACACGGAGCACGTGTGTGCGTGTATGTGGCAGTGAGTCCGCCTTAGTTAGGCGGTGGAGAGCGTAGGTGAGAATATTGGAGGGTACAGATAGCGAGGTAGACTAGCAGCGTGAGGACGAGAATGGTGTGAGATCGGATGGAGGGAGGAGGAGAGAACGACAAAAGAAGAAGAGGGAGGAGGAGGAAGGCACTGACTTGTGTCTTTGTTCTCTGGTCTGAAAAACACACCCAGCTGCTTCAGAGCAGAGTGTAACGCAGCCTTGTGTTGGTGTCTCATGGCGTCAGATGCCACAAACAATGCAACACTATACTGGGCTGATTGTGTTTCAGCACTTGTTTCTCGGGGCATGAAATGTAACACTGGAGGAGGAGGAGCGCTTTATTTTCAGTCATGATTAGAGGCTGATTTTTAACTGACTGTAATACAATATTCTGCCAGGGTCAATTCCCATTAAACAGCCCTGTGTCATTCACATAATCAATATGTTTCCTTCACCTCACTGAACCTGATATCACTGGTTTGGTATTGTCCAGCGTGTTTCTCTGATCTGTCCTCAGCATCTCCAGATGACGGTGCAGGCCATCCAGGACGAGCTGAGGATCCAGAGGGACCTCAACCAGCTGCTGCAGCAGGATCCTGCCAGCCACAGCCGGGACCTGGCCCTGACCTCTGAACCCACGGAGGAGAACTACAGGCGGCTGCACACCGAGCACGAGAGGCAGGCCAAGGAGCTCTTCCTGCTGAGGAAGACTCTGGAGGAGATGGAGCTGAGGATCGACACGCAGAAGCAGACTCTGGGAGCCAGAGACGAGTCCATCAAGAAGCTTCTGGAGATGCTGCAGAGCAAAGGTCGGTTAGACTGTCAATATGCTACTGTCACAGGTAAGGCTGTGACATTGAGGGTCCAGGTAAAATGTTCTGTCTCATCAGGGAAAATGGCTTTAGTTATTTGTTTTTGTCATGCCAGGCTACTTACCATGAACCTTTCTGGTTCAATCTAGATTTGAAGTATTGTCTTATCACCATAGAAACCATAAACTAATTAAATCACCAGAGAAAGCGTAAACTGATCAAATCACCATATAAACTGATCAAAACACCATAGAAACCATAAACTGATCAAGTCAAGCACAGTTATATCAACAGTTTAAATCCTTTGTATCATTGGCTCTAATTTCCAGAGCGACTGGGGTCCCAAACCTGAAATGCCCCATTTTTCCTGATATCAGCCTATAATATAATTATTCTACTGTATTTTATGTTATAGTTATTTTCTCTGCAGTCGTGATTTAAGCAAGGCTAGTTTATTTGTATAGCACATTTCAACAACAAGGTCAATTCAATGTGCTTTCAAAGCATCAAGATACAATTTACAAAACGTTCCTTAAAAGTTGATTAAAAGGGTAAAATGTAAAATTATTAAAAGATTAAAAAATTAAGAAATTGAAATAAAAAAATGTAAAATGATTAAAAGGGGAATAATTAAATAAAAAACAGATAAAAAAGTTACATTACAAGTTATAATTAAAAGAATTGAGAGCTGCAGCAGACCTGCTGTTTTCTGTATGTTTGTTCAGATATGAAAGTTTTATTTTACCACGCAGCAGATTGTAGTGTAAAGAAAACAGTGAAATGAACTTCAGACTCACAGCAGAACTGAAAAATCTGTATTTTGATATTGTGACAATTATCACAAATGGTCGAAATACAAAGATAATTTGATTTATTCGAAATCATCCCAACCCTTTTCTTCTAATGGGAAACGCAAATACAATTCTCATGAATACAATGTCTTTCTGTCTAGAATGGGTGATATAAAAACAAAAAAAAGCCTTTTGATAAAAATGTTTATATTGATAATTATTGATGATTTCGTTTAAATATTTGGTGACATTTTATGCTTAATGACAAATGTAGAGGATGATATTGCTAGAACATATTGATATAAAATATTTCAGTGGATATTGATGAATATTGATCATATTTAATCTATTTTTAGTAGATTTTTTTTAAGGACCATGAGAAACACTGCTGAATGTGACCACTTGAGTTGATAAGGAGAAGCAGCATTTGTTTGCTTGTTTTTTACTCAAACCTTGAGTGAAACTATCAATATCTTATTTAACAGTTTTCTTATTGTAATGATGATGTGGCTATTGTTTTATTGCCCGGGCCTATTTCTACCTC
Organism: Lepturacanthus savala; assembly: GCA_030544235.1. NCBI lineage: Eukaryota > Metazoa > Chordata > Actinopteri > Scombriformes > Trichiuridae > Lepturacanthus > Lepturacanthus savala. Next base: position 5,027,186 of record CM060465.1, read on the forward strand.
ATGTTATTAACAGTCTTAGTCTGATGTATCAAAATAAAATTTCACCTCGTGTATTAGCAGTTCTGAGCTATTGTTACCCACACAGCTGCTCAATCAACCTGTTTCCTGATTCCATTAATGTCTTTCCACCTCCGTCACTGAGTTGATCTAATGATGATTAATAATAATGACGGTTGCTATCTCAGGGCCGTCTGCTAAGGCATCAGAGGAGGATCAGGAGCGAACCAGGCGGCTTGCTGACGCTGAGATGCATCGGCATCATCTGGAGAGTTTACTGGACCAGAGAGACAGAGAGATCACAGCACTGAGAGAGGTACAGCATTCACTCTGTGGTTGAGATGAGGTGAAGCTGCATCTATTCCACACCCACTGCAACATGATCATCCTCATCTGCCCAACAGGAGCTACACCGTCGATACGAGGGAACCCCAGAGTCCACCAAAACCAAGGCTTTACAGACCGTCATCGACATGAAGGTGAGGATTTAAACAGAGATGCGCCTTAGAGTTTTCACCGCTACAGTATTTTAGTATCAACATTTGATTGTGGAGTATTGAGTCTGCTTCACCTCCTAATGAAGTGTCTGATGGTGAATTGATGGATAAACATAGACTAAAAACCTTTTACTCAAAAAAGTGTAAAAGTTCCTATTTTCAAAACTACTTAAAATATATAAAATTTTATATTTAAAATTGTTTATACTACGACTTTAAGTTATTTCAGCACGATGCAAATCCATTAAGGAACCATAAATGGAAACTACTGAGCATTAAAATGTGTTTTATAATGACCTTTTGGCAGAGATATTGTAATTTATGTGCTTTAAAAGCAATTGAACAGGCAATAAGTGAGTGAGCCAGTCTGTTTCTGATTGGTTTGCTGAGCCAGAGGCTGTTGCATGACATATTAAAGGACAGCATGAAAAGTTGATGCAGTAGAGGCCTCTATTCTTTTGATTGTGTCACATGATCAGTGTAATCACACATGTTGTGGTTAGAAAATCGTGTTTCATCATATCATGATATTATTGCAAACACAATTAATCGTTCAGCCCTACTGACTATGTAATGAATCCACTAATGTGTGTTAACCGCTCTTCATCTAACCCTAGGACGCAAAAATCAGCTCATTGGATCGGAACCTCAGAGACATGGAGGAGGAGCTGCTCATGATGAAATCCAATGGGCTGCTGAGCTGTGAGGAGCGTCAGGAGGAGATGAAGCAGATGGAGGTTTACCGCAGCCACACCAAGTTCATGAAGAACAAGGTCAGACATGACCAGACGGGTTTCAGACACCCTAAGCTGCTGAAGTTGTTGCTTTGCCCTGATGTTAAATTCTCTCTTTTTCCCAGATGGAGCAGGTGAAGCAGGACCTGTCTAGGAAGGACTCTGAGCTGCTTGGATTGCAAACCAAGTTGGAGACTCTGACCAACCAGTTCTCAGATAGCAAACAGCACATCGAGGTCCTCAAGGAGTCCCTCACTGCCAAGGAGCAGAGAGCTGCCATCTTACAGACAGAGGTATGTCAGACACACGTCTCTGCAGCAGAGGATGCAATAATAATAATAGAATTTATTTGTAAAGCACTACATGTTGCTACAGGAAAAAAAATGGTTAACAGGAAACAAAGCAAATCGATTTAGCCCAATATGACATCAGTTGACTCAAAGGGCTTCACTTCAGGAAGGCATACAAACAGAAAGTGTTAAAGGAAAGAGCAGAGACACTCTTCACTGACTCCTACCAAAACGGAGACGCCAGCAACCTGATCTTCTTCACAGAGCAGCCACTAGCATGGCACTCTGCCATAAAGACCCAATACCCCTCTGTAAAGAAAGAGGGGATCTGTAATGGCTGGAAATTGAAAGTCAAAGAGGCAGAAGAACCAGACTCCCCCATGACATCAATCAACATATACAAGAACGGGACTATCATGGTGCAGGGGAACCTCAGGCAGTTTGAGCTGGACTTTCCCCTCATAAAAGGAAGAGCCCAACTGGAGAAGTGCTCCCAACCTGATGACACAGCTACCCTGCCAGACACAATCACCACCTCAATCTCCTTCTGCTGAAAAGCCCTCTGAGAAGAGTGAGCCCCCCAGCTCTGAACAGGCCCAGGACCCCCAGCTAACCCACATCATCACTGACAGAACCAAGAGGCTCCACCCACCCAGCAGCTCCCCTCCAGTCACCAAACCAACACCACAGCCACACCTCTCCCCAGCCCACTGATTGACTCCACCCCTCGTCCATCCAGGCGAGCACAGCAAACAGACATCGTCATCCTCATCGACTCCAATGGAAAGTTGTTAAATGAAAAGAAATTGTTCGCCAACCACAAAGTGGCCAAACTCTGGTGTCCAAACAGCCAACATGCCATGGAGCTGCTATCAGAGGAGCGTCTGCGTTCTCCAAGCCACATCATCATCCACACTGGCACCAACGAGCTGAGAATGCAGCAGGAAAGAGTATCGGAGTCACTCAAATGAATGATAGAAAAAGCCTCCAACACCTTCCCCAACAGTAGAGTAGCCCCCAGGAGCCCCACCCCAGCACCATAACCAGGAGCCACACCCTGTCCCACTGAGCTATGCTCATGTGGTGAAGAGAACAGCAGACCCCCCCCTCCTTACCACTCAAACCACTAACCCCGCCCCTATACCACCACACAGCCAGCTGAGAGACATCCAACACATACTCAGCCTGCTCTGCTTCCATCTGATAGGTCAAGTTCAGTTTTAACACTGAATGCAACATTTTGAATTTTAAACTGAATGAAATCTAAATAATTTATTATCTCATGTTGAAACATCCAGGGTCTGAGGTCCTCTGCTTTTGGCCTTTGCAGGACCCCAGATTTTACCACATAGTTGGGAGATGCAGATATATTTATTTTGCAGGAAACTTGGTGCAGAGGAGACACTTCCACTGGTTGTCCCACAGGCTACAGAGAGTTGCTGTTCCCATCCACCAAAACTATAACTTAAAGGAATAAGACAGGGCAGAGATTCAGGTGGAATGCTGATTTGGTACAAAGCAAACCTTGAACACTCAATTGAATTGACAAAAAAGGGGAATCTTCAATTTGGCTCAAAATAAAGAGAGAAATTATTGCCACAGATAAAGATATATTCATGTTTGCAGTGTATATCCCCCGGTCAGAATCCTCTTATCATAAAGAAAATGTTTTCTCTATTCTTGAAGATGAGATCAGTCACTACCAGGCCCAGGGACGCATACTGATCTGTGGAGACCTTAATGCCAGAACAGGTTTAGAACCAGATTCTATTAATCCACATGGAGACAGACGTATACTTGGCCAAACCAGCAATTCCTCTCCCTTCATATCCTTCACATCCCCAAAGAAACAACTTTGACAAAACTGTCAACAAAAGCGGACACCAACTCCTGCAGCTCTGTCGAACACTGGGTCTGTGGGTCCTCTTGGCAATATCACAGTAGACTGCAACATAACAGACCTACACCCCTTCTATCTGAGAGCATGTACACTCAGTCCCCTCACACCCTTATCTGACCACAGTAAAATGACGCTGTACATTAGAAAGACAATAACAGACCCTCACACAGCGGAGCCCAGTAAACTGAACTATACAAAACAACCTTATAGATGGACAAACGGCAAAGAACACTACCAGGAAGCAATCACACATCAAACAATTCAATTTATCCATTTTATCTTCAATTCATATTCCCACAGTGAAGATGGTTTGATACAGACTGCAGATGTCTGAGACAAACACTCAGAAATCTATCAAATCAAAAACACAGACAACCAGACAACCCTGAGCTCTGCATCTGGTATTGGGAAACATTGAAAATATACAGAAGAACACTCAGAACTAAAAGGATGCAGCATGTGCAGCACCAACTGAATGAAATTGAAGAGTCCATTGACTCGAATGATTTCTGGAAAAAATGGCAAACATTTAGCAAACTGCGCAAAGAAGAATTGGCTATTCAAAATGGTGAAATTTGGAAACAATACTTTGAAAACCTGTGAAGTGCTATTATACTGAATTCGGCCCAAAGTGAACTCTTGAACAAATTACAAACTCTAGAATCAGTCGTTAAAGACAACCAGAACCCTTTAGATTATCAAATTACTGAAAAAGGGCTACTAACTAAAATCCAGGCCCTGCAATCAAGGAAGGCCAGTGGTCTTGATGGCATTTTAAATGAAATGCTGAAATTTAACAGCAAGAAATTCAACATTGCCATTTTTAAATTATTCAACCTTGTCCTCAGCATTGGGTATTTCCCTGACATCTGGAGCAAAGGAATCATAACACCAATCTTTAAAAATGGAAATAAATTTGACCCAAACAACTACAGAGGCATCTGTGTCAGCAGCAACCTGAGGTATTCTGCAGCATCTTAAAGCATAGACTGCAAGACTTCCTCAGCGAACATAACGTTCTGAGCAAGAGTCAAATTGGATTTACACCACGACACCGAACTGCTAACCACATCTACACCTTTCACACTCTCATTAACAAACATGTTCATCAAAACAAGAATAAATTCTTCTCTTGTTTTGTAGACTTCAAAAAAGCATTTGACTTAATCTGGCATAGTGGTATGTTCCTAAAGTTAATTGAAAAAGGTATAGGGGGGAGAATCTATGACATAATTAAAATAATGTACATAAATAATAAATGTGCTGTGAAGGTCAACAACATGGAAACAGATTTCTTCCTCCAAAGCAGAGGGGTGAAACAGGGCTGCAGTCTCAGCCCCACCCTGTTTAACATCTATATTGATGAATTTGCAAAATCACTGGAACAGTCGGATATCCCTGGCCTCACTCTCTCTGACACAGATATAAAATGCCTACTCTGTGCAGATGATCTAATACTGTTAGCTCCATCTAAAGAGGCATTACAACAGCAACTAGATCATCTACAAAACTTCTGTGGGCCCTGACCGTTAACCTAGAGAAGACGAAGATTATGGTCCTCCACAAACGACCCAGATGTCAGGGAAACCCAAACCAAAAGCTCTTACTGGGCTCCGCTGGCATTGAACTCGCACATAACTACACATATTTAGGACTCAAAATTAGCTCTACAGGAAATTTTAATCTGGCCATTAATGAACTCGGAGACAAGGGAAGAAGGGCTTTTTACGCCTTTTAAAGAAGTCTTCAATTATTGATATACCCGTTCAAATCTGGCTCAAAATCTTCCACTCTGTAATTGAAGCCATTTTACTGTATGGTAATGAAGTATGGGAAAAGAAGGCAGAATGGCAAAGAAGGGAGCCCCCTCAGCCAGCTGGTCCACCGGCTCAGCACCAACAGCTCAGGGCACCAAGACCACCCTCAAACAATCCAGCCCCACCAAATCATTTCTAAAGAAAAAGACAATTACATCAACTATTGGACATTTGCAACCAAAACCCAAAGCAAACTCCAGTGCTATTTGGCCCTAAACAGACAATACTCCATGGCAGATTATCTGAGCAGACTGAAGAAAATGTTGACTATGTACAGACTCAGCAACCACAGCCTGGCCGCAGAGACGGCCGACACAAATTGCAGACACACAGAGGGACTTTGAGACATTGGACCTTCTGGGTGAAGTCCAGCAATGTGCACACATAGCTGGAAGATTTCTGTACTACTGCGACCAGAGAAGGACGTCCAGTGGACAAGAAGGACAGACTCCTGCTGGACACAGTGAACTTTGTACATATTGAATTGTTGTTGTTGTTGTTGTTGTTATTATTATTACTATTGTTATTATTTAATATTCCTGTATTTTAGTTTTTTGTTGTTATACACTTTGGCAATGTAAACATGTTTACCATGCCAATAAAGCTGAATTGAATTGAATTGAATTGAGTGGTACATGGTACCAGAAAGAGATGATAGGGCTCAGTGACTGTACTTCCCCCAGCATTCTCACTCCTAGGACAGCTTAGACTGAACTGTGGGTTGAAGTCTACCTCTAGCTACCCTGACCATAGGCCTTTTGGAACAGGAATGTTTTCAGTCTAACCTTAAATGCACAGACTGTGTCAGCCTCTTTAATTATAGTTGGGAGTTGGTTCCATAAAACAGGGGCTTGGTAACTAAAGGCTCTAGCTCCTACTGTACTTTTATGGACCCGTGGAACTACCAGTAGACCTGCATTCTGAGAGCGAAGTGTTCTATTTGGATGGTACGGGACCAGAGCATCTTTAAGATAAGAGGGGCCCATACCATTAATGGTTTTATAAGTGAGGAGTAGGATTTTAAATTTAACAAACGCATGGATTAGTTTTTCAGCGTCATTTTTGGACAGGATATTTCTAATTTTGGCTATGTTACGCAGGTGAAAGAAGGCTGTTCTACAGGCTTGATTAATATGAGCTTTAAATGATAAGTCTGACTCAAATAAAACTCCTAGGTTTTTAACTGTGGTGCTAGAGACTATCCTCACATTATCCAGAGTTACTAGTTGCTCAGATAGGGACTCTCTAACACTTTTAGGGCCTAATATAATAACTTCAGTTTTATCAGGGTTGAGTAACAGATAATTAACGGATATGCGCGCTAAGTTTATGTACTAGCCTGATCTGATTGGGTTTAATTGATAAGTATAGCTGCGTGTCATCTGCGTAGCAGTGGAAATTAATGCCATGTTTTCTAATAATATTACCCAAGGGCAGCATATATCGAGTAAACAAAATGGGCCCAAGGACCGACCTATGTGGGCGGTTTAAAAGCCTGCAGCACGTATCCAGTTATTAGGGACATATTAATTATATATCTAAGATATTATCAATAATTGGGGGCAGCATCTCTTTGAGGAGTTTAGTTGGAATTGGATCTAAAATACACGTAGTTGACTTAGATGACATAATGATTTTAGTTAACTGGGCTGGGTTTGCAGGGGTGAATTTATCCAGTAATATTACTGGGTTTAAAGGGGCTTCTAAGCTACAGCCTGAGCTTCCTCAGCACTGATGTTTGGAAGGATTTGATCTATTTTATCTCTAATAGTTAAGATTTTATTATTAAAGAATTTTAAAAAGACATCACAGTTGAGACTAATTGGAATAGATGGATCTACTGAGCTGTGACTGTTGATCAGCCTGGCTACAGTGCTGAACAGGAATCTGGGGTTATTCTTATATTCTTCTATTAACGATGAATAATACCTAGTTTTTGCCATACGCAGGGCCTGCTTATAAGCCAATAGACTGTTCTTCCAGGCCCTGAGGGAAGCGACGCCATAGCTTCTCTAATTTACGTGTAGCTTTTTTAAGGGAATGTGTTTCAGTATTATACCAGGGAGATAATGTCCTTGGTTAACAGTTTTACATTTTAATGGGGCTACCAGGTCTAAAGTGCTATGGAGGGTGTGCATCATTTTTTCAACTAACTCATCACATGTGGCAGGACACAACATATCTGAGCTGCTGTTCTCATAATTATATTATGAGTTATGCCATTAATTGCAATGAATTAATTACAAAACCTGTGTATTCTAAATTCTCATCTATTTCTTGTGGATTTCTGTGCCTTTTCCTGGTCAGGTCGATGCTTTGCGTCTGCGGCTGGAAGAGAAGGAGGCGACTCTGAATAAGAAGAGCAAGCAGATCCAGGAGATGTCAGAGGAGAAGGGGACACTCAACGGGGAGATCCACGACCTCAAGGACATGCTGGAGGTTAAGGAGCGCAAAGTCAATGTGCTGCAGAAGAAGGTGATCCGGCCTGAGCCATTTCAGAGAGCTTGTGTTGAGTTTGTTAAAACCTGTGCTCCATGGTGGATGGTCGACCTGACTGAGGGGGCGGGGCTTGTGTGTTCGTACTGCAGATTGAGAACCTGCAGGAGCAGCTGCGGGATAAAGAGAAGCAGATGAGCAGCCTGAAGGAGAGGGTGAAGTCGCTGCAGGCCGACACCTCCAACACCGACACCGCTCTCACCACACTGGAGGAGTCTCTGGCAGAGAAGGTTAGTTCATGTCTGCTCTGACTGGGCTGGAGACCCATAACCAACCAGCAGCTCTGCTGTCAGTATTTCATGTTGTTGCAAACATCTTCTCTTGATGACGGACCTTCCTCCATCAGCTGATGACGCTGCATATTTACTAAGTTCTCAGTCATGGTTGACAGTGAATACAAAAAAGAATCAAGAAGGAGATGGAAGATTATAACCTTATAAGTAATTGAATTCCTGACCAGCAACACTTGAAATCAATTAGAGTGCTTGACTGCTTTAGCAAAGTGGCTAATGTTAGCAATACCAGCCGTTGAACAAAACAAAGCAGATACAAGCTTTGTAGCAAGTTCAGTCAGTGACAAAACTGTTGTGTGGTGTATCTCTATAAACTCAATCTAAGATAGTGTAACTTAGGTTTTAAGTTTTATATTCTAGGTGGATTATATATTTTAAATTTATCATTCTTTTTCAATTACACCATTTCATATTTTGTTTCAAAAAATCACTCAAAATCGTAATTTCATTGTAAAAAAATTAAATTTGGAGAGACCTGATGAATGCTTCTTAAAACTATATTTAAACATTTTTTTTAAGTTTTTGACTTTCTCATCTTGCCGACTATTATTTTTCTGTGACCCAAATATTAGAGATGGAATTATGACCTATTTATCAAATAATAGGAAAGAATTGATTGGTATCGGTGTTAATTATAGACAATTCTAGCAATAACTCACTGATGGTTTGTTCTGTCTGTCTCCTCCTCCTCCTCCTCCTCCTCCTCCTCCTCCTCTAGGAACGCATCATTGAGCGTCTAAAGGAGCAGCGGGACAGAGACGACCGGGAGAAGACGGAGGAGCTGGAGTGCACCAAGAAGGAGCTGAAAGAGTTTAAGGAGAGACTGAGCTTACTGCAGGGAGACCTGTCAGACCGAGAGGTGACAACAGACAGGCCCACACACCTTTACTCTACAAATACAACAGATGACAACATGATGTTGATTTGTGTGTGTGTGTGCGTGTGCGTGCGTGCGTGTGCAGACATCTTTGTTAGACTTGAAGGAGCATGCATCATCTCTGGCCTCCTCAGGGCTGAAGAAGGACTCTAAACTCAAAAGTCTAGAGATTGCTTTAGAGCAGAAGAAGGAGGAGTGCCTCAAAGTGGAGAACCAGCTAAAAAGAGTAAGAAATGAGATTTATTATGACTTAATTTGGTGTTTTCACCACCCCTGTTTCACCCCCTGCTGCCTCTGAAGTGGAAACGGCTGCTTTCTAACCAGCGCCTCACCCTCCATCAGGCCCAGAATGCAGCCTTGGAGGCTCAGGCCAACACTGAGCTGGCTGAGCGCATCAAGAGCCTGGAACAGGAAGTGAACCGCCACAAAGAGGATTCTGGGAAGGCTCAGGCCGAGGTGGACCGGCTGCTAGAGATCCTCCGAGAAATGGAAAATGAAAAGAACGACAAGGACAAAAAGATCAATGAGTTGGAGAGGTGGGTGGACACGTGGATGTGATATGCTGCATAACAGAAACATGAACATAAGCTGCCTCATGTGGACAGAAGAAGTAATGTGTTTTATTTTGGAGAAATGTTTAAGGACTCTACATCCTTAAAGTACTGAAAGGTGTAGACAGTGATGCTCCACATAACAAGCTTTGCATTAGTGCAGTGATTTCCAACCTGGGTGACAAGGCCATCACAAGGGTTGTTGAAGAAAGCCTAAAAAACAACAACTAACTAACAAATTGTTGAAGTTGATTGATCTATTGATTACTGAAATGATTAACTGATTTGTTGTTGGATTCATTAAATGGTGTAAAAGGTTGATCGCCGTTTTCCAAAGCTGAAGATTCAACCTAAAATGATTACTGTTAAATCAATTACTCATTGCAGCTCTGGTCTCTACAACTGCATTATTAATTTCATCAATTAGTTGATTGGATAAATCAACAATTACTTGATAATTGAAAAACTTAAGGCAATGGAATTAAAACACCAACTGGCTTCAGTTCCTTAGACGTGATAATTTGCTTCTTTTCTTTGTAGAACATGATAAAGTGAATATTTTGTGATTTGGAGACAAAACTCATTAGAACTTCTCAGGTAGACAACATGTGACGAGGCTACCAGGTGGATGTTGCTTTATTTTATGGTCTCGCAGAACAGGAAGGTTGAACCACTGCATTTTGACGCTGTCTGTTGGCTCTGACCTCTGACCCCTGGCCCTGGGCCTCTCTCATAGAAATTTGATGGCACCAAAACATTAAACAATGGATTTCTGTGTAATTTGCCTACATGCTAGCTACAGAATCAGCTGTATGCAGTGAATGTTGGGAAGAGACTTGATTTAATCCTGAAACCTTGCTGCATTTCTTGTCCTTCTTCTTCTTTTTCTTCTTCCTCCTCTTCCTCCAGTTTGGCCTCCAGGTTAGTACTGGCTCTTTTTCTCCTCCGGCCCAACACCATCTCCCACATTTCTCTCCCTTTGTTGTTTCTTTAGTCTCCACTTTTATGCCTCTCCTTTTGTAATTCAAACTGATAACCGTCACCCTGTCCTGACATGTTGCTACTTTTTCTGTCCTTTTATATTTTTAATCTTTTTACCTTCTAATTCTTTATTTTTGCATTGAAATTGAGTTCAATTCCTGCTATCGAAAGTCTCAGTACGGTTCTATACTGTTGATAATCATGAAGCTTGGTGCCATGGCTATATTTTCACAACGCTATAGTTTCCCAGTGAATGAGCCGTCTGTGTCATGAGGCTGAAGGATCAGTACATGAAAGCTCCATTGTATTAGAAAATGCCTGCACCATAATGTTAAAAGTTGATCTTTCTTAAACTAAAAGTTAATTTACATCTCATTACAAATTGAATGATGCATGTTTACATCTATGGTGGCAGCACAGTCTAAGATTTTATCTTTCTTTATGTTTATGTCACTATGGCGACCCTACAGGCAGATGAAGGACCAGTCGAAGAAGGTGGCGTCTCTGAAGCACAAGGAGCAGGTGGAGAAAAGCAAGAACGCTCGACTGGTGGAGGAGGCCAGAAAGAGAGAGGACAACATGTCTGAGAACTCTCAGCAGGTAAAGGTGAGGGCTGTGATTTTGTGTGTGTGGGTGTGTGGGTGTGTGGGTGTGGGTGTGGGGGGGGTTCTATGTCTGTATTTATGCATGTATTAGTTTTTCTGTCTTGGTGGAGAGTGTTGGTATTTGACCCCATGGGAGTCAGATAAATGAGCATGTGTCCTTACGTTTCTGTCCATGTGTGTGTGTTTTTTGTGCATATTTATTTATTTATAGAAAGGTTTGTACCTGCAGCTTTACTATCTGACTATCTCTCCTCTGCTTCCTATTGTGAAGGACACCCTGCGTCAGAAGTCTGAGCGTATCGAGGAGCTGGAGGAGGCGCTGAGAGAGAGTGTTCAGATCACTGCTGAGAGGGAGATGGTGCTGGCTCAGGAGGAGGCTGCCAGGTCTCTGCAGGAGAAACAGGTAAACCCCAAAACACAGCGTTTCTACACACTATCACAAGTACAGAAATTATTCGAGTCATTTCCAGGTCTGAATAAGTATCAGGGGGAAGAAAGAAGATGCAGTGGTGTAGTTATCAGAAAAGTCAAAGTTCCTCTCTTGTCCATAAAGAACATTTTTTGGTTCATGACACAAAGAATTAACAAAGCTGCACAGATGTTGTTAAAGTTTAGTTGAACTTTTCCCACAGGTTCTTTGCTTCTATTCATAAAATAAATGAGAATATAATCTTATTTATTCAGTACATTCATGTAAAATGGGCAAATATCTGAACTTGGACATCAAATCTGCTCTAAAAGATCGAAACAGATGTCTGAACTCTGGAAATAGAAAATGTTTCAGAACCTGTGTAAACAAGCACATCAGCTTCAAAATTACAGATTCTTTCTCCTCTCTGCACCACCGCTGTGCCACTTCCTCCTCCTCATACTCCCTCTCTTTACCTTCCTCCTCCTCCTTGTCCCTCTCTTTACCTTCCTCCTCCTCCTTCTCTTCCTTCCTCTCCTCCTCCTCCTTCTCTTTACCTTCCTCCTTCTCCTCCTCCTCCTTGTCCCTCTCTTTACCTTCCTCCTCCTCCTCCCTCTCTTCCCCTCCCTCCTCCTCCCTCTTTACCTTTCTCCTTCTCCTCCTCCTCCCTCTTTTTACCTTCCTCCTCCTCTTCCTCCTCCTTCTCTTTACCTTCCTCCTCCTCCTCCTCCTCCCTCTCTTCCCCTCCCTCCTCCTCCTCCTCCTCCTCCCTCTCTTTATCTCCCTCCTCCTCCCTCTTTACCTTTCTCCTTCTCCTTCTCCTTCTCCTCCTCCTCCCTCTTTTTACCTTCCTCCTTCTCCTCTTCCTCCTCCTTCTCTTTACCTTCCTCCTCCTCCTCCTCCCTCTCTTTACCTTCCTCCTTCTCCTCCCTCTCTTCACCTCTTTCCTCCCCCTCCCTGTCTTTACCTTCCTCCTCTCAGTTCTTTTATCTTTGTTTGTCTCTTGTTTCCTCTCAGAAGTTCTCAGTCAAACCAATGCATGATTGCGACCTCGCCTTCTTAAAGTTGTCTAAGGTATGAGTCCAGTGGGCGTGGCCTCCGTCAGTGAGGAGGTGGACACAATAACGACAATACCTCTACAACCACACCGTGCTGCACAACAGGCCTGTCTTTGGCCACAACTACACCCATCTAGAGTTGTGTTTATTTTTTTATCCACACACTTTTCTATCCAGTTTGGTCTGTGAACCACACCAACATGACACTCATCTGGAGATTTATCAAACCGGAAAAACAAGTGGAGAGATTCCAAAACATCAGATTGAGTAGATTTGTGTAGTGGCCCCAATCCAGATCTTTTTTGGATTCATGACATCAAATCGTGGCTCACACATGTTCCCAGATGGTGGATATGTTTCAGGTTATGTCTGTGCTCTTGATACTTTTGCTATCACTTGCAGCTTTACAGCTGAAGTTAAGATTAGTGTATAAAGTGCAAGCCAAGATCTCCTCCGGCAGACAAAATCATAGCCTGCTCCCTGGATTTGGCTGACTCAGTGGTCCACAGTGTCCACTGTTTAAAGTCCATGTAGATTAGAGACCAGGGAGCATGGTTGGCAGATTCCACTGCAACAGCCGACAAAAAAATATCCAATATATCGGTAATTTGGGTGGGTGGCAGACGGCTGTGCATAGTAGACCTAAACCTAAAATCGCAGACGACGGGCTGGTGGAGTTGTGACGACTGGTTAATTGGATGATGTGTTTTTGATGCAGTTGCTGATGAAATAATAGGCCATCCACACATCTCTGGTGTAGATTCACCTGTGCACAATGCAAATTCACAGTGCAAAATCAGCCGTTTAATGAAAGCCAATCAGGAACTTAAAGCACAGACTCAGAAAGTCCTCACTCGGCGGCCATTTTGGTACAGGCCAACAGTCTGACCTGAAGGGGAGTGATCTGAACAAACTCAAATAGTCTGATCTCACTGAAAATGTGACAGATTTACACAGTTTGGTTTCTTACAAATGTATAAACATGGCTATAATTCTATAACTACATAGTATATATACTTAAAAAACTTATAACAAACCAAACTGAATTGGTTTGAAAATTGATCAGGTTTTGGTCATTTAAAAGAACAGGCACCATTAAAATACATAGGAATATATACAGTGTTATGGGTAAGAAGGCTACCAGTGCAGATGTAGGACTCCAGTGGCTGCCAGCATGGATGACACTTTCAACCTTTATGTCTCTCTATGAGAACAACACATGACCGGCCGTGACACACGGTTACTATGACAACCACAAACAATACCGGTGCTGAACACGCTCAAGATTTTGCTCATTGACCACTTCAGACCTGGCATGGTGTCACAGTTTTTTTGGAAGAATATATTCGTGTTGACGGATCAGTGTGTGGAAGCTGATTTTTTTTTTTTTTTAATTAATTAATTTTATTTATTTAAAAAAAAACCTAGACTGGTGTAGCTGGGGCCTCAGTCTGGTCTGTGTGGCTCTGGTGTTGTTGTATTTCATTATTTTGTATGGTGTTGCTCTTGTTTCCAACTCATGTAATTTTCATGTTGTTTTGTTTACCTGCTGTTTGCTAATAAAACATGTTTATTAATTGGCTGGATCTCACATAAAACTCAGTCAACTGCTGTTAAAGTGTTGAAACAATGGTTCTCTTGTGCCTTTTTTTTAAAGCAAATAGCAGGTAAATAAAACTCAGTGGTGTAGTTTATTGGTACGTTTAGCTCTGACCTTTGTTCTAGTCGACCCCTCCCTTCCCCACAGCTACACAAAAAGCCCTGTGCTTTCACTAATGGATTCAGGCAATCTGTTTTACTCTTTTCATAATTGACATGTGTGTGTGTCTGTGTCTATGTGTGTGTCTGTGTGTGTGTCTGTGTTTCCAGATGGAGGAGCTGCTGGGTGCCATGGAGAAGGTGAAGCAGGAGCTGGAGTCTATGAGGGCGAAGCTGGCCTCCACCCAGCAGTCTCTGTGTGAGAAAGAGGCTCACCTCTCCACTCTGCGGGCAGAGCGCAGGAAACACCTGGAGGAGGTGCTGGAGATGAAGTAAGACACACACACACACTCTCACACTCTCTCTCTCCTGCTGTGGGAGAGAGTGTATCCTGTAAAATGTCATCCATTTCTGTCCCTCTCCAGCTGGCAGGTGGTTTCGTGTGATGAATAATAAATGCTAATTGAGTTATTTACTGGTGTGGTTAAATGGCAGCTCTGTTGGTTAACACCTGACAGGCAGGAGGCGCTGTTGGCCGCCATCAGCGAGAAGGACGCTAACATTGCCTTACTGGAGCTGTCCTCCTCCAAGAAGAAGAAGACGCAGGACGAGGTGGCTCTGCTGAAGAGGGAGAAAGACCGACTGGTGCAGCAGCTCAAGCAGCAGGTGACATTCATGTTGTTACTTTGATTTCTTTACATGTTGCCACGTCTTCAAATTACCATTATTACCATTATTAAGACCCAATATGTCATTTTGAGGATTCAGATGTCTAAAAATGAATGTTTGGTTTCTGTTGATGTCTCCTCAGTGTTGTGGCATAATTAGATATTTCTTTATCCAGTTTTAAGCCAAAATTTAATGATCTACTTTTTAGAAATTGGTAATTTTTTATGTATCTTTAAATGGATGAAGGATTTTAGTTGTTCAGATGTCTGGGTCTTGAAGTTATTAAAGTAACACGCTGAAAACATGTTATCATTAGCTCAGATAGCAGTGTCGGAGAAACACTGATTTTTAATATAAAGCTGTTACATTCACTGTTTTTAGATAATAATCTGACCAATTTATATTAGTGAATGCAATTATGATCAATAATGATTGATTCTTAGCAATTAATGTCTTTAACAGCAGACATACTCAGACTCAGTATTACATAGAGCTGCAATAATTAGTTGCCATTATTACATTATTCACCCACTATTATGATAATCCATTCATCATTTTGAGTCATTTTAAGAAGAAAATGTTCAAATTCTCTCTTTCCAGCTTCTCTTATTTTCTTTAGTCTTCTACAATAGTCAACCTTTTTGAATTGTGGACTGTTGGTCTGGACAAAAAAAGACATTTTAGGTTGAATCTTCAGCTTTAAAAAAACACTGATCAACACCATTTTGTGAACCAAACAACTATCAATTAAGTGCTTCAATAAAATGAATCTGCTATCAAATTAGTCATTAGTTGCTGCCTTATTACAGGCTGGTTTATTCATGGTTCATTCAAAACTTGATATATACAACATTGTATTCCTAAAACCATTGAGAAAATCAATTATTCTGATTGTTGGAGACATAAACACATATCAGACTCTTAATGTATAGATAATGCTCATTTGCATTTTTAACATTAGATTTCATAAAACTTTTAATATTGTTTTTACATTTTGTTTTTTTATGTAAGAAATGAACTGTTGATGTTTTATGGTAATGTTATGGTAAATGAAATATTAACTGGCTAAAACTGTCTGCCTGTGACTACATGTCACAGATGTTTTTTTTAATTCTCTGTGTTCTTATCGTCACAGACTCAGAACCGAATGAAGCTGATGGCTGACAACTACGAGGACGACCACCTGAAGACGACCCCTGACCAGACCAATCACAAACCCTCGCCAGATCAGGTAGTTTAACCAACCACCACCTAACTTCCATTCCTCCTCAGCAGCTTCTCTAAAGCTTCTGCAGCTGACTGATTTATGAAGATGATGTTTGTGAAGCAGGTGGAATCTACGCTGTTTTTTGTTTTTAGACAAACTGTTTCCTTACTAACAGAATGTTCCTTTCTAACGCTGCGTCGGTCACCCTGTGGCTAACAGGATGATGAGGAGGGTATCTGGGCTTAGGCGACCTTTGGCCTAAACCCTCTCTCTCTCTGCCACTTTGTTCTGAAGGGTGAGCTCGTATAAAAAGCTGCGCTTGTCTTTTCCTTCATCATTCCTCCATGTGGCATGTTTACTTTTCTTTTCATCACTTCATTCCTCTTCATCACGTTGATCATTGTTGGTCATTGTAACAGAGTTGCTCTCACTACTCATTCTGTTCATTGCTTTATAGTGGCCTCTGGGATCGTGCATGTGTGTGATGCTTCTGGCTCAGACTGAATCATCTTAGCTTTGCCTCTGCTCTCACAATAATGATCAGCTGCTCATGTTCTGACCCGTAACAAGGATGAGATCAGTGGTGAAGTGACTTTCTTTGTTGAGCTGCAGGTCCATAAATATAGAAAGAAGATTAACCCTCTATTGCATAGTGTTGCCATGGCAACAATATTTGATCTTCATCTATGTTTTTACAGTTGGGGGTGAAAAGGGGGCTTTTATTTTGAAGCTCATACAATATATATGAGGTCACATGACCAGGATATCCTGTTTGCCAGACCCTTATGTTCATGGACATTTGACATGTGAGCATCATTGTCTCACAACTGAAGGTGAACTGAAGGTGGTCTTTTAGTCAGAATTTTGGAAGATTTTTTACCAAATAAATATAACTCACTATCTGGGGTAAGTAAAATTAACCTTTTTTTTTTTCTTTTTTTCTTTTTTTTTTTTTTTTTTTACATTTAATTCAATTTTGATGTGTATGCTAAAATAGATGTTTACATTTTGCAACAATATGTGAATATGAAAAATTCCTATTTATGACCTCATTGACTTACATGGCATGATTTTTTTAGAATGTAATATTATATGCAACAGAGGGTTAAGAAGAATTTCAGCATTTTTCAACATGGAGCCTTTTTCCTAACTTACGTGATGTGAGCAGTAATCTCTGTTCAATGAATGTGATCACTGTTAAATAAGAAGCAGCAGCTCACACTATAAAACAGAGGGGGGCTGTGTTTGTCTTATAATAGAGGTGTTTAGTTTAGATAGTAGATTCATTTATTAAATATTGAAATGATTGATCATTTGGTTCATAAAATGTAGGTCAATGTTTCTCAAAGCTGAAGATTCAACCTAGCAGTCCACAACCCAAAGATCATCAGTATTGTAGAAGACTAAAGAAAACAGGAAATAATCAGAGAAGAGAAGCTGGAGCCAGAGAAATTGGACATTTTCCTCTTAAAAATGACTATTTGATTGACTCAAATCTTTTAATCAAATCAAATTTAATCAATTAATGTAATAGTTGGAAACCAATCTATTACAGCACTATTCTAAGGAGCCCCTCTGATGACATTGAATAAAAAATAAATAATGTGATACTTTTTTATGGCCAGTAGTTACTAATACATGGCCACAAGATAGTTGTTTTCGTTTCCATGGTGATAGTGTTGATTGTTGCTGTAACTGTAACATGGTGCAGGTGGCTATCAAAAAACATAAATTGCTGAGAGGCTAATAAGGGACTGATGAGGGCTGATGGACTATATTCTGTAGTATTTGAAAAGATCCTGAGATTTATGTGTTTTATGTTTATTGCAGTAAAACATGTCAGTAATCTGTCTACAATCAACTGATAAACCACATCAAAAATACTGATCTACTCCAAATAGAACCTGTAGTGTCAGTAAAGTGAGACTCCACCTCTCAGCCTCTCTTCATTCATAAAAACACCCAGACAGATCACCAGGATAATTGATTAATTAATTAATTAATGATTACTACCTGTATATGACAGGTCACATGACCATCCCTGTCAGAGACCATCATGATGAACACACTACCTGGCTCCGACACATGTAAACTCTTGAGTTGATATAATTTATTTTAATACAAGAATGAATTAGGACTGAAGTCTCTGCAGCAAGATCAGTTCTCCGAGGTGAAGTTGGCTCCTTATTGGATAACGATGTTCATTTGTGACTGAGCTTCAATCAGACATCATGACAGTCTCAGCTAAACTAGAGTTCAGGTTCATCATCATGCTGTGATTAACTTTCCTCACACTGTAACATGCTGCTCATATATCAGCTGCAGTCTTTAGGCTGAAACTGTCATGATGTCTGAATGAAGCTCAGTCAAAAGCAAACGTCAGCATCCAACAATTAACACTATCTCCATGGAAATTAAGCCTATCTCATGACCAGGCTTTATTTATTTATTACCTAATGTCACCAGAGGAGCACTGTATCCTGTATTCTGTAAGTCTTATTCATGCCTGTCAGGCTCAGAGTTATCAGAACATCGTGTTCACACCAAAACACAAACATTTCTTCTAAAGTCCCAGCAGCAGCAGCTGCTGTGGTTGGTGAAGTTGTTGCTCTCCACCGCCTGGGCTGAGGAATGAAGGTGAAGAGGAGAATTTGTTTTAATCCTAAAACAAAAATAAACCTTGCAGAGTTAAACTCAGAGTGACGTCTGCAACAACAAAACTGGAGGAGCCTTCTAGACTCCCATCTACCCCCTGATAACCATATGAGCCTGACTGAGGAAAAATATTGTTTAAAGAAGCCAAAATCAGTCCTCCTCCATTATAGTGCAGCTGTGGAGGGAGCAGGTGGTTCTTGCTCGGTACTGGGGCTGGTGCTTGTGTTTCTGATCATGTTGCACACCATCATCATGCTTTTTGTTAGTTTGATGAAGTGATGTTTTCATACTGAGGGTGTCCTGTGCTTTGGTTTATACGTGCAGCAGCATGTCCCCATATGTAGCCTGAAGAAAATAACATCATTTTTTTTCCTCTTTCTGATATTTTTTATCCCTTATTGTCTCCCCTCTCTCTCTCCCACCCTGCAGATGATTCCCCCTCTTCTCGCCGTGTCCCAGAACCGCAGTAAGCTGAAGCTCTACATCGCCCACCTGACCGACCTCTGCCATGACCGGGACCCCAGCATCCTCAGCCAGCTCACGCCACCCTCTCACTACCACCACAGCGACCCCCAGGACTGGGAGGATGAGCTCCAGAAGATGAGTGTGGAACAGGTACCACTGCTGAGCTACTCTTCACAGGACCAGTTATTAGTGTCATTCATGGAAAAAAGACTTTGATAGTCGGTAATACATATAAAAGGCAAAACATTTGAAAAATGCAATTCAAAGTGCTTCATATAAACTAAATATGTTTAATAGAACAACATTAAAAATGGTGAAGAGAGAAAATAATAGACCACAAAGAACAATAAATATTTCTAACAGATATCAACATGAAACTTCTCCAGTTGATTTCTTACATTGAGACCATTGTTTTTGTGTTACAAATATTATCAGTAAAGTTCAAAATAGGAGGTGTGCAGGAGAGGCAAAAAGCTGTACTGGAAGAAGAAGAAGAAGCAAAAGGATGGATTTAATGTTACAGCGTTCTCAGACCCTCATCAGGTAGTTTTGACAGGAGGAAGGAGAGAACTATTTAAATACGGTTTGGGGTCCACATGGACCAATCACGTCTGTTTCCATTAGACACATCATTTACACAGAGAGAACAGCATATTTTCACACTACAAAAAAGACGATAAGATACGTAGAGTCTATACAAAGGTAGTGGGGGGAAAAAAGGGGGAAAATGCCAGAAATGGGAAAACATCATGTTCTCTTCTTCCTCCATGTCAAAACTACCTGATGAAGGTCTGAGAACCCAAACATTAACATGAAATTCATTCTTTTACTAGGGTTTTAGTGAAGGGCTTTTACTGAATTATTTTGCACATATATCCAGAACATAAATGTGAACATTGGATAAAGCAAGTTCAGAATTCCTGTTTCATTGTTGACATATTAAGACTAGTTTATATTTCTGCGTATGTAGCTACAGCGACAACATACACCACTACACTGTAGGCTGACGTCACCTCCAAAACATCCTGACTACATATCATGGTGATGCCTAGAGCAAGGGCTGCGATTGGTCAGTTCAGCTCCTCCAGGGCTGCGATTGGTCAGTTCAGCTCCTGCAGGGCTGCGATTGGTCAGTTCAGCTGTGGTGGTCGTACATGTCGCCTCCACTAATGGCTTCGGTCACTTGTCCTTCAACATTTGTAATAAAACCATTTGCTCCTTTGTATCAAAAAGTCTGGTACATACAGACCGGAATATAAGTTATTGAAGTGGATTTTTTTTCCAGTTTTTTTTTTCCAGTTTTTTTTCTGCCTTGTGCTTTTTTTTTTTTTTTTTTTTTGCCTGGCATGTGGTTGCCACTGTGAAAAGGAAACAAGGATTCGGTGAAGCAGAACTTTGGATACAAAAGGTCTGCATCACATCAACAGAATAGCTATGGACGCAGAAGTATAAGACTCAGTGACGAATCATGTTTGGCAGGATGAAAAAGTTACACCACATGGCAGTTATGACATATTACTTAAACTAGGTTTTAGAGACAAAAGTTTTTTGAGTTTGGGTATTTCAAATTCAGCAATATGTCAAATTCTATTTTCTTCATGGTTTTAGGAATAAAATGTTGTATAAATCAGGCTGTGATTGATTTTTGCACATACCTTCAGAATACTACACTTATCAGGAAGAAAGTAAAGTTTGATAGTGCCTGGAAAAAACAGTGTTTTTGTGTTTCAAAGCAAAATTACAAAGAAACATTAACAGATAATCAGTCGCATTTATAAGCTTCAAATAGCCTTTTGTTCATTAAATTTGCAAACGTCTCTGAGATTATTGAATTGAAAAGAACGTCTATATTAAGTCAGGAGGCATTTTGGATTATTCTCTGAACATAATTCAAATGCTTTTATAATAAAACACATCATAAAATTCCACAATATCCATACAGATATTAATGGTAATGGTACATATGGCTCGTTTTTGCAGTTTTATTATTGGCTCTAAGGTAGTTTTAAAGGTGGATCCCACAGTTCCACACAGTAAGATAAATAAGGAACAGTCAATGTATATATAGTACATAGTAGATCAAATTCAAGACCTTGGAATTCAATACATTTTTGGATTTATACAGGATTGTAAATGATTTTTGAAGAAAATGTTTTTGTGTAAACGATGTTAAGACATGCATTTTTTATGTGTGTGTGTGTGTTTGTGTGTTTGCTGCAGTTGGAGCGGGAGCTGGAGGTGTGTGAGAAGGAGAGCGGAGAGCTGCAGGAATACGCCAACTCTGTCCTCCAGCAGATCGCAGACTACTGCCCTGACATCCTGGAGCAGGTCGTCAATGCCCTGGAGGAGTCCTGCTGACCTCTGACCTCAGTAACAACAGACCCGGCTGAACTCTGCTCCTCAAACAACCTGTAGCTGAGCCCAGGTACCCTACCTCCATCCTCTGTGGCTGCTGGAAGGAAGCGAGGAAGCTGGAGGGCATTAAATAATCCTCCCTGAGCTCTTCTCCGTCTCCCCTCGTCCAACCTGGAACAGACTTCATGACCTTGCAGTGCTTTTGTTTTTCACGTGTCCCTCTAACATCAGACCTGCAAAGTCCAATCGATGATGTTCACAAAGTCAGACAGAGAAGTCAGTTCAGCAGCTGCAGACTGAGGTTCACTCACTCATCACACTAGTGCAGTGGCTGTTTGGAAACTTTGAACTCTCTGATACAGTTCACTCTCAATACTGCACAGAGATGCTTTACTTTGGAGATGAGTGATGCAGCTGCAGTGCCACCTGTTGGCCAAACGGCACCAAATTACTCCTGGTCACTCAGTCATACATACACATTCACCACGTGTATGCAATAGCACAAAGTGATCAGGAGACGTGACCCCTTACATACAAACAACAATAGAAATTGTGGTGTTAATCAAACAAATGATAAGCAGATATTCCCAGGATGAGTGGTTTAAGTTTTTCCTTTATGAATACAGCTTTGATGTAGAGCTGCAATTAACAACTATTTTACTATTCAATGAGTCTATTAATTATTGAAAAAAATATTGATTGATTGTTTGGTTCATAAAATGGTGTAATAATAAAACCTTTGTGTCCAGACCAACAGTCCACAACCCAAAGATCACCAGTTTACTATTATAGAGACTAAAGAAACCAGAAAAAAAATCAGAAGAGAAGCTGGAACCAGAGAGTTTGGACATTTTCTTCTTAAAAATTACTCAAATCCATTATCGAAATAGTTGGTGATTAATGTGATAGTTTGCGACTAATCGATTAATCAACTAATCGTTGCAGCTCTACGTCAGGTTTGGCTTTATTGAATCAACGTGTTGTACGTTAAAGAGCTGCTAAACTCTGGTTGGCTGCCATACGAGATCCAACTTTTTGTTTGTTTCTGAGCTGTATAAAACGATCGTTCTAGGCTAAAACATGAAGTTTGTTGCTGTAGCAGAAATCCACCTGACAGGTGTGAAGTGGATCAGATAAACAGCTGTTACCAGAGTTCTTGTTTTCTAGTTTACTATCTGACATATTCATGTCAAGTAGGAAATGGTCACGTTGGTTGGTGAAAAGTTAGAAGATTACCAGTTTTGGATTCAGGAGTGTACAGATGTTTGTCAGGGAGCGGTGCATTAAGGAGAGAAAAGAAACTGGATGAAAGAAGCGAACTTCCGCACAAAGTCTTGGAGTTTACTGCCAGCCTTCCTCTCCCCAGACGACTTCACTCACAGCAGGAATCACTTGGATCAAGCACAGTTACCTTAAATACATCTATCTCAGATATCCTATCCTCTCACCAACACTTCACGTTTAAGGTTTATTCCACGTGATGTCCGAAAGCACTTTCTGTCTTGGGAGAACCGGGAGCGAGCTACATCTAGAGGGGAGCAGAGAGGAGCTCAGAGGGGGAATAATGGAGCGATGTAGATGCTTGTCGTGTATTTTAGCAGGTGTTCGATCATCCGAACACTCTTGCCACTTTTTTAACCAAATAACATGTTGTATGTCTCTGCTGGGGGCTGTGGATCTGTCCTTGTAGTCAGGATCAGGTCGTTGCTGCAGTTTTACTGAGCTTCTGTGGCTGGGTCAGAGGCATAAGAGGGGGATCAAAGCCTGACCTTTGACACAGGTCAAAGGTCAGCTTCTAGTTACACGATCTTCTCAAATCCGGATGAGAGAGAGGAGAGAAAAAAAAAAGCTTTTATCCTTTTTTATCCTATCCTTTGTGATGTATTCGTTTTTAGATGGTTTTGCACACAACATCCACTTGTAATGAGGTATGCAATGTTTCTGTTGAGAACGTTCTAGTGGCCTTGGAGCATGCACAGATCAGTACTGGACCTACCGCAGGGATATTTACTCCTCTGTAATATTGGTGCTAAGGCATGATGTAAGAATTAATCGATCGGATCCACTGATCATTCATCCAAAGTTTCTATAGATGTTACTTAAAGCCCAACTGATCTTTAGTTTGATTGAATCACTGAAGAACACAAGTGACGCCTCCTTTTTCTTGTATCTTTTGGAATCTTCAGGGCTGGAATTTTAAATTACTAATCTACATTTACAGGAAATAGTCACTTTTCAGCAGATTTTGACTTTTTAGATCAGTTTGTAAATAACGTGATATTTAACACGTGCAGTGACTGAATACTGAATAAAGGTAATTAAGTGGAAGGTGTTGTGCATTCTTTAACAAAAAAAAATCAAGTTAAAAGCAGTGCAGTTTGTCTTGTGTCTAATTTTGTCTCAAAGACAAAATATGTGTGACAGTACTGCCATAACTCACGGAAATAAATATACGTTTTTATGTATATATATATGTATGTATATATATATATATATATATATATATATATGTATGTATATATATATATATATATATATGTATGTATGTATGTATGTATGTATGTATGTATGTATGTATGTATATATATATATATATATATATATATATATATATATATATATGTATATATATATATATATATATATATGTATATATATATGTATATATATATATATATATGTATATATATATATATATATATATATATATATATATATATGTATATATATGTATATATATATATATATATATATATATATATATATATATATATATATATATGTATATATATATATACATATATATATATGTATATATGTGTTTACTGTATGGATATGCATTGAATGTTTGCACAGAATCTTTAAGAGCAAGCTGCTCTGAACAAAATGACCATGATTTTTCGTTCTCAGCAGAAACTGAGAGAAGTGTCAAAAAAACAACTTTTGTCATATAATGTGTGAACTACAAATGTTTTCGAACCGTGACTGTGTGATGATGGGAGCATACTTTTATTGCATTTATTTCTTATTGTCTTTATAAATTTCTTTTTTTTTCCACCAGCCGGTAATGTAAATGTATTCTCCAGTGTTGTGGTTTTTTCTTTTCTTACCTGTTGTCAATAATTTTGTTGATGTCAAAGACAAACTGAAGCCTGAGGGACAGAATAATCAGTGTTTAGCCTTGGTCCAGCTGTTCTGAGGAACAGAATGTTACAGAGGCTGCATCTGTCTGGATCTTTAAAAAAAAAAAAAAAAAAGAAGTTTCTGACTTAAACCTCTAATGTGGTTAATTTTCAGTTTCAAAGTTAATTAACTGTGATCCTGAAAACCAAACCCGGCCGTGGTTTTGGAGGATGTTAGTTGGATGCTTGTTTTTGTGATTGTTGTCTCTCCTTTCACAGCTGTGTTTCAGAGAACAGAAGGCATTATTTTCGACGTGTTTTATTGCCCATACTTTGGCCTGTGTGTCCCTGCCCTTTGCCTTAATGTCTCGTCATCTCTTTTCTTAACTCATTGAGGAACACAGAGCTGATTAAAGGGGCTTCTGTCACATTCATGGTATTTACTTTCTCCTTTTGCATTTGTAGAAGAAACATACTGCCTTCTGTCTGTTCGTGTTAAGAATCAATCTGTGTAAAAGAAAAGCAAAACCAGACATATTTGTGAGTTATTTGGATTTTGTATGTATGTAAATAAATAAATTATAAGCCTTGTTTTCTTGTTAGTTTATTTTCCTTATGTGGGAATCAACACAATAATTTCAGCTGTTTTATATGTTAAGCTGTTGATTTATTTCATGTTTATAAAGATAAATAACTAAATGAAGGGCTTCTCACTAAAATATTCTTCCTAAATAAGTTTTTTTTTTCCCAAACCCTGAACATAAATTGCATGATTTAACAAACTTTAAACACTTTGAAAATATTGTTTTTCAAAATAAAAGACCCTGACTACCAGCTGGTCTCACTCACAGCTATTCAAGTTCAAATTGCCAAATGCATCAAATGGCAGAGCATAAAGAGGCCTTCAGGTGACCCCGGGTGACCTCATCCGTGGACAAAGTTGAAGCAGCCTCGAGAACAAGAGTAAGAAGAGGATTTTTATCTTCATTCCTTGTGAGCTGCAAAAAACGTGTTTTTACAGTTCATTCAGCTAAATGTTTTAAGGTAGGCTACTATACTTTATTACAATTTTGAGGTACTTGTACTTTGAGTATTTCCATGTGATACTTCATTACATTTATTTACTAGGTTTAGTTACTGTCTGGTGCTGATTTCAAATTTGACAGGAATGAATCAACTTGAATATTTTACCTATAATTCTATTAAATTGTCTTAAAAACAAATTTATACTTTGTGTGAAAGGAGTCAAATATTATGATTCAGTACTTTTACTGCTAACCAACACAAAGTATCTCAATTTGGCTCCGTACTGATAAATTAAAACAATACTCCCGTATTTAGTGATTATTAAGTTTTGGTGCCTATTTTTCCCTACATCCGACACCAAGGTGTCAGTCATTTTCTATACCTGCTTATTCCTCATTAGGGTCACATGGTCTGCTGGAGCCTATCCCAGCGCGTTACGGCGAGAGGCAGGGATACACCCCAGATGGTCGCCAGCCAATCGTGGGGCACACACACCATTCACTCACACCTACAGGTAATTTAGAGTTGCCAATTAACCTCAGCATGTTTTTGGACTGTGGGAGGAAGCTGGAGTACCTGGTGAAAACCCACGCAGACACGGGGAGAACATGCAAACTCCACACAGAAAGGTCCCAGACCCTGCGACCTTCTTGCTGTGAGGCAACAGCGCTAACCCCTGCGCCACCATGTCGCCCCACACCAAGGTGTAAATGATCAAAATTCATGTGGATCCTGCCAGACTGCATTACCCATCCACCTTAGCAGTGAGGTCATTGGCCTGGAAGTGTCTAAACCAGGAAGTATAAATAGAGTATGGGTTTATTATAAAACCTTATAATTTGTATATTTTTTATAATTACAAAATTTGGAAAAGTTCTTTCTTACGCAATACATGGTAGTAAGCTACACAGTAGTATACTACAATATAAAACAATCTATATGACTACTTTGATATGTTAAGTATATTTATTTTATAACTCCTCTGTACTTTTACTTAACATGTTCAATTCAGGACTTTTACTCATCAAGTATGTCTACTTTACAGAAGGATCTGAGTACTTTGTCTACTGCTGCTCATAAAGTTGCTTACAAATAAAAGACAATACAGATTTGCCATTTTTATTCATAAATATCACTACTGTATGAATATAAAACAATCTTAAATTACTGTTTTTTTAAACAAATACTCTTGATGCTATTGTTGGAAGCTCCTCAGGAGAAAACCACTGACGAACAGTTTAAGATATTGCATATAGCCTTGGCAGCTGTTACTGTAATTACTATGCCTTACTGTAGTTGTGTAGATGACAGAGTAGCATACTGGAACATCTCATACATACTTATTTCCTCAGGAATATGAAACAGAGCTGACTATACATTTAGGTAAACAAAGAAAGACAGGAGTGATCCACCCACTTCAATTTGAAGTACAATTTTGTCAACAGTCATTCAATACAAAAAATATCGGTTACATAAGTAAAAAATACATCAGCCAAAAAAAAAAAAAATTCTATCAAAACTTCAATCCAAGGTACTCCAGCCTTTCTGTGAAGAGTTAAAATGCAGAGCTATTATTTTTGCAACAAGATTCCTTTCTTAAAATATCAAAATCTCCATTGGTATTTGAGTCATAAAAATATGCAATGTCATCTAGTATTCAGCGATAGGCACTCCTGTGTTGGATGGGTGAGGTAGCTAGATAGTAAGAACTGTACACAGGCTGAGATTAAACTGAAACAACATTGAAACAGGAGCAGAGTACTGCAGCGGAGATGAACAATATTCCAGTGATCAGTGCTGATTCCTTGTTTTTAGTCACAGTATAGAAGGTAAAATTAAGAATGGACACAGGCAGGCCCTCTCCATACCACACAACCTCATGAGACTCTCCAGGGTACACATCAAGTATCAGGAACGGGATAACGTCTAACATCTCGCCCTATGTAGTCCAACATGCATCAATCAGCATGTAAAAACAGTTGATTTTAAACATTATCAGAGGCCACACTGTGTTCGTTTTCGTCAATATCGCATTTTTCAATAAAAAGTGTGCTTCCATCAATTTCTCTCAAAATCCTGCTTCAGATGTGTAGTTGCGGGGTTCTGGCTGTAGCACAGGTAGAACTCAGGATTTAGAGAGAAATTAAAAGCTCACACAGACTTTAAGTGTTGTTGACTGCTCCAGAAATAATTGTGATAAATAATGTTGGAATTTTTAGACCATTTAAGCCACTGATATAAAATACTAATGCAAGAACACGTTTTTCAAGAGCAATGAAAATCAAACTAGGTTAGCTTTTGTATTAAACTAAAAGTCAATGCAAAGACATGCATAGATGCAAATTGTCCTTTTTTTCTCTAAATGCTGCACCTTTTTATGTCAACAGTTATTTGTTTTGTTGTATATTTTACGATTTGTCACTTTAGTATTTATTGTTGCAGGTATGAAAAAAATATTGAAAATTATGCAATATTGAAGAAAGTGAACACAGTGTTACCTCAGCTTTAAACTCAGCCACTGTTATATGACTGATTCATGTCAGGGTGAAATGAGGAGTTTCATAGAGCTGCAAAGATGAATTGATTAGTTACTAACCATCACATTAATCATCCACTATTTTGATAATCAAATTGAGTCATTTTAAGAAGAAAATGTCCAAATTCTCTGGTTCAGCTTCTCGTCTCTGATTATTTTCTGGTTTCTATACTAGTAAACTGATGATCTTTGAGTTGTGGACAAAAAACAGAAATTCTCGTGTGAATCTTACGCTTTTGGAAACAGTGATGAACATTTTATGAACCAAACGACCAAATGATCAATCACTTCTATAAATGATAAATGAATTGATTGTTGACTGAATTAATTGATCAGAACAGTTGGTAGTTGCAGCTCTAGTGTTTTGTGATTTTTTTGTGCTAACTGGTTTCTGTTTGTCCCGTGCTGACTACAGGAAGAGCCGGGGATGTTTCTGCATCAGTTAATCAAACCTAATCAATCAAATCAAAGTGTGGAGCCTGTAGAGCCTCATGTGAGATTCATGGGGAGAGTTTCACCTCACTCGCTCGCTCTCAGTCATCTGCCACAGTCCCAGGTTCAACACTTTAAGGCACGGCAGCTGCGTTATCCTCTCCAGACCCCTCTTGGTGATCTTAGTACAACCGTACAGGTCGATCCCTGTCAGCTGGGTCAAGTGATCCGCGATCAGCTCCAGTCCCTTGTCCGTGATCCGTACGCACTGTCCGATGTTGAGGGTTTTCAGTTCGTGCATCTGACGCACCATCCTGTTGATGCCGTCGTCACTGATGTGACAGGAGCACAGGGACAGGGACTTGAGCTGGTACAG
The DNA here is from genome assembly GCA_030544235.1 of Lepturacanthus savala. NCBI lineage: Eukaryota > Metazoa > Chordata > Actinopteri > Scombriformes > Trichiuridae > Lepturacanthus > Lepturacanthus savala. Next base: position 5,056,232 of record CM060465.1, read on the forward strand.
GCCCTGGGCAATGTAGGCCAGGCTCTGGTCTCCGATCTTGTCGCAGAAGGAGACGTCGAGTCCTGAGAGTCGCAGGGACCCCATGGCCAGGTGCATGATGCCTGTGTCGCTGATGTTGTCGCAGGAGCGCAGGTTCAGGCTGCATAGGTGGGTCATGTGTGACAGGTGGATCATCCCTGCATCCGAGATCCCCCCGCAGAAGCTGAGGTTCAGCACTTTGAGTTTGTTCAGGCCCTTGGAGACGTGTTTGAGGGACAGGTCGGTGAGCTTCTGGCAATCCTGCAGGGTCAGCTTCTCCAGGGACAGGCAGCCCTCAGCAGCGCTGCGGGTCATCCCGGACAGGTGACCGATGCCCACGTCCGACACGTGCCTGCAGCTACGCAAGTTGAGGCTCTTCAGCCCGTGTAAGCCCCAGGCGACGAGCAGCAGGCCGGTGTTGGTGATGTTGCTGCAGCCGCCGAGCTCCAGCACCTCCAGGTTCTTCAGGTACTGCGCGATCCGGCCCAGGCTGGAGTCCGTGATCTGTTTGCAGAGGCTGAGGTTCAGCACTCGCAGGGACGGGATGTCCTGCACGAAGGCATGTCCCAGCCCGTTGTCCGTGAGGTTGAAGCAGCCGCACAGGTTCAGGCTCTCGATGTGCGGCATCCCCTGGATCACGTAGCTTAGACTCCGCCTCAGGCTGAGGATCTGCACCTTCTTGATGCCGCGGGTCTGCAGGCTGGGGAACAGGGACGGGTTGGCTCTCCGCAGGTGCAGCTTGGCTTCCACCCCCCTCCACACCGACTTGTGGTAGGATGCGTCTCGCCAGGCCGCGCACACCTGCGCTATCCTCCCTTTGTCTTTGACGTCCAGGTAGCTGAAAATGATGGCCAGGATCTCCGGGAAAAGGCACGAAATATGCGTCTCCATCTCAAACATGCTGCCAGCGGGTTTCTGGTTCTGTCGTGAAGCTCCGCAGGAACTCTGCACAAGTTGCTGCTAGCTAACCTCAGCTAGCATGCGGCTAGGCTAGGCAGCTAAGTGTGTTAAATACAGCCATCCCACCGCAGCCAGCTCCCGGTGAACCACCGACACAACACCGGGGGAAGCGACCTTAACGGTGCCGGTGTAAAGTGACACCGTGGAATCAGAAGCAGGAAACTCTGAACAGCGAGAGTCGCGATGTTAGCTCACAAGCTATGCTAACGCTACCGAGCTAACTCGGTTAGCATTGGAGCTAACTGCCGTTTAGCATTAGAGTTCGCTGTTTAAACTTGTTTAGCTTCCTCAGAATAACTTATTCTTTACTCCAACTCATCTCGACGCTTCGTTGGAAACTTGTTCTATTGCTAGAATCCTGTAGCAGCGTTCGAATAAAGGTAAATACAGATTAATAAAGACTTTATATGAAGCAGCTGCTGAAGCTTTTCAGCATCACAGAGCTCCACAAATGAATAAAACAACTACAGCAGCATCGAGGTCAGAGCGAGCGGCGAGGGGGCGACACGTAGTGGAGGAGAGGGGTACTGCAGCTTAAACAAGTTCTGTGTGTGTGTGTGTGTGTGTGTGTGTGTGTATAGTTTGATATATTTATTACATGTAAATATTGGTATTATTTACTGTATCATTTTGTAGTTTCTATTTGATAGTGTCATATTTGTCTTAACCCCTGGGCCCAGTTGTGTAGAAATAGCCTGATTAGATTTGGGCTATCAGATTGAATTAAAATAAGAACATACTAATGTACAAAAATATTTGGTATGTTTATAATTGTACTGGTTTGTTTAACCAACAAAGTCAATAAAGTAGATGTTGGGTAACAAAGAAAGGTCTCAACATAGTTTTATATGTGTCCCCTCAGTTTATTCTTTCATCAGATGATTCAGGGGAAGCTGCTCTTTCTTTCTGCTGCCATCCTCCATTAGCTTTGTGTGAGAATACCAAGTTTAAAAGTTAAAAAAAATCAGTTAAAAAAAACACCCAGTGGGAAAAAAAAGATTCAGTGTTAATCAGTGTATTAGGTATATTAAGGTATATTAAGGTGTTTTTGGGCTCCATGTGAGGTTTGGTGCAAATACACATGATTCCTGTTGTTAGCAGTCAATTGTGATATCTAAACCAGTCTAGAGTTCTGGTAATCCAGATGTAGAAATCTTGAAAGGTTTGTATCTGGATCACCCTGATCCAGATACAAACCTTCTTGTTGTACATTGGATTATATAGAATAATATACCAAATTAAATGATTATATATAAATCTAACACCTTTAATCTGTATGTGTCAGCCAATAGAGGGTGCTGGAGCACCATCCACTGTCCATCCACTTGAAAAGAGTACAATACAGACATTCCAAATATATTTTAAAACATGCAAGATCAGTAGCATAGGTCCACAATATGATTCCAATGTATAATCTGCAATAAAATACAAAACAAAAAATATAATTATTATATCATTCTAAATGACCAGTGTACACACTAATCACTGCTGTTCACTTTAGATTTAAATTCAAACATGAGTTTACTGAATTTATTTTTGAGTGGAGAACACACCAGTTTGTACAAATGTAAGTACAGTTTCCTTTAAATATGAATCCTTCAAAAAAGTGTTGCGTTTTTAATTTTTTAAATTGCTAAATACCAAAATATGTGTGTGCCCCACAATAAACTGCCAACCTGTCTGGGGTCCTGCCTCTCACCTGTAATGTATTGGGATTGGCTGCAACAGACCTGCAACAGTGTGTGTGTGTGTGTGTGTGTGTGTGTGTGTGTGTGTGTGTGTGTGTGTGTGTGTGTGTGTGTGTGTGTGTGTGTGTGTGTGTGTGTGTGTGTGTGTGTGTGAGTGGACAAACCGTATCGTCATTGATATAAGATTGTTTTTTTTAGAGAATAAAATTAGTTGAAAGAGGTTTGTTCTAATATCAGTGTGGTATTCAATCAGTGAAGTCATCAATTTAGTGATAAAACAGGTGTGAATCAGGTGGTTGAAGGATGAAGTCAGTACTTGTTAAAGATGCATGTCTCTTTGAAAGCCTGAAGAAAATGGGTCATTCAAGAGATTGTTCAGAAGAACAGTGTACTTTGATTAAAAAGTTGATTGGAGAGGGGAAAATTTATAGAGGTGCAAAAAATTATAGGATGTTCAGCTAAAATGATCCAATCCCTTAAAACGGAGAACATACAGAGACGTATCAGAAAATGTAAGAAAACCATCAGAATGGATGTAAAAATAATCAGAATGGTAAAGACTCAGCCAATGATCACCACAAAGTCCCATCAACTGGCCTAAAGAGACATGGAGGAACATGTTGTGGACTGAGGAGAGTAAATAGTTCTTTTTGGGTCTAAGGGCTGCAGACAGTTAATGAGACGACCCCAAACTCTGAATTGAAGCTACCGTTCAGTCTGAAGACAGTGAAGATGGTGCTGCAGCATCATGATATGAGGATGTTCCTCTACTATGGTGTCAGGACTATTTATCACATACCAGGGACCATGGATCAGTTTGCATATATCAGAATACTTGAAGAGGTCATGTTGTCTTATACTGAAGAAGAAATGTCCTTGAAATGTGAGTTTCAACACGGCAACAACCCCAAACACACCAGTAAACCAGCAAAATCCTGGTTCTAAACCAATAAACCTAAAGTTATGGAGTGGCCAATCCAATCCCTGGACCTTAATCCAATCAAGAACTAGTGGGGTGACATCAAAATACTGTTTCTGAAGCAAAACTAGTGTAATAAAAGCTTAAAGGTTCCACTAATTGTTGATTCTAAGCTGCACAGATGTGAAGCAGTTATAAAAAAAACTCATACAACTAAATATTAGTTTAGTGATTCACAGGATTGACAATAAAGTTGTACAAAATAGTTTTGAGTTTGTAAAGTAAACCGCAGACACTGATATTTTTTTTAAACACGCCCTGTTGTGCCTCTGTGATACCAAATAAAACCTTTGGTTTTATTTAACCTCACACAGAGCACCAGAATAAAGGTTCTGCCAGCCTCTCTCGTGGCACACATGAAAGGAGTAGTGTCTACAGTACTTTGACTCCACGGGTCGTCAGATTATCTTGTGTTTTGCCCTAATTGTTCAGATGGAATTGAATATTGGAAAGAATCAATAATTATTTTAAATAATTATTTATTAATTTAAAATTAGAGTTAAATTATTAAGTTCTAGAGTTTGGAGAACCACCTCTCACTTGAGAGGAAAAGAGTCTCCGATCTCTGATTCAGTCTCATGAATTGTATTTAACTATTAATTTGGATGTCTGATTAACAATTAACTTAATAATAGAAACCAGGGTCATCATAATAATAGCTATTAATAATTGAAGGATTCAGAGTTCTAAAGTAGAGGTTGGTATAATTCATTATTGTACAAAATTAAAGAGGCAGCATGTATTACTCAAAAGCATTTATTCACAAAAATACAAAAGTAATAAAAACACACAATAACAATGTAAACTAAATGGGTCTATATACATGTGAATTTGTGTCGGTATGTATGTATGTGTGTGCGTGCTTGCATACATGTGGGAACTACAAAGATGGCTGCCATGATGGCTGTTCTTTGTGCTCAGGCTGTGTGGTCAGGTCTGTTGAAACAACGACAAAATGGCTGACTATGTCAATGTATGTATGTATGTGTGTGTGTGTGCAGGCTTAACATCACTTTGTGTGTATTCAAGGTGTCATAGAAAGGTTAGTATCATGCAGGTTGGGACACTAACATCAAATGAAACCTTCTTACAAGCCTAAACAGATCTGGAGTAGATCCGTCATGTAGGTCATGTTGCTCTTTGTTAATCCTTGTTTCTGGTTGTAGAACCAGACCTGAGTTTCTTCAGTGGTGCTCGCTGAATGTTGTTGAGTCCTTGTTCACTTGCAAGTCCATGAGACACTGAAAGCAGCTGGATAATCCCTTGATAGCGGAGAAGCTGCTGAAGAGGGAGAGATGAAAAATAGGAAGGAAGGAGGAGAGAGAAGATCAGGAAGAACCAGGTAAGAAAATAAACATAGAATAGTGGCAGTAAAACAGCAACTGTTAAACTAAGAAAAACATTCCATTTACAAGGTGAATGTGTGGAAATGAAATTGCATTAAAATGTGACACAGTGAAATTGTTCTCACCTGACTGGGCAGCTCTCAGGGCGCTCAGCACCTAAACCCCTGATCCTAGAATCACGTCTGGCTTCAGCAGTAGCAGCTTATCTAAGTTACCTAAACGTAGCACTAGCAAGCTGGACCAGCTAGCTAACATTAGAGAAAACCAAGATTATTAATGTAATGACAGGCGAACACAACTATTAACTAGCAGAGCCAATAGATCGACTTGGCAGCATCTACGATCATCAGCTGATCTCCCCCTGAGGGAACTGCTGTGTGCACCAAGCTGTGAACTCTAGTCATTAGTGTCGATGTGTTGATTATAGCCTGTGTGTGTGTGTGTGTGTATGTGTGATTGCAGGAGAGCAATCACACACAACTATAACAACAGATATCTGGTACCTATAGTTCTTTGGTCCCCTACCACTACTACAAATGTTGCTGGTTTTGGTAAAGGTGACAATTGGGTAATAAAATTCTGTGCATACTTAAAATTAGTCATCGTTTGTCTTATTTATGTCTCATACACTTTTTTATGTAAAAGAATTTGATGATATATTGGTCTATTAAAATGCAGGAAATTAAATGTGAGATGCTCAAAGTTTCCCCTGCTGATTTATACAGAAAAGAGTAATCCTAAATTTCGAAAATTACATTTTCTGAAATGAAAGGAATAAAACACAGACACAAAAAGGAATCAGGGTTAAATTGTCTTTATTTTGTAATGTAGACCTTATTGTATTTCTTTTTTATTATTTGGAAAACCTGAGCATCTGTTTTACTTTGCATAATGTGTGTGATGGGAGCCCAAGTTCCATCCGTTCAATTATTGACTACATGTTAGTGCCACTATAAATACCACATGCAGTGTGTATAATGATGCTGTGTCAGGCATCATTCATTTTATTTTGGACATTGAAGCAAACGAGCAGTTTTCCTGTCGTTAACAGCCCAAGAGAAAACCACTAAACTCTAAAAACTACAGTGAAGTACGCAACGGTCAGAGTGAATCATGTGTTGTTCATCAAGCCACAGACTTCAGGCGCTGCAGTTTGTGGAGACAGAGAATATGTCTTTTGGATTTTCAATGGGAACGACCAAATTCCATAAACTCCATATTGTGTTCCACTCAGAATCTCCCACTGAGGTCAGACTTAGACTGTCAGTCTGTATAGAACAACATCTGAAGCTCCAACTGGACTGTTCACTCCATAGTTACTGAAATACTTAAGACTTTTTACTTAAGTAGAAGTACTAATACAGCAATGTAAATGGACATGAGTAGTATGAGCTTGATGTAATAAAAGTATTGCAGTAAAAGTACATATGAGTTTGGTATAGTTGTATTGGTCTGGTTTCTTCCCACCATCAGCGGTCGTCAATGACCTTTGACCTCTGGTAAAAGATATGGTTGCTGGGTGCTGCACTGCGGCAGCACACTGCTATCATGTCTAAATGCAGAGGCTTAATGTCTCCATAGTGATCAATGATGATCAATGAAGTACTTCTTCTTTCTCCTATTTTAAGGACAGTGGTTGAGTAGATGTACTTAGTTACTTTTACCTCTGGTTACTCGCTCCAGGAGAACTGAAGAGAATTATGAGTCTTTGAAAGAAGAAACAATTATTATTAATGAATTAATGAAGTGCTGACTGCTGGTGTAGCTGTGTGGGTGGTCTGGGTCAGAGGTCAGTTTCTTGCCACCATGGACCTGCAGAGATCAGCTGTTTAAAGTTATGATGGTTAATAATCCAGAGTTTTGCTACAAGATCCTTCAGTGGCAAAAAGTGGCAGTTAGTTAGTTTTTTTCTTCATTTTGATCAATTTAATTAAGTTTATTAAAACAAAAATGCTAGGTTCAAAAGTTCAAAATATGAGATAAAAAGACAAAGATATGGGATAATAAAGGTTTCAAATAGATAAACAGACAACAATATGAGATAAAAATTTAAAAAATTAAAGATATTCAAGTTTCTTTACTTTCCCACTAAGTGAAATTTAGTTGCAGCAAGGTATTAAAAAGAATATAAAGATATGTTCAATCTTGCATTCGATCCATACTACAAAAACACAGCGACAACAATACAACACGATACAGTACAGAATAAGAATAGTAAGATCACTTCATATGGAAGAAGAAAGGAAAAAACAAAATAAAAAAGCGAGGATGGGAAATTTCAATATGGTAAAATGGAGAAAGTGCTTAGTGCAAAATATATTAGTTTTAATTGTGCAAATTAAGTTATCAGTCCTTTGTTTTCCTTTAAAAAGAAGAAAACCTTATTTGAAATAGGGAATTAAATAAAAGGTTCTGAAATTAGTGTTAAATGATTGTAAAAAACAATGTAATCTGTTTTTTTTATTAAAAAACATCTCATCTCAGTTCTGTGATGTCACAGGTGACCAACAGAGGGCAGTGCTGCTCCAACCAAACAACCAATAACAAGAAAAGCAGCTCTCACTTAATAACTCTACATTGGTTATCATCATTTTCTATCTGTAACTGGAGTCAGTTCCTGAAATGAAAATATCATTATTCTTTATTGTGCAGAAAATTAGACAAAAGTATATGAGCAGTGGTGAGCGGGAATCTGGCTGCACAAAGAGAGGAAGACATGAGAGTGTTTGGTACAGTGGAGAGGAAACTAAAGCCAGAGACGACGATGGTGTGATTCCCCTCCTCTGCTGCTTCCCCTGTGGCTGGACTTGTCTCTGCTAATGACCCTGTCTGCTGCCTCACACAGACAGATGGTGAATTAACTCCAATTAGCCCGCTCTCACCAGATCCCCCCCTGACAGCTCACCACACACACACACACACACACACACACACACACACACACACACACACACACACACACACACACACACACACACACACACACACACACACACACTTTTTCACACACTTCTTTAGAAAAATGATGAGCACAAATAGACAGTAGTGGAAAGTACGTATATTCAAGTACTACACTTGAGTACAATTTTGAGGTATGTTTGCTTGAGTATTTACATTAGTATTTACTTTTCAGATGCAGATTTTAATAATTTACACTAAATCAATTAGAGCTACAACTAATGATTGTTTTGATAATCAGTCAATCTCAACTATTGAAACGATTAATCAATTAGTTGTTTAGTTCATAAAATGGTATAAAATGGTAATCAGTGTTTTCCAGAGGATTCAACCTAAAATGTCCTTTTTGTCCACAACCCAAAGATCATCAGTTTACTATTATAGAAGACTAAAGAATTTGGACATTTTCTTCTTAAAATTAATGTTATTAGTTAAATTAATATATTAGTGCAATATTATGATGTAGTACTTTTACTATTAAATCTAGTACTACTATAATCTACACAATGTATCTCAAATTGATTCCACACTGATAAATTAAAACATTTAAATACTCTCAGGTATTTAGAGATTAAAAACAAGTACCGTATTTTCTGGACTATAAGTCGCTCCGGAATACAAGTCGCACCAGCCATAAAATGCATAATAAAGAAGGAAAAAACATATATAAGTCGCACTGGAGTATAAGTCGCATTTTGGGGGAAATTTCTGTTGTGAAGCAGAGGTAATTAGGGGCAATTGATTGTTTATCCAGTGGGTGTCGCTGTGTGATCATTGTGGCAAGAAGGTTTACTGAAGAAGAGTGAAGTTTCCGCGCATGCGCGAGTTGTCGTTCTCCCCGGGACTGGAAGGAATGGATTGTTGTTGTCTCGATAAAAAGTGAAACTCAACATCTGCGTTTGTGTCCTTTGTTTTGACAAGTTACCACAATTTATTTGATAAACTCCAACACCAAGAACAGACATTTAAAATTTAAATGACAAACAATTTAATAAAAATAGAATAGAGGCAACAACAGGCTGAACGCTATGTTTACGTTACATAACACAACTGAGAACGTGCCTGGTGTTCTATACTAAACTTGAAAATTATTAACTAAAGGCAAAGGACGAAACGGGACATGTAGCTTCATTAAAACGTGTTCATCACTCTTCTTCTTTTATTCACTCATCACATAAATGTATACAATGCTTGGCATGTACTTGGGACGTGCGCCTCCTAGTGGCCTGGTGTAATTGCAGTAATGGAATACCAAATGAATACACAACATATTCCCCCTCTCTTAAGAAGCTTACTCCCCACCAAAACATGATGCCTATAACTCAGGCATCAGCATTGCAGTAATAATTCAAAACTCAGTAGAGCAATAACTCAAGTGCCATCTTATCAGAATCAACACAACATTTCACCTTATAAAAATGTTACACTGATAACCCACAGTTTCTGTCACATCACACTTTGCCTATGAACTGAGCAAAAATATCTTTAACCTGATAACTCAAAACAGGCCTTAATCACAACAGGCATATATGAATCAAACAGAAGCAGTTTGCACATAAACAGTATCTTTTTTTCAGAAGTCAACAACAGTTTTGTATTTTTTTTTCTCTCCTTACACCTTACAGTCCATTAGAACACTTAGTCCTAATGTTCGTATTCCTGAAGCCAAGCAGGCTCATGCCTCACTCTCACAGGTCAGTCCATGACCCCAGCTCCAACTGGTTGTTGGGGCACCTCCGGTGCCTGGGCCGGCTCCGGCACAGGAGCAGAACATGTCCCTGGTTCAGGGTCAGCCTCCCTGTCTGTTTCAGTCTCAGGGACCAAGGAGAGGTGAGAGGCGTTCCATATACGCCCATCCTCTAGGACAAAGGCACTTGAACCAGCTTTGCGTATCACACGGTTAGGTGTCTGAAACTTAGACAGTCCCTTTTTCACATGGAAAGGTTTCTTCACTCTGACTAGACTCCCCTCTTTGATCTTTGGCACCCGTGCTCCCCTTTTCTCATCCGTGTAGATTTTTGACGCCTCCTGTTTGGCGGCAACTCGACTGCGTAGTTGCTCCTCTGGTAATGGATCAGGTTTGCGAGCAGGGCCAACATTCACTTTGGTGCGCATCGGTCGGTTGAACATAAGTTCATGTGGGGAAACCCCTGTGGTGCTATGTGGGGTAGCACGGTAAGTAAGTAAAAAGTCCTGTACGAATGGCTTCCATGGCCTTTTCTCTTGTTCGGCAGAAAGCAATGTCTCTTTGAGAACACGGTTCAAGCGTTCGACAGCTCCATTAGATTGTGGGTAATAGAGCGACACTTTCCTGTGTTTAATGTCTCTTGCTGTAACATACTCTGCAAACTCGCTGGAGGTAAATTGAGGTCTATTGTCACTCACCAATTCTGTAGGATTCCCAAACCAGGCAAACACGGTAGACAGGAAGGAAGTGACTGTAGTAGTGGTGGCATCAGGAGTGAAAGCGACCTCCGGCCACTTTGTGTAGTAGTCAACCAGTGTCAGTGCAAAGCGTCAATCCCAGCTAGCTGACTCGAACGGTCCCACAATGTCTACGCCCACTTTCTGCCACGGAGCATCAGGGAGTGGTATTGGCTGTAGAGGGGTGGCATGCGTCTTGGCACTTTTGTCGTTCAGCTGACATGATCCACATGCACGGACAGCCTCCTGCACACACATGTCCATGCCAGGCCACCAGTATAAGTCCCGCAACATCTGTTTAGTGCGGACAACCCCCTGGTGTGTCTCATGTGCCAAGCTTACCAGCTGCTTTCTCAAGGCAACTGGCACCAGTCGCCGGTGAGAGCCCCTGTAGATGACCATTTCTTGGATTGACAATTCATCTCTTGCAGCGAAGTATGGTTTGAGCTCATCTGGTAGAGACTTTGCTGTCTTAGGCCAGCCTCTGTGTATCTGTGCTCTGAGAGCTGTGAGCTCCGGGCACGCCTCACATGCCTCTGTAAACTCTCTCACTGAAAGAGCTTTCAGTTCTGCATCCAACAGAGCAACCAGTTCTGGCTCCGTCACTGCCTCTGTATCCTCTTCTGCTGGAAGAGGTAGACGGGAGAAACAGTCAGCAAACTGGTTTTGTGAGCCAGGTCGGTACTGCATATCGTATGTGAAGCACAGCAGTCTGGCAGACCAACGCGCAATGCGCATTCCTGCGCGGCCCAGGCCTTTTGTTGCGAGCAGTGTGGTCAAGGCCTGGTGGTCTGTGCGCAGTGTGAATCTAGTACCCCATAAGAAAGACCTCCATTTTTCAACTGCCCACACACAGGCCAGTGCCTCTTTCTCTACAATAGAGTACTTGTGTTCTGCAAGGTTAAGTGTGCGTGAGGCACATGCAACTGTACGCTCTGTTCCATCTGGGTGTAGTTGTGTTAGTACCACCCCCACGCCATAATCCGATGCGTCGGGTGACACAAAGGTGGAAAGGCTGGGGTCGAAGACAGACAGCGCTGGGCTGTTCACAATGCGGTCCTTAACCGCCTCAAAGCTCTCCTGAGCTGCTGAAGTCCACTGGAACGTGTCCTCACGCAAGCATGTGTGCATAGACTCCACGAACGATGCATAGTTGTGCACGAACTTCTGATACCATGCTGTAAGCCCCAAGAATGAGCGCCGGAGCCTCTGTGATGGCTCTGACATGCTCTGTGAGTGGTTGCAGGCCCTGGGTGGAGATCATGTGCCCAAGGAATCGCAGGCTGATCTGGTTAAACTGGCATTTTTCATTGTTTAGCTGGAGACCGGCTTCCTTGATCGCGGCGAGCACCTTTTGCAGATTGCGGTCGTGTACTTCCTTGACCTTTCCGTACACAATGATATCATCGAGGTAGTACTGGACCCCCTCGAGGCCTTTCAGTACGAGCAACATCATCTTGGAGAACGCACTTGGAGCTGAGCACAGCCCATATGGTACTCTTTTGAATCTAAACAGTCCATCGTGCGTTATGAATGCAGTTAAGTCTCGGCTCTCCTCTGCCAAGAGCACCTGATGATAGGCATTAGCAATGTCTATGGTGGAAAACACTGTAGCGCCACTCATCTTGGAGAACAAATCATCCATGTGAGGAAGCGGAAAACTGTACATTACTATGGCCTTGTTAGGCTCACGCAAGTCCACACACAGCCTCACCGCACCGTTCTTCCGTAGCGTGACAACAATGGGTGAGACACATGGCGATGCATCAATTCTCTCTATCACGTCTCCTCAGCTTCTGTTGAATGGGCTGTACAGCATCGTTGCCCTCCTTCACTTTCACATGGTGGACAAAACCCTTAGCTAAGCCCAGTTTCACCCCCGTCACTGGTCCAGCATTGACCTCTGTCACTGGAGCCGCTGGTGAGAGCACAGTATTGCCTACAATGGAAAGTCTCAGTGCCCTGAATAAGTCCATCCCTAAGACAGCGGTACCTGTCTTTTTCACAACGTATAGTGTAGCTGGTACTGTAGCATTAGCATGCTGCACTGTAGCTGATAGGCAGCCTAGTACTGGGATATCTGACTTTGTATATGACACTAACTTAACCTCTGGTTCAGTCAGGGGCACATCGCTGAAATGTTCTCTGTAGACAGGTTCAGTGATAATGGACACCCGTATCTACCCGTATCTACCACTAGTTCAACTGGACAAGAACTTGCTTTTGCATTAATAGTCACTTTACAGGTTATTTTCTGGGCAGGCTGAGTTGAGTTAATTCCCAGCACAGTAACTACATCCACCTTTTTAGCTGGCTTTTCCATGGATTTATCAGAAGACTTACAGACTTTGGCAAAATGTCCCACTTGCATTTACTTGCGTTGCATTTACGGCAGGTCACTTTCAGCGCAGGGCAGTCTGGAGCATTAGCCAGATGAGTGGACGACCCACACCTAAAACAGCGTCGTTCCTGTCTTGGCGAGGCTGTGGCGTTAGCCGAAGCAGAAGAGTTGTCTTTCCCTCTCTTTTTGAATGGACGTTTAGACTTCGCCGTCACAGCTTGCACAGTAGCCTGAGACTCTGGACCTAAAGTCCGCGCATATCCGATGGCAGATTCCACTTGACATGCAACTTTCAATGTTTTCCCTAGTGTTAAATTTGCATCACTTTGAACTAGCAGTTTCTCGCGCACTTTAGCGCAGCTTGCATGCTCGATTATCTGATCACGTATCATTTCATCAGTGTTACCTTCAAAACCGCACGTTGTAGCAAGCTCGCGAAGGGCGGCAACATACTCTGTAATGGACTCCTGTGGTTTCTGGCTTCTTTGCCTGAACTTGTGACGTTCCACCACGACGTTTATTTGAGGAATGAAATGTCCACGAAGTGCTGTCATTGCTTCATCGTAGGTCGTACCGGCATCTGCAAGTGTGTAAAACACACGCTGTCCCTCTGTACCCAGACAATGTAAAAGGAGTGCACGTATCCTCGTGTCTGGCCAGTCGTCCCCCTCTGCATGAATTGCTAGCAGATAGTTCTGGAATATTTTCCAGAACTATCTGCACTATCGGCACTGTATTCGCCATCCTCGTTGCCAATTTGTTCTATACTAAACTTGAAAATTATTAACTAAAGGCAAAGGACGAACATGACATGTAGCTTCATTAAAACGTGTTCATCACTCTTCTTCTTTTATTCACTCATCACATAAATGTATACAATGCTTGGCATGTACTTGGGACGTGCGCCTCCTAGTGGCCTGGTGTAATTGCAGTAATGGAATACCAAATGAATACACAACACCTGGTATGTTAACACAACATATTAAGAGTTATTCTGATAACTATAGCATCAATAACATGCTAAGAAGTTTACCAAAACCATCCATGTCATTCCAAATACCTGCTAACTAAAATCCCATGAAGACGCGGCGCTTCCTCTTCTACGTCGCTGACGTCAGACGTCATATTTTACTATTTGCAGCTTGTGATCTGCAGAATATGATTTTCTTTTCGGTGCCCTTTTTGTTCAGCCCTTCTCAGTTGTTTTTAAAAGTTACCGCCAATGTTGAAATTATCAGCACAAGCCTAGAGCGCCCTCTGGAGGTTTAGTGTGAAAATAACGTGTATGTGAAATGATACCGGTAATAATGTGTTAATAATTTCACACATAAATCGCTCCAGTATAGTATAAGACACACCCCCGGACAAACTGAAAAAAAATGCGACTTATAGTCTGGAAAATACGGTAGTATAATACACTGTAATATACTGTATACTGTAATATACTATAACATAGTCTGTATGCTGAGACAATTAGCTGATAATACTTATCTGCTTCTAATTAAAATCAATCAATTCAGGACTTTTACTTAGTGAGTTATTGAAACAATAGTATTCCTACTTTTATTTAAAGTGAAAGGTTTTGGATATTTTAAGAAGTAAACATGTCCAAAAAATCTAAATCATCATCCTACTGTTTATCTGCCTGGCTCTTTGCTGTAACTTCCTGCCTCTATGTGACACGGATGACCAGTTGGGACATTACATTGCATTTAGTGCTGACTAAATTAAAACCATTATGGAATTGATTAAAAAAATTCCAAAACATTACATTGTCTTAACAAACACTACGATTCATAACCCATCTCTCACACTTTAAGTAATGTATCCGAGTACTTCAACCATTGCAGACTGGACTTCCTCCTGTGACTGTGATCTCCTGTCATTGTGTTCAGTTAGTAGCTGAGACCAGATGTCATTCATACAGTACGCAAGCTTTCAGTCACTGAACTCACATGCTGTATCAAAGAAAGTGTGTGTGTGTGTGTGTGGGTGTGTGTGTGTGCGTGCATGGGCTGGCATGTCACTTCAGAAGTGTCACACTGAGGAAAATAAACTGTGCTTAACAGGTGTTTATCTCTGCTACTAAAAGTCCTCAATCAGGGAGTGTGACAGGGAGGTCCTCAGTGACCTCTGACCTCTTCTATAAACAAGGTCGGCAGGTGCTCAGTGCAGGGCAGAGGTCAGGAGGTCAGCTACTATGTGAGCTGGACTAAAGGACATCCAACACACAGGGAGCAACACACTAGTAATGCAGTAACATCGTAGTCTGTAAGCTTCTCTATCTGAAAAGTGTGTGTGTGTGTGTGTGTGTGTGTGTGTGTGTGTGTGTGTGTGTGTGTGTGTGTGTGCGTGTGTATGTGTGTGTATGTGTGTTTGAGCAGATTGCTGTAATCCCTTTAAATCTCTTTAGCTGCCCTGATCCATACCTCGGAGCATGGGGCAGTACGGACAGCAGCTGCCTATGAAGGATGTGTGACCCTGGCAGCGCAGAGGGTATGAAGAGCGTTGTAACACCACCTGACCTCTGACCTCTGACCTCAGCTGGGAAGATGTCACACACTAGAGTAAACCTATCATTCTGTATAAACCCTCTAAGTCTAACTCTCTCGTGCGAGTCTGTGTCACTGAATCATGTCAAGAAACAAAGAGGTAGGGAAATAGTAAGGAAGAGACAAGTTTGGGATGGTTGAATCTTCAGCTTTGGGAAACAGTGATTGACATTTTACATCATTTTATGAACCAAACAACTAATTGATTAATTATTTCAATATTCTATAGATTAATCAACTATCAGAATTATTTACTATTAATTAAATACTGTGTATTTTTATGTCATGATAACTACATTTTGTTGGGCGATAAATTGTTTTGTCATATTGTATAATTCATCACTTTAGTAATTATTGTGGCAAGTAAGAAAAAATACATTTATTGAAAAATAAGAATATTGAAGAATAATAATACTATTGTAATATTGAAGAAAGTGAACACAGTGTTACCTCAGCTTTAAACTCAGCCAGTATTTTGATAATCAAATTGAGTCATTTTAAGAAGAAAATGTCCAAATTCTCTGGTTGAGCTTCTCGTCTCTGATTATTTTCTGGTTTCTATACTAGTAAACTGATGATCTTTGGACAAAAAACAGAAATTCTTGTGTGAATCTTACGCTTTTGGAAACAGTGATGAACATTTTATGAACCAAACGACCAAATGATCAATCACTTCTATAAATGATAAATGAATTGATTGTTGACTGAATTAATTGATCAGAACAGTTGGTAGTTGCAGCTCTAGTGTTTTGTGATTTTTTTGTGCTAACTGGTTTCTGTTTGTCCCGTGCTGACTACAGGAAGAGCCGGGGATGTTTCTGCATCAGTTAATCAAACCTAATCAATCAAATAAAAGTGTGGAGCCTGTAGAGCCTCATGTGAGATTCATGGGGAGAGTTTCACCTCACTCGCTCGCTCTCAGTCATCTGCCACAGTCCCAGGTTCAACACTTTAAGGCACGGCAGCTGCGTTATCCTCTCCAGACCCCTCTTGGTGATCTTAGTACAACCGTACAGGTCGATCCCCGTCAGCTGGGTCAAGTGATCCGCGATCACCAAAATACAATTTGGTAGTAAAAAAATGTTTAGATAGTTTTAGATGATGCTCATATGTCAAATGTCCATGAGTAAACAGGATAAAGTAATAGTTGCCATATGGCACCACTATGCAATAGAGGGTTGATCTTTTCAATAGTCAATAGATTAATCAACTATCAAAATAGCTGATATTTGCAGCCCTGATGTCTGTATTTATGTCGTCCTTCACATATTTTGAGCAGCATTCATTACATCAACTCCACACTTGGCAGGTGTGTTGTTTCTGAGGATAAGCGTAAAATCATTGTGGTGTGAATTTGATAAGACAAGTGTTTTTTAACAACAGCCAGGAGCCAAGCGACTGGCTGCTCTAAACAGGCACTGCAGTTGTTTTCAAATGGACGAAATGTTTAAAATCTGGATGAAATGTCCAACTGTTTCAGATTCTCTTCAGCAATGAACTTGCCTAAAAGTTAGCATAACCAAGAGGAATAATGGCCACAGCTGTGAAAATAAGTTTTCATAGTTTGCTTCAGTGACCCAAGATGTAATCGCAAGTGTTTTCATTTAAAATGTGTATGTGTGATTTTGTATATTTTTTGTATAAATACACCAGCAGTCAAAAGTTCTAGAACATATTGATTTGTTGAGTTTTTCTCTAAATTCTCCTAGTTTAATGTGACAGATGATGATGTGACAGCCCAGAGGTCTGATGTGGATTATGTTGCTGTAGGATGAACTCCTGACTAACTAGGTCTAGATCATGGGGTTCTGCTTAGCTCTAGAGCTCTAGTCCTAGAAAAGACCCAGACATCAGGCTTCATCCATGCTGATATACAGACGGGGGTTAATTAACCACAGAAACTTGGTTGGATCAACTTTACACTTTATTTAAGTCCATTACTTTATTTAAGTCCATTCCTGAACATTGATATCTGTCTTTTTTGGGTCGTTGGGTAGTTAACTGATTATTTTTGTTCGATTTAAATGTCCCATATTCTACACTTTCCTGTTTTCCTCTTCTTTTCTCCAGCTTCTTTCTAAGCATCTCCTCCTCCTCTTTAAATGGCTGTGGGGGGTGTTGGTGGTGACTGTATAGTCGTGACATCACAACTTCACGTAAGTCATGACTGCTTGTTTTATGGCACAGTTTCTGAATACAGGCTGTGTATGTTTCTCTGTGGATTGAGTGTTTTTTTAAACATGGGACAGTATTATTACAAGTATAAAATAAATTCAAATTTTAAAATGATCAGAAACAAACGTCCACTGTTGGCAATTTACCCTGACAATCCCCTATGGATAATGTTAATTTATGTGTGTGTGTGTGTGCGTGTGTGTGCGTGTGTGTGCGTGTGTGTGTGTATGTGTGTGTGTGCGCTTTAGTTCAATACATACAACTGGATTCAGTGTTTCCCAGCATGCTCTGGATCAATGAATGCCAGTGGGTTGGATGGATCACTTCATTAAATGCTTTTTCATGTTGGATACTGCTGCAGTGACACACACACACCCTCAGCATGTTGCTCAGTGTGAACTCTCAGTTACAACACTGAGTCTTGTTTTTATGCTGCATAAATTGATGTGTTCTTGTAATTCCTCCAAATACATGCAGCTCTTTTTCCATTCACTGCTGCTGCCGGTGTTGTTGTTGTCATTGTTATTGTGTGCCTGATATACATGCTGAGCTTTTCCCTCCTTTCTTTCCACCTCTCCTCCTCTCCCTCTTCATTTGCTTCCCTCCGGGCTGATGTGATTTAAGGCTGCGCTTGAAGACTGAAGACGGGGCTGTTATCTGGCTGTTATTGATGTGAGCTGTAACTCTCACTGTCCACACTGCACAGGCGAGGCAGAGGGAGGACTGCTGCCTCAGAACGATGGCTGGATGAGAGAAAAGAAACAGTGGCTGAGATAAAGCCTGCAGATTAATGTCTTTTGTAAGTAATGTTCCGACAGCGGGCGGTGCAACATTTTTCATGCATTCATGTAAAAACAACACTGTGCGTGTAGTAAAAATAAATTGGAGAGATTTCAGTTTTCCCTCTTTTTTTTCTCTCCTTGTTCCTCCCCCCATCTTTCCATCAGTACATTATGTAGATGTCAGTAATTCAGCACAAAGATTAAAGAACTTGGTGCTCAACAACAGGTTATGATCTTTGCTATAAAAGACATTAAAATATGCATTTTGTGAATAAAATATGATTCTGTCTCTTTCAAAGCAGCTGAAACCTGTCAAGATTGCCATTTGTTTTCTGACAGTATCGAAGCAAAATGACAGTTCAAAAGCGGCGGTTTGTCTTTATCTTGGCAGGTTTTCAATCTTTGCTCTATTTCTGCACAGTGCACAGCATTTTTTCTATCCATTGTTTTGTAGACTGTCTTTCATCTCCAGGGCTTTGTTGTTTTCTCATTCACACCCCCCCCCCCCCCCCCCCCCCCCATTATGACTTCTATTCTCAATCTTTCACAGTTTCATCTTGTATTGTAAAGTAACAGTAGGAGCTCAGCTCTCACATCTCATTCTAACTGCTCTTCCAACCTCCAATCACCTGCCTCATACAAACCACCACACTTCCTTCTTCCTCCTGCTTCCTATGCCTCCTGCCATTCTTCCTCCCTCTGTTCATCCTCCTCCTCCTTTTCCTCCTCCTAACTCTCCCTCCCCCCTTTACCCCACAGGCCTGGAGATCGTTCCTTTGTTCCTGACATCTGTTTTGTTGGGTGATTAATTGAGATGAGCATGTGGGTTGAAAGCCTGTGGAGGGGGAGCTCAGACCCCCCCCCAGGTAATGTGTGTGTGTGTGTGTGTGTGTGTGTGTGTGTGTGTGTGTGTGTGTGTGTGCGTGATTGCCAGTATCTCTCGAGAGATTTGGAATATGAACCATTTGAATATCTGTTGTCTTGATAAAAACTGTCTTTATAAAAATGTTGATAAAAATGTTGATAATGTTGTCTTGATAAAAATGCTTATTCTCTGTAGAAAATCTCTTCAGAAAATCTGTCCATTGACAGTTTTTCTCAATGGATTCAGCTCATGTCTTGACAACTCATGAGAACCTCTCATTTAACTTGACAGGATGCATGACTGGTTGTAGGATTTGAGAAACACCCCCTTCGTTACTGTTGTTTAAGTTTCACCTGACAGATGATTTACCATCTTAGCAGACATTATGGCTGACCTATGACATTATGACACTATGGTCTGAATACCTTAGTCAGCTTTCAACTAGTACAGTACATCCAGAAAGTATTCACAGTGCTTCACTTTTTCCACATTTTGTTATGTTACAGCCTTATTCCAAAATGGATTCAATTCATTTTTTTCCTCAAAATTCTACACACAGTCCTTCTCACCATATCATTCACATTTCAACCAC
The DNA here is from genome assembly GCA_030544235.1 of Lepturacanthus savala. NCBI lineage: Eukaryota > Metazoa > Chordata > Actinopteri > Scombriformes > Trichiuridae > Lepturacanthus > Lepturacanthus savala. The sequence goes on from CM060465.1 coordinate 5,075,912, forward strand.
ATGAAAATGAAAAATAATGCTTAAAGATGCATTACATTATTTGAGAAATTACATTTTCATTCAGTTAAGCATGAAACATTGTGAAAAGATATTGCAATTTTTTGTATTGGTATTGTATAGGTCTTTGATTTTTCCATTTACATGCATGTATATGATATTTTCCCATAATCATGATAATATTGATCATATCAGATATTTCTTTAACAATGTCCTCTTTGTATATTTGGATTTGATTCAGATCAAAAGGTGTAATATTCTCTATTGTAGTTTAACCAGTTATGTTCTGCCAAAATTGTCTTGTGACTCTACATCAGAAGAACTTTTCCTGTATGTGTGGTTCTGTAGTTCATCCTTTAAACATCCGGGTTCAAAGGACGGTCAAGATGGCTGCTGTAGAACGTCAGAATACTGCTTAGTAGCAGTGATGCTAACTACTAGCAGCTACTGGTTAGTAGGTGGTGATGCTAGCTAGTAGCAGCTACTGGTTAGTAGGCAGTGAATGAAATCCAGTGTGCAGGTGATGAATTTACACATTAAAAGAATTCCTACATGCAGCAACCTGCAGGTTTGAACTCTCACTTCTTTCGAATCAAGGCTAAAGACTTTTACCTTTGATGAAATCATCTTCATTTACTTACAGTTACAGTTACTTACAGCTATGAGGTAATTACTTCTGATTGTTGTTCAGTTCTTGCTCAGAGTGGTTCTCCAGCTCTGCTCACTGTCTCTTGTCACCAGCAGTAAATAATTTTAGCATTCTAAGGAAGTGCTGACTGACCCGGCCATGAAATAGTAATCTATAAACAATATAGCATTTGTTGAAAATGGACACATAAACAAGTGTGGGATTTATAATGGAAAATTATTCTACATTAAAATGAGACTGAATTATGAGCAGAAGTGAACTCCTTGGGGTCACTTTAATGTTTTATTTACAGCAGCTTTAAATTGCCTGGATGAGGAATTCAAATATTGTGACAGGTGACCATTGCTTTGAGGTGCTCACACGTTGCTTTTAAAATGTCCTTTATTATTTGAGAAATAGTACCAAAGCAAATTATGAAAAACTGTTAGTCAGCAGAGCAAAGATGTGAAGTGACAGCTGATTGACAAGTGACACACACACACACACACACACACACACACACACACACACACACACACACACACACACACACACACACACACACACACACACCAGCACGGCTCATTTTTCAGAAGGCAGAGCTGTGCTTTGCGAATGTCCTGATACAGCAACCTCTACCCAGCATCAGTCTGATTTATTAAGAAATGTTTTGGGGCATTTTTTGACTTCACTGGAGTGTAAGGCGGGTTGGGATCGAGCCAGAGACACTGCAGTTATCTGCCTGCCTGTTACCGTTCCACAATCCAGAACATTCCACGTTTAACTCAAAGGTCCTATATCATGAAACAGACACTTTCATGTTTTTTTTTTCTTTCTTTTTTTTTTTTTTTACTGTAGATAAGGTCTGCAGGTTTTATTAACACTGCCTGGATTAACAAACTTAGCTGTTTCTGGCTTGTATGTACTTACTTGACTTTGTGATGTCATAACGTGGCTCCCTTCCTCCCTCTAGAGCAGGGGTCTCAAACTCAATTTACCTGGGGGCCACTGGAGCTAGGCTCTGGTTGAAGCTGGGCCGCATCAGGTTTTCCACACTTTTCCTGAAATTGTCTGTGGTCATCACCAATAATATATATAATATATATTATATATATGTAATATACATATATGTAATATATATAATTCCACTGTGTCTCACTGTTGTGTTGAAGTCCAGTTTTAGTGTTCAGCTGACGTACAAAGAACGTCATTTCCGCTGGTAGGTAGGGTCCTGCTATGGGGTCCTACATATGATGTCAGCACGGCACAGTTAGTGATTGGTTGAAGGTCAGAAACCATGGAAACACAAAGTGTTTGTGGTGGCCGTTTTAATATTAAGTTAATTAAATAAAAAAATGTAAGTTTGAAAAGTTAGGCTACTGGCTAGCATGGAGCTAACTCTAACACGGATACACACATAAAACTTCGCTTGTGTGCGTATGTAATAGTGTTAGCTTCGTGTTAGCCTCTTAGCACTCATGTATAATGTATAATGCACTCATGTGTAACGTCAGGTCTGGTGCTTTGGAGCACCCGGCTCCGGTGACAGACTGGCGTGTGGTTTATCTCTTTAAATGTGTATTCAGCAGCACTGGCGAAGGCAGCAGCGGCGGGTTGTTTACATCCGTGGTTATACGTGTATTCAGCACTGCTGAACCATGGGCACAGTCACGTTGCCGGTATAGTCCAGGTGCTCCGAAGCTGTCGGCCTTCGAATGACACAGACTTAACTATTCAGCACGTAGGTAGTGCTAACTCCGGTGGCCGGGAACCCTCAATGCTGCAAATAAAAGAAACGCTGCAAACAAAAAGAAACAGCGCTGCAAATAAAAGGAAACTACACAACGGAAGTGAATTACCGGGGACTATTATTGGCGGTGCACCTGTAGTTTTTTATGTGAGCGAAGAAGAAGAGGTGTTGTAAAGCAGAAGTAATTAGGGGGGCAAATAATTGTTTCTTCTTCGTATTCCTCCAAAAAATATGTTAACTTGCCAATGAAAATGACCACAACACACATCCCTCTCAGTCACGGGGAGAACAACAACAACCCGTGTGTTAAATAAAGATTAAAAAAGAAAAAAAAATGTAAAAAACGCACATGCGCGGGACCTCCAGTTTTCTTCATCAATCATCCTTGCATAACCTTCCATAATGGTCATATAGTGACACCTACTGGAGAAACAATTATTTGCCCCCTAACCGAGCGGCGACTGCAAGGCAGTCGTGGTACGCGAGGCCCTATTGCTTTTCGTTTGACACTTCAGATTTTCTTCCGCGTAATCAACTGCCTTTTTGGGGGCCTGAACATACACGAAAACTCACCAAATTTGGCAGCTGCATCGGGCCTGGTGAAAATTTACCTATTTTATAGGATTTGAATATGGGCGTGGCAAAATGGCTCTATAGCGCCACCTAACATTTTTCAAAAGAACACCCTCACCATATAGTTTCACATAGAGGAACGAAATTCGGCACACACATGTATCAGGTCAAGACGGACAAAAATGATCCGTGGTACCCATAGCTTAACTCCAACAGGAAGTCCACTCTCTTGAATCGAACATCGCCAAAAGTTGCAGAAATCGCTGTTTGCAGGCATTGTACTTTGACGAACTAGTCCTAGGAAATTGCCAACAGCGACTTCAAAGTTTGGCTGTGCCATCTAGAGACTTCGACAATGAAAAGTGAAAAATGGTGAGTTTTCACCAGAGGGCGTGGCCTCTGCGAGGCCTCAAATTCTGATGTTTCGGCATGAAAAAGGAAGTTGTGTTTTCTCCATGAAAGGAACATTCAAACTGCATGAAATTGATGGTGTATGATGCTGGTCGCGCCCTGAAAATGTGTATATGTTTATATTCACGCCACGTCAGACCGCCCCCCTGCTGGCAGCAGGAAGTCACTGTCGTCACGCTTTAATGAATTTCTCAGAGGAAATTATGGATAACCACTTCAAATTGTGTTTCTGGCATGTCAAGACGTTTGTGATAAAATGTCTTTAATACCATGAGTTTTCATTGGAGGGCATGGCCTTGGCGAGGCGGCGAGTTTCGATCCCTCGCCATGTGACATCAACTCATCATAACTTCCACATGCTATATTCTACCTGCACCAAATCTCTGATGCTTCATAAGGGTCCTGCCTGGAACATATTTATACACTCATATTCACTCATACTCATAGCGCCCCCTATTGGTAGCAGGAAACAACTTTCAAATGTAAAGCCCCATGCTTTATCTTTAACTAGACTTATGAAATTCGGCAGACACATGGAGTAGTTCAGGACGGACAAAAAAGGCTAATTCTGATGTTTCGCCATGAAAAAGGAAGTGGTGATTTCTCCAGGAAATGAACATACAATCTGGATGAAATTGATTGTGTATGATAGTAGTCCCACACTGAACATGTGTATATGTTCATATTCACACCATGTAAGACCGCCCACTGCTGGCAACAGGAAGTCACTGTCATGACACTTTAATAAATTTCTCCTAGAGAATAACCCACAACCGCTTCAAATCGTGTCTCTAACATCTCAAGACCTTTGTTATGAGAAAGTTTACAAATGGTGACAATTCAGTAATGGGTGTTAGCGTTACGAGACAGCAAATTACGCTGCCTCTCCCTCAGACAGGGACTTGAGATAGTTTCAACATATTGTCTCAAAATCAATGATCGCCCCACCACAAAGCAAACACATATACTCTGAATCGCCATACCCCGACCGCCCATACCCCACGGTGCACCCACGAGGGCCCTTCATTGCTGCTTGCAGCGCTAGTTACTTCTGCTTTACAACACCTCCTTTTCTTCGTATTCTTCTCATAAAAAACTACAGGTGCACCGCCAATAATAGTCCCCGGTAATTCACTTCCGGTGTGGAGTTTCCTTTTATTTGCAGCGCCGTTTCTTTTTCTTTGCAGCGTTTCTTTTTTTGGAGCATTGAAGGTTCCCGGCCACTGTACAAACTCACATAGGCCACACTAACATTAAACTTTCATATCAAGGAGGGGGCCTCAAACTAGCGTCCGGCGGGCCGCATTTGGCCTGCGGGCCGCGAGTTTGAGGCCCCTGCTCTAGAGATTCCCAGAGTGGTCCACCTGCCTCACCCACTTTTTTCAGTCTTCCAAGGGAAAATCAACCAATCAGAAATGAGGCTCATATATCAATAGCCTAGTTTTGTAGGGTAATATCAGGTAAAATGGACCATTTAAGGTTTGGGGATCCCAGCTCTTAGAGCCAATGACAAGAAAAAGGATTAGTTGATGGTTTCTGAAGGCATCAAAACTATGAATGAACACATGTGGAGTTATGTACTTAACAAAAAAAGGTGAAATAACTAAAAACATGTTTTATATTCTAGTTTCTTCTAAATAGCCACCCTTTACTCTGATTGATAAAGTAAGAAATTCCACTAATTAACCCTGATATGGCACAACTATGAAGTGAAAATACAGAAAACACATTGAATGGGAAGGTGTGTTTAAATTTTTGGCTGTACTGTAATTCCAATACAAATTGATCAGAAACAGTCACTATTATTCATAAATATACTTGGAGAAGGCATATTTGGTATTGTGTTATTGTCCTAAGCGATTTACCGAAAAGTGGCCCAGTTTACCTGATATCACCTGATATAGGTGAACGGGCCATGTCCTACTAATATTTTGGGATCGGCAGAATTGTCCCTACCAGCATCTGGGCAAACTTGTTTGCATTATCTTTGGCATAGAGATGTGTCTTTTGCGAACGAGAAGAGTTGCCTTTAGTCTTCAGCTCTGCTGAGACTCCATGCAGGCAGGGGTGGGACGTTGTTTTATGGGCACATCACATGTGAGGACGGATTATACCGTTATGTTAAAGTAGGAAGGGGTGCAGACAGCGAGTGTAGTGGTACAGTCCAGGCAGCGGGAGATATGAGAGTTGGATTTAATTGTGAGCATGTTAGGAGTAGGGGGAAGAAAACCAAAAAAGGAGCAGCATCTGACTGCATTTCAATGATCGGCGTCTACATGAGTGTAGAATCTGTAAAATGAAAAAATCTGGAGCCAACAACAAACTTGCACAGATATCGAAGAATTTCCCACCCGTCTCTATGGTTAGCTCATAATTCCTCTGTCTTCTTATGCCACTTAAGTCATCTCTTTCTCTGCAAATACTCCTCAGAAATATAACACATCAGCATCAGAAGTAGTTAAAGTAATTAACATTTACAGATATCAGTCACATTTACAAGAAAAATAGAAAGACTCCAGGCTCAGTATGTGTCCTAGCTAGTGATTGATGATCCTTTGAGGTCAGTGAGTGTTAGAACAAAAGTTTAGAGGTACCAGAATCAGAGGTCAGGAGTCAACTATGTGGTCAGGTCACAGAAATGTGTTGAGAGAAGTTCAAAACTTTCCTGACATGTGTTTCCCAGAATCCAGGACTTGTCAGCTAACTTGAAACGTCACCTAAGAGACAAAGCCTGTGCTTTTGATTTTTATTTGATAGCATGGATCAGAGCTCAGATGACAAAGACACTTCCAGCTGTTAATGTGTTTTCAGGGAGTAGATGATAATTTTAGCTGGATATGATGAACCTAAAAGGCACAACGATGGTGGAGATATTATTGAAGCTGTGTCAGAGGCAGTAGAAGAAACAGGGCTTAAATGGGGCAAACTATGTAAGAACAGATGGAGCTGCAGCCATCCATGGTGTGATGAAAAGTCAAAAGAGTAGATGTGAGGCTGTTAAGATGCACTGTTTAATCCACCAAGAAGACTGTCCAGCTGGGCCGTGTGATGACCACTGTTTTAAAAACTGTCAACAGAATCCGAGCTAGAGGACTGGACCACAGAGAATCTCTAGCTGTCCTATCTGATATGGACGTTGAATACAGAGATGGACTCTACCACTCTGATGGGCCCGGCTGATTCTCTGAGAGTCAACATCAGTTTCTCTCCTCCCTGACTTCTGTCAGAGTTTGGATAATGCCAAGTTTCCTCTGATGAGACGCCACGCAGAAAGAATGATGAGCCCGTTTGTCTCAACATATGTGAACAAACATGTTCTGTGTTAAGTCAGAACTAAAGCAGACTGAGAACCAGAATGACTGATAACCATCTCTGTGAAGTCCTTCGTGTCTCAACCACCAAACTTTCTCCAACATGTCAACATCCTTCAATCCAAAGGACAGATCACTGCTCCCACTTAGTGAATGTTCTTCATAATAAAGGTGAGTTATTAAAACACAGTATTCACGTATCTATACGTCACCTCTAGTGTGGACCAGACTTTTGTTTTCTGTATTTGGCCCTCAGTAGAAAAAACTTTGGACACTCCTGTTCTAAATGATAGTGGTCATAGCCACGGTCATTAATTGGATTAATGAGTTAGAGTTAGTTTATTATTAGCATAGTCCGATGTCTGCTTTATGAAACACTTTTCTTGTTTGTCATTAATTTTAAGTAATCTACAGTATATAAAAAATATTTCATGAAGACATTAAATTCCGGAGGGATTTGGAGAACTTTGTCTTGTGGATGTGAAATTTACCTAAATTTATCAGAATCATGAGATTTATTATGAAACAAACAGATTTATCATTACTAGAGCTGTCATTGTTAATTTGATTAATTAATTACGCCGCAATTTAACACGTTAAAAAATTTAACGCAATTAATTATAAGTATCAATGGTGGCGAGCCAATTGGATTTCATTCATGAAGCACATTTCACCAATAAAAAAATGGATTTCAGTACTGTATTACTGTATTCATTTGATGGTTCTGATGGTGTTCACTTTCTCACTGAGCGTCTCCGCCTCAGCTGAGAGAAGAGTCTTCACTGTTGAGCCGAACAAATTTTTTTAATGATATATTAAGTCTATTTATATAAACAACTCAACATCTCAGCAGCGCCCGTTGTTTTCTCCACTGCCGTTTCTCAGCACAGTAACTGCGTAATGTCTCTACCTCTCTGCTTTACTGCTGAGTCATTGTTAATGATAAATAACAAACATCATCCCAACAGCTGCTTCATCTGTGTCCGTGTTTACAACACAATCACTAACAGCGTGGAGTCTCTGCTTCAACCACATCTCCGCAAATTTGCGGAAATGTGAGCGCAACTCCAGTGACTGGACTCGACTGCGTGTGTTGCCTGATGCAGGAATAACAGCGCACCAAAAAAATAAGGTGCTAAACCGTCATGTCTAAACAGAGTTGTATAACGGGATGTTGAATATACATTTAATGTGACATAAAACATTTATTTAGTCCCAAATAAACTTTCTTCTGGGTGAAATCTTAATACGGCTCTGTACATTCTGTAAAAGGTTTGTTTGTACATTTTCTATCCATTATATCAATCCCATCAACTTTAAGAGAAATTACCTGTGTATTAACATTTTCATAACTTAAGTGACATTTTATTAACTCAATCATACCAGTGGGAATCACTTTCACAATAGAAACAAACTCTTTGTATATAATTTAGCTTTTAGAAAGTCTTCGTAATTATAAAGACCACCACTATCATCAAGGCTCCTGCGTACCAAGTGCGACAGCAGGGGATGAAGGCTTGCACTGAGGGACAGGAGACCTCCTTCTCTAGTGTAGGGAAAAGAGGAGCCTGGAATCCATAGGTGCACTGTAATGGAGGCAGACCTGTGGCAGAGCTGGTCAGGGTGTTGTGGGCATATTCCACCCAAAGGAAATTCTTGGCCCAGGACCTTGGATTCTGAGAAACTATGCTGTGGAGGGTTGTCTCCACCTCCTGATTCATACGCTCAGTCTGACCATTAGACTGAGGATGAAACCCGGAGGACAGACTGATGGTAGCCCTAAGCAGAGCGCAGAATTCCTTCCAGAAAACTGATGTGAACTGGGGACCCCGATCAGATACCACATCTACTGGGAGACCATGGAGCTTGGAAAGTGGAAGACCAGTAACAAAGTCTAGAGAGATGTGGGACCAAGGGTGATGAGGGACAGGTAGGGGCTGCAAGAACCCCACAGGAGCCAGGAGAGATGACTTGTGTTGATTGCAAACTGGACAGGCATTTACAAATCCCCAGATGTCCTTGTCAAGGGTGGCCACCAAAAACATTGCTGAACCATGTCCTTATTTCTCTGGATTCCCGGGTGACAAAAGAGCTTTGAAGAGTGAGCCCACTGGAGGACATCCGACCACAGAGCTGGGGGAACAAACAGGTGATCACAGGGAACGTTGCTGGTTCCAGGATGATCCTCCATAGCTGACTTTACTCTCTCCTCAATTTCCCAGGTGAGGGTGGCAACCGTGCAAGGGGCAGAAAGGATGGGAACATATCCAGGGATAGCATCCTCTTTCTCCTGGAACTGGCGAGACAAGGCGTCAGGTTTAATGTTGCGAGTTCCTGGTCTGTAGGAGAGGGAGAAGTTGAAGCAGGTGAAAAAGGGTGACCACCGGGCTTGTTGGGAGTTGAGTCTTTGAGATTCTTGTGGTCAGTCCATACCAAGAAAGAAATCTTGGTGCCCTCCAGCCAGTGACGCCATTCCTCCAGGGCCAATTTGACAGCGAGTAACTCTTGATTTCCAATGTCATAGTTTTGTTCAGCAGCTGAGAGTCGACGTGAGACAAAGACACAGGAGTGAAGTTTCTGATCAGAGGTCGAACGTTGGCACAGGATAGCTCCAACCCCTACGTCAGATGCATCAACCTCAACAACAAACTGCTGGTCCAGGTCAGGCACCTGGAGGATGGGAGCTGATGTGAACCGGGTCTTAAGGGTCCGGAAGGCCTCATCTACAGCCGGGGTCCACCTGAAGGGCACCTTGGAGGATGTGAGATAGGTAAGACAGGCTGCGATGGAGCTGTAGTTGCGGATGAAGTGACGATAGAAGTTGGCGAAGCCCAAAAACCTCTGTAGCTGCTTGCAGGTTGTAACGGTGGTTGTCGGAGGGAACTGCAAGTAAAAAAAATATATATCCATGACACGATCAGAAAAATCAGTTTTGTGTGTTTTAAAGTAAGAGACCAAAATGCAGTTCCTTTCAAAGTCCAGTGTCATTAATTTATTCCCAATATCCAATGAAAAACTCCAAGAAGTATCCAAAACTCAAAATAAGCCAGTTAAAGGCTGTTCAAAGTTATGAAAAAAACAAAAAAAAACAAAAAGAGTGTAGTAGATGAAAAAAAAGGATATTTGTGTAGTGTGTTAGTGTGTATGCAAGTGTTGTGGTGGTGTGCTTATGGACGTTGGTGTATTTATGTTGAATTCTGCCAGGGGAATGTTAGAGGTTGGGCAGCAATGAGAGCAGAGCAGTAGTGAGCAAGTAAAATGGCCAGTCTTTTCCGTGTTTACTCATGACTTAATACAAGCGTCTGAAATCCATCCAGGGTAGACAATGAATCCGGTGAAGGAAAAAAAAGAGGGTGCATCGTCAATGTTCCACAGTAATCCCATAATCCAAAAAAAGGAAGCACTGTGGTAACGAAATGCACATAACTCATGGATACGCTAAAAAAAAAGGTTACTTTATGGCTCGAAATGTATGGCTCTTAAGCTGAGAGTAAGAGTGAATGTTTTTTAGTGAGAGTGAGTGAAGGAAGGTGAGTGGCACTGATTGCTGATCACGCTCAGCTGCGCTTAATTGAGGAACTGAGTCGGAGCGCAGGCGAGGGAAGGGAGACAGACTGTTACATTCTTCCCCCTGTGGAAGAACAACCGTAGGTTGTGTAATTAGTCTGACGATTCCTCAAAGAGTTTTTGAAGACCCTCCCTCTCATGGGCATCCAACTCTGCTGCTGTTGGGAAGCATGGCTTCAGGTTATGCACATGAACTGTGCAGAGGTCCACTCCAGTGTCCTCCCAGACCACCTGGAAATTCACAGACTCTATTCTTCGGTAGGTAAGTGACATCTCTTCTGTTTTTGTTATAATGTAGTTGTCTGTAGTTTGCTTTTTTACTGCTTGATTCTGCTTTGGTTTGCAGGTCTTTGAGGTGTTTTACCACATTGTAGCAAGAGTCATCCAGAGACAGATCGAGGTTAGACAGCATCTTATCCATGGGACTCTGCAGTTTGCGTCCAAGCTGCAGTTCAGCAGGGGTAAGACCTGTTGTCTCATGGACGGATGAGTTCAAAGCAAACCGAAACTTAGGTAAGTATTGATCCCATCTTCTGTGACTGTTATCCACAAATTACGAAATCATGGCCTTGATGTTTCTATTGGCACGTTCCGTCATGTTGGTTTGTGGGTGATATGCTGTAGTGAGTTTTGGCGTGACTGTCCAGCTGTTGCAGAACTCTCGGAACAAGGTGGAGGCAAACTGTGAACCTCTGTCAGAGAGAATGGAGTCAGGGACTCAGTGAGTGAGTATTACCTTTCTAAAGAGTTTAGCAATGACTGGTGCAGTAGCTGTTCGAGTGGGGAATAGCTCAACCCACCTAGTGTAGTAATCAACAAACACAATGAGATATTCATTTTGCTCTGTGCTTCGAGGGAAAGGGCCCATAATGTCAACACCAATCATTTTGTTGGGTCACTTCACCTCAGTTTGTTGCATTTTTCCAGCAGGTTTCTTGTTGTCAGCCTTGGTTGTTTGACACTTCTGGCAACAGGCAATGCAGTGTTTGATGTCAGTCCACATCCCTGGCCAGTATGCAACATTATACAGCCTTTTGTAGGTCCTATATGTTCCACAGTGCCCACTCATTGGATCTACATGGTAGACGTGGACGATGGCGTCTCAGGGATGTACAGATGGTGTATTTTCCCGTTACTGGAGAGTTTACGGTATACCATGTCTTCCTAGATTGCAAATTCCTTTTCTAGTTTCTCATCTCTTTCCGCTAGTGCCTTGACTATGTTTTGTATTTGTATGTCATTCTGTTGCTCTCTCCACAGAACATCAGCGGTCAGAGGGAAACAGTCAACCTTCTGGAACTGAACGGTTGCTATGGAGCCTGCTGATGATGGTATGTGGGACAGAGCATCTGGAACCACGTTCAGCTTTCCTTTCCTGTACTCCACAATGAAGTCAAACTTCTGTAGTCTCAGAGCCCATCATAGCAGTCGAATGGAGGTTGTTGTGGAGGTCAGAACCTACTGCAACGTGGCATGGTCTGTGACAATGGTGAATACCTTAGACTCAAGGTAGTATTGCCATTTCTCCAAGGCCGCGGAAAAAAGGAAAAGTGCAAAAGAAGGGCTAGAACAGCAGTGTATTGGCAAGCATAAATGCTGATATCGACAGGATGGTGTCAAGATGTGCCACATGTCTAAAACACCAAGCAAAGCAGCCAAAAGAGCCCCTGGTAATCACAGAGATACCTGATGAGCCCTGGCAGAAAATTGGGACTGATTTATTCTACTTGGATGGAAAGAATTATTTGCTGGTAATGGACTACCTATCCAACTATCCAGAGATTGCACTGCTCTCCAATATGTCAGCAGCCTGTGTAATTAAGCACATGAAATCTATCTTTGCCAGGCACAGGATTCCACAAGTTGTCTAGAGTGACAGTGGCCCATCCTATAGCTGCAAAGAATTCCAAGATTTTGCACAAGAATACGACTTTCGTCATGTGACCTCTAGTCCCCTGTATGCCCAATCAAACGGAAAGGCAGAGAAAGGTGTGCACATAGTCAAGCAGCTGCTCTAGAAAGTCATTCAGATCCATACTTAGCTCTGTTGATTTATCAAGCTTCGCCTCTTGAGCATGGCCTGTCCCCTGCAGAAATTCTGATTGGACGCAGACTACGCACCACACTTCCATACATCTCAGAACAGAAACAAAAGGAAGTGAAACAAACACAAAAACGGCTTCAAAAGAGACAAAAAGCAAATTACGACAAGTCAACAAAAAGCTGCCACTGGCCAGGCATGACACGGTGAGAATATACGACTCCAACACCTGGAGCAAGAAAGCAACAGTTCTTGACGAAGTGAGTCCAAGATCTTACAATGTCAAAACAGAAGATGGTCAAGTACTCCAAGAACAGAATAAAATGGTTAATGCGTGATGTTTTCATCTCAAGAAAAAGGTGGATGTCATGATAAGTAAAAGAGTTGCAGTTCTACTCCCTGCCACAAGATGTCCTTAGATATGATGTCCCCCTGAATGTGTGTCTGTGTGCGCAAGTGTGAGCTGTTAGATGATAACAATTGATAGCCTACATTACGTGTACCTGTTGCTCCTGACCCTTTTATGTTAATAAATATGTTTAGAGAAGAACTCAAGTTTCTTATTTAAAATACAGAAACATTACACAGATGACAGCTAAGCACTCTTTCTCTGTTGTAGTGTAGTTTCTTTCAGCCTTGTTCAGTGTTCTGCTACCATAAGCAATGACTTGCTCGGTGTCAGGGCCGGTTCTCTGCGTTAGGACAGAACCAAGTCCAGTGTCACTTGCATCCGTGTGCACTACGAAATGCAGGTTTTGGGTGGCCTAGCACAGGTAGAGATGTAAGACAAGCCTTCAACTGATCAAATGGCTGTTAGCACGCTGCAGACCAGATAAAATTTTGACATTTTTTCTCAAGGTTGTTCAGAGGCTCAGCAATCTGAGAGAACCCTGGGACGAATCTGTGGTACCATCCAGAAAGTCCAAGAAACCGTTGAATCTCCTTGAGGTTTTGTGGTACAGGGTAATTCATGATTGCAGTTAGCTTATCTGGTTCAGCAGTGACACCTGCATAGTTGACAGTGTGTCCAAGGAACTTCATTTTTCAGACCAAAGGGCATGATGTTGAATTCATACAATCCAGAGGGCGTAATAAATGCAGTCTTGGCTTTGCAGTCTCAACTCATAGCCACTTGCCAGTACCCGGAATTGAGGTCGATGGTGGAAAAAGATGGTGTATCCTGCTAAGGACTCCAAGATTTCTGAAATGTTTGGCAATGGGAAGCACAGTACACCTTTCAGCTAAGAACAGGAAACTGAGGCTACAATTTGCACAAGCTCATCGAAATTGGACAATAGAAGATTGGAAAAACGTTGCCTGGTCTGATGAGTCTCGATTTCTGCTGCGACATTCGGATGGTAGGATCAAAATTTGGCGTCAACAACATGAAAGCATGGATCCATCCTGCCTTGTATCAACGGTTCAGGCTGGTGGTGGTGGTGTAATGGTGTGGGGAATATTTTCTTGGCACTCTTTGGGCCCCTTGGTACCAATTAAGCATTGTTGCAACGCCACAGCCTACCTGAGTATTGTTGCTGACCATGTCCATCCCTTTATGACCACAATGTACCCAACTTCTGATGGCTACTTTCAGCAGGATAATGCACCATGTCATAAAGCTGGAATCATCTCAGACTGGTTTCTTGAACATAACAATGAGTTCACTGTACTCAAATGGCCTCCACAGTCACCAGATCTCAATCCAATAGAGCATCTTTGGGATGTGGTGGAACGGGAGATTCGCATCATGGATGTGCAGCCGACAAATCTGCGCCAACTGTGTGATGCCATGTCATGTCCATGTCAATATGGACCAAACTCTCTGAGGAATGCTTCCAGCACCTTGTTGAATCTATGCCACGAAGAATTGAGGCAGTTCTGAAGGCAAAAGGGGGTCCAACCCGTTACTAGCATGGTGTACCTAATAAAGTGGCCGGTGAGTGTATATATATATATATATATATATATATAGTAATAATATAGTATAATTAAATGGTAGTCTATATATGTGCTTTCTTACCACTCTTCTCGGCTCCAGAGGGATAGCTTCTTTTCATTTTGCCATTTATTTGTCTGTATTTTATTTATTTTTTTTTATTTTATTTTTTTTTACTTTTTATTCGATCACTTCTCTTGCCTTACTGGTGTTTGTGTTCTAGACCATAGGTTTTCAAAGTGGGGGCCATGAGGGGGCATTAAGGGGGCCATGGCAAATGAGAGGGAAAAGTAGCAAACCAAAAAAAAAAATTGAATAAATAAAACCAAGAATATTCCCATTTGTTAAAAACTGCATTATAATAATCTACCGCATATCTTAACATGGGCGACACGGTGGCGCAGGGGTTAGCGCTGTTGCCTCACAGCAAGAAGGTCGCAGGTTCAAGACCTCCTTGGTCCTGGGTCTGGGACCTTTCTGTGTGGAGTTTGCATGTTCTCCCCGTGTCTGCGTGGGTTTTCACCGGGTACTCCGGCTTCCTCCCACAGTCCAAAAACATGCTCAGGTTAATTGGCAACTCTAAATTGCCCATAGGTGTGAGTGAATGGTGTGTGTGCCCCACGATTGGCTGGCGACCATCTGGGGTGTATCCCTGCCTCTCGCCGTAACGCGCTGGGATAGGCTCCAGCAGACCCCTGCGACCCTAATGAGGAATAAGCAGGTATAGAAAATGACTGACTGACTGATATCTTAACATTACTACTATTACCGTTATTATTTTTATTATCTATCATCTTTCTAATAATTGGCTGGTATAGAACACATCCGCGTGATCACCTTAAGCCAGTGGTTCCCAAACTTTTTTAGCAGCGTACCCCCATCTATATCGAAACCTGGTTGACGCACCCCCTATTTCACACACCTTCCAAAAAACACAACTAAATGTATTAAGGCAGCATGTTTAATTCAACCAGAACACATCATCTAATGATCACTGTGGAGGGGGCGTGGTGCATCAGCTGCGGGAGAGAGGTGTGGGGAGGGCTCAGGGGAGCGGCACCAGGTGAGAGTGATTGAGCAGTCGAGTACAGGTGTGCTACAGTAGCAGGCCGGACCCGGGCGGGGGGAAAAAGGAAGACAACGGACACACTAGAGACCCAGCAGACGGCAGCGTACCGGGCCGGTGATCGGCTGCAGTGGGTCTATGTGCGGTGTGTGTGTGTGTGTGGGGGTGGGTTCAATAAAACACGGAAAACCGTTGAACTCAAAAAGACTGGACTTGTTGTGGGTCTGTTCGGTGCCGGGGAACCCACGGGGGCAGCGAGACTGCCACATTTGGCGCCCAATACGAACCCGGCACGGAGACCATGTCCGAGCCGCAGCAGACCCAGTTACGGCGCTGGCCCAAATCTTGGCGGAGGTCGCCGCGATGAGCCGGGACCAAGCAGCGGCCAGCAGACAACAGCTCTCGGCGCTTCAGCTGCAGGTCGAGGGGCAGACACAGCTGCTGCAGAGGATGCTGGCTCGGTCGGGGGCAGCAGTACCGGGTTCCCCGCTCTCCGGCGTGACTCTGCAGCGGATGGCCGGAGGCAGAGTGGGCCGTGCGCCTGCTGCCACTGCTGGCGGGGGACGCGCAGACAGCGGCGCTCGGCCTGCCTGCCTCCTCTCGGGGACAATACCGGGCCGTGAAGAGGGCTGTCCTCGACCGACTGGGGTATTCGGCGGAGGACTACCGGGGGAGGTTTCGAGGGGCCAAGCTGGGACCCACCGACCGGCCCTTCGTCCACGCCCAGCAGCTGAGGGACGCCGCCTACAGATGGCTGCAGCCGGAGGAGACCGCAGGCGAGGGGCAGCTGATGGACAACATAATCTTGGAGCAGTTCGTGGAGGGCCGTCCTCTCCCGGGGCCAGACATCGGAGGCGCGGCCAGTGTCCTCCGGCCGTCCCAGCCCGGCACCCCGCAGGAGACCCGCCACAACACCTGGCCCCCCTCCCGAAACATCCACCCGTCCCACCCCTGCCCCTCACACTAACGTCCCCTCTCCTTTTTTCCCACAGGGTCCAGCCGCTACAGGCGCTGCTCCTAGCCCACAGAGGGTCCCTCAGGCGGCAGGGCAGGAGTGCTGGAGGTGCGGGCAGCCCGGACATTTCCGCCGCGAGTGTCCGCTAATGGAGGTTGGGCAGGTGATCCGGGTTGTCGGCCCCCCGGCACCCTCCCCCGGTCCAGGAGAGACGTACAGCGTCCCGGTAAGGATTCAGGGGGGTACACATCAGGCAATGGTGGACTCGGGCTGCATGCAGTCTATAGTTCACCAGAACCTGATTCGACCTGGGGCATTTTTAGAGGCGGGATGGGTGGATATCAGGTGCGTGCATGGGGATATTCACAGATATCCTGTGGTGCCGGTGGAAATTCGCTACAAGGGTAAAAAGCATAGTGTGAAGGCTGCGGTTAGTTCCCGCCTGGCGCATCCTCTGATCTTGGGCACGGATTGGCCGGGGTTTGATAAACTAGTGGGGCAATGTGTGGGGGTGCGCTCGCGACCGACAGGGACAGGGGATATGTGCGCTGTGCTTAGCGGTGACGCGAGGTTGTCCGACGCTGCAGACGGGGAGGGGGAGCCGGTGGTGCCTCCACCGGAGGCTCCGCAGGTTCCCGTGTTTGACTCCATGGAAGATTTTCCACTCGAGCAGTCTCGTGATGATACTCTGCGCTTTGCCTTTGACCAAGTGATACGAATTGATGGTCACATGGTGCGCCCTGACGCAGCGCTATGATATCCACATTTTTCTTTGCGCAGGGACAGATTATACAGAGTGAGTCGTGACACTCAGACAGGTGACATAATAACCCAGTTGTTGGTCCCGAAAAGCCGTCGGGAAATAGTTTTCCAGGCGGCTCATTACAACCCGATGACTGGACACCTGGGATATGATAAAACACTGAACCGGATAATGGCCCGATTCTATTGGCCAGGCATTCGGGCAGACGTGCGTCGCTGGTGTGCGTCTTGTCCCGAATGCCAGTTAGTTAACCCACCGGCCGTCCCGAGAGCGCCATTGCGCCCATTACCACTGGTTGAGGTCCCATTTGAACGTGTTGGGATGGACCTCATTGGGCCATTTCCCCGGAGCGCACGGGGATATCGCTTTGTGTTAGTCCTGGTGGATTACGCAACGCGATATCCAGAGGCAGTGCCGCTGCGCACCATCTCTGCAAAGAGTGTGGCGCAAGCGCTGTTTCAAGTTATCTCCCGAGTTGGGATCCCGAAAGAGATCCTGACTGACCAGGGCACCCAGTTTATGTCACGAACACTGAGAGAACTGTACGGGTTATTGGGCATCAGGTCTATTCGAACCAGCATCTACCACCCTCAAACGGACGGCCTCGTGGAGCGCCTGAATAAGACCTTGAAGTCCATGATCCGTAAGTTTGTGCACGATGATAATCATAATTGGGATAAATGGCTACATCCTCTGTTGTTTGCAGTGCGCGAGGTACCCCAGGCCTCAACGGGATTTTCTCCCTTTGAGCTGCTGTTCGGCAGGAAACCACAGGGGGTTCTGGACCTGGTTAAAGAAAGCTGGGAGGACGGTCCGAGCCCAAGTAAGAATGAAGTTCAATACGTCCTGGACCTGAGAGCAAAACTCCACACACTAGGGCAGTTATCACGTGAGAATTTGCTCCGGGCCCAGGAATGTCAGCAGCGGCTGTACAACAGAGGATCGAGGCTAAGACAATTTTCACCGGGAGATAAAGTGCTTGTATTGCACCCATCTTCCAACTCCAAATTACTCGCCAAGTGGCAAGGACCCTTTGTGGTCACACGGCGAGTGGGTGACGTTGATTATGAGCTTGTGCGATCTGACAGGGGAGGGGCAACACAGATTTATCACCTCAACCTCCTTAAAGCTTGGAGAGAGGCGGAGCCTGTTTCCCTGGTGACGACAATTAGAGAGAGAGATGAGTTGGGGCCCGAGGTACCAAAATCGACCAATCCTGCCCCGCTCCGTTGTGAAGACCATCTCTCACCGTCCCAGGGAGCAGACATTGCCAGGTTGCAGCAGCGTTACGCTGATGTGTTTTCCCCCCTGCCAGGACGCACAAACCTTATTCAACACCATATCGAGACTCACCCAGGGGTGACGGTGCGTTTGCGGCCCTATCGGCTACCTGAACACAAGAGAAATGTGGTTCAGGCTGAATTGAAAGCTATGTTGGAGATGGGTGTAATAGAAGAGTCCAACAGTGCCTGGTGTAGCCCCATCGTTCTTGTAACCAAGAAAGATGGGTCTATCCGGTTCTGTGTGGACTATCGCAAGGTGAATGATGTTGCACAGTTTGACGCCTATCCAATGCCCCGGGTTGACGAATTCCTGGATCGCCTGGGCCCTGCTCGCTTTTTCGCGACGCTGGATTTGACCAAGGGCTACTGGCAGATTCCCTTATCTCCAGAGTCCAAGGAGAAAACGGCCTTCTCCACTCCGTACGGTTTGTACCAATTTGTCACACTTCCGTTTGGGTTGTTCGGGGCCCCAGCCACATTTCAACGCCTCATGGACCGGGTGCTGCGCCCCCATGCCGCATATGCTGCCGCCTACCTGGATGATGTCATCATCCACAGTAACACCTGGGCGGAGCATGTACGGCAGGTGGCCGCGGTGCTCGAGTCACTGAGGCAGGCGGGGCTTACGGCCAACCCAAAGAAGTGTGAAGTTGGACGGAGGGAGGTACGGTATCTGGGGTACCACTTGGGCGGCGGGCAGGTGCGTCCACAGGTAGACAAGACAGCAGCGATTGCAGCCTGCTCAAGGCCCAAGACCAAAAAAGAGGTGCGGCGGTTTTTGGGGCTGGCCGGCTATTACCGGCGATTTATCCCCAACTTCGCGGAGCTGACCAGCCCTTTAACCGACCTCACCCGAAAGGGTGCTTCAGATCCGGTCCAGTGGACGGAGCAGTGCCAGGTGTCGCTTGAGAGGGTAAAGCAGGCCCTCTGTGGGGAGCCTCTTCTCCACACACCTAACTTCTCTCTCCCTTTTGTCTTGCAGACTGATGCGTCGGGCAGGGGGCCATTCTGTCCCAGCGGGTGCGGGGCGTCGACCGCCCAGTGCTTTACATCAGCCGCAAGCTGTCGGAGAGGGAGGCCAGGTACAGTACAGTGGAGAGGGAGTGCCTGGCCATCCGGTGGGCGGTCGATGCTCTGCGATACTACCTGCTGGGGCGCCCATTCACCCTCTGCTCGGACCACGCTCCCCTTCAGTGGCTCCACCGCATGAAGGATGCCAACGCCCGGATCACTCTGTGGTATCTAGCTTTACAGCCATTTAAGTTCACAGTGATCCATAGGCCGGGGGCACAGATGGCCGTGGCCGACTTCCTTTCCCGCTCCCATGGGGAGGCAGGGGGGGGGAGTAGGTTAGGCCGGACGGCTCCCCGGCCTAAGTCGGGCGGTGGAGGTATGTGGAGGGGGCGTGGTGCATCAGCTGTGGGAGAGAGGTATGGGGAGGGCTCAGGGGAGCGGCGCCAGGTGAGAGTGATTGAGCAGTCGAGTACAGGTGCGCTAATTACTCTCACCATCTCTTTTAAAACAGTAGCAGGCCGGACCCGGGCGGGGGGAAAAAGGAAGACAACGGACACACTGGAGACCCAGCAGACGGCAGCGTACCGGGCCGGTGATCGGCTGCAGTGGGTCTATGTGCGGTGTGTGTGTGTGTGTGGGTGTGTTCAATAAAGCACGGAAAAACCATTGAACTCAAAAAGACTGGACTTGTTGTGGGTCTGTTCGGTGCCGGGGAACCCACGGGGGCAGCGAGACTGCCAAAATCACATTAACAAAAGAGCATTTGAATTAAATTGAAATGTAAAAAGTTTTAAAATAATGCAGCACAGTAAAATTTATATCAGGAGATTACAGGCTTAGCAGTCCTCATTGTTGAACTGAACATCAGGAGTTTTTAATGATATATTAGATCAACTTATCATCGTCCGTCGTTTTCTCTGCTGCTGTTCCTCAGCTCAGTAACAGCATAATGTCTCTACCTCTCTGCTTTACATGCTGGTGTATTGCACTGCTCGCTGAATCGTTGTTACTGATAAATAACAAACATCATCAATAGCGACTTCATACGCAAGACTTCAACGTCCTTTTCTCCTTCAACACGATCAATAACAACGTGGAGTCTCTGCTTCAACCACATCTCCGCAAATCTGCGGAAATGTGAGCGTGACTCCAGTGACTCGACTCGACTGCGTGTCGCCTGATGCAGGAATAACGACGCACCAAATAATAAATAAAGTCATGTCTAAACAGAGAGAAGTTGTATAACAGGATGTTGAATATCCATCTAATGACAAATAAAACATTTATTTAGACGTCTTTATTGTGTAGAAAATCCCACTTTGAAAAAAACACTACAGACCGCCATCACGTTTTTTATCTTGCGCACCCCCCAGGGGTGCGTGAACGGGCACCCGGGCTAATGGTTATTAAAGCTGCTTGGAGCAGAAGGCCTATGTTAAATTTAATGGATTAAAGGTGGAATACAAATGTAATTGTTACTTCATATGCAATAAATTCATTTTTCATTTAAATGGTTCATTTATTTAATTTTAATTTTGTCACAGAGTAGCCTATTGGCACGGTGCTTGCACACTTTTCATCTCGGGGGGGCCTTAGCTGGAATTTACTGGTCTATGGGGGGGCCTTATCATGGTAAAGTTTGGGAACCCCTGTTCTAGACACATTTTCGCAGGACATCAGGACTTGGCTTTGTGCAGAAAAACAAGTGTTATGTTTTGTTTTGCTGCGTTTGCGCAATGTGAGCAGGCGGCGCGCCGTGCGATGTGCTGTGTTGGTGAGGCAGGGCCGGCCCAAGCCTTTAAGGGCCGTAAGCGAAATTTCATCGGGGCCCCCCCCATACCACCACCACCTCCATCAGATGCTTGCTTCATCATTCTACAAACTACACCAAGTGTGTAACATATCCACTATTTGCTTAAAACATACCAGTGTTATTCTAACTGTACTTGTGGAGCAAACTATACACTGAGATGTAGATGTGTGCCATATCAATTTCACTATTTGAAAGTAAAAAAAACAGACAAGACACTGCGTTCACTTCGTTTGTTAATAAAAACTCAGCAGCAAACGTGCAAAATGTGCAATCTCTCATAACCAGACCAACTGACATTCACATTGTCTTGTTAAATAACAATAGTAAAAATAAAGAAAATAAATACTTTAAAACAAATAAATAAACTCACAAAATAAATAGAGAATTGCACAATAGAACGCATTTTAACAATTGCATTGAACAATTATTTTCTGAAATGTATATATAATGTGAAACCTAAAAGAAACCACTGCTGTGTAACAAATGTTTACATGTTTTTATTTTGTCCTGTGTTAAAGACACTGAATTAGAACCTTTGCTTCCTCGCTTTTCTAGAGGCAAAGTTATTTATGACATCATCATAAGAGATCTCACTTGCCCCAGAGACTGAAAGCGGTCCTCCAGAGACTGAATGCCACAGTCTACCAGTGCATTAAAAACAACACTTCCAGTCTCTTCAATGCATTGTCTATTGGCTCATCTAGTGTCTCATAGGCGAAGTGCCTTTTTGTAGATCTCTTTTCTTTGAGTTCTGGCTCAGTATTCATTTTCTCACAAATCTCTTTCGCAGAGACCTGTGCCTCTTTGAAGCCAGTTGTCCTGTAACTGATCAAATCCCTGCTTTTCTGAATCAGACTAACTGCAACATCCATTGCGTGTCACTCCAGGACTTGAGGGTGATGTGTACATGTTTTTGTAAAATGGCCCACCTTTGAGTGGCTTCAGAGAAAAGTTTGTAGATGTTTTGGCTGCATCAGAAACCATAAGATTTAAAGTATGTGCGGTGCAAGGCACATAAAATGCTCGTGGATTTTTGGCTAAGATCCTTGCTGCACACCTTTGTTTCTTCCCTTCACATTGGCTCCATTGTTGTAAGACTGCCCCCTGCAGTCCTGAAAAGGGATATTTAATTCCTCAAGCCTCTGAAGGATGAGTGTGGACAAATCTAAGCCAGTAGATTCAGGAGCAGTCAAAAATCCCAAAAAATACTCCTTTATCTCAGATATCCTAAGACTCACCATACGCATAATCACTGACATCTGCTCTTTGTGGCTAATGTCAGGAGTACAATCCAGTATAATTTCATAGTATTTGGACTCCTTAATTTCTGCCACCATTTTGTCCAGTATCTTGTCACTAATACAACCCATTAACTCATTCTGAATGGTTTTACCCAGGTATGTTGTATGCTCTGCTCCACTGTCTATACGTCTTATATGCTCTTTTAAAACTGGGTCAAATTTGGCCAACAATTCCACTTCTTTCAAGAAGTTTCCATTGTTGTCTGCAAGCAGTGTGTCTGCAGACCCCCTGAAAGCAAGATTCCTCTCTGCCAGAGACTGAATGATGCTTATCAACCTTGTGAGAACATCTCTCCAACAGTTTTTCTCTGTCTCTAAGAGTGCCATTTCTGTGCAGTCAATTGTCTTCCCCTTAGAAAGACGCAGAGCAAATTCTTTCCATTTCACCATATTGTTACAATGATCAGGGCTCTTCTCATGTTGTTTTAGCAGTGCACCTATGTTGACCTAGTCACGTTGTCCCTCCCTCGCCAGTTTCGTTGACTTTCTAGAGAACACTTTACAACAGAAGCAGCAGGCTGCATCTTTCGTTTTTGAATAGGTGAGCCAACTTCGTTTAATTTTTTCCCCATTTACCAAAGCTTCGTCCGTCAGGTTTCTTTGGAAAGGAGAAGTTTTCACTTATAGGCAGTGGTCCTCTGCTGACCAAATCAGTTCTTTCTGAGTCAGAGAGAAAATCAGACCACTCAGTAGGATCCCAGTAGGAGGTGCTGATCCATGATGACTGGAGCTTGTTGAAAGTGGAGATGGGACTTCTATGCCAGAAGTTGACGAACCTGTATGGAAATCAGAATTAGAATTTCTATCAGCATATTTCAAAGTAAACTGAATAAAAGACAAAGGTTGTCCTGTAAACTGACCTGGAACAGCATCTGTCTACCAGCCCTTGTGATCTCTCACAAGGGCTGGTAACTGCTCCTCTCTCACAAGTGCTGGTAACTGCTCCTCATGTTCAGGTGCTGGTGGTCCCGCAGAGGATGAACCTGTTGTGAGAAAATAAATAAGGCTAAAGTAAGCTCACCATGTTAAATATGTCATGTTATATTTAAAATAAAGCTATACCATACAACCATCCAAACCTTTAAAAAAAAAACATGGTTCATCCATAAACTGGAGGCAACCTTTGATCAGTACTCACTTGCTGTATCATCAACTGAGGAGGCACCAGCAGTGGGTTGGACGGGTGAAGTTGTTTTTGCTCCAAAAAACTTCAGCAATGCCCCTGTCAAATTTTACACAAATACAGAGACAGAGTAAATTACTTTCATTTACTATATTTATTCACACAGACAGGGAACTACACACTTTTCCCAAAAATCACATTTCATTTGCAGCAGATAGTGAGATTGGCGATCTAAAAGCAATTATCAAGAAGGAGGCGCTTTGAGATGTTAATTCAATTCAATTCAATTTTATTTATAGCCCAATATCACAACACAGTTCCCTCACTGGGCTTCACAAAATTCAGTCAGTGACCCAGACATCCCCCGTCCTTAGACCCTGTGGCAGTCTCACTGCCGCTGCCGTCTCTTTGCGCTCTCGTTTTCCACCCCCCGGGTCCAGCCTGCTACTGTGATTTAAAGAGAAAGTGAGAGTCATTAGCGCACCTGCCCGCAACTGCACAATCACTCTCACCTGGCGCCGCTCCCCTGAGCCCTCCCCACACCTCTCTCCCGCAGCTGATGCACCACGCCCCCCTCCACATACCTCCACCGCCCGACTTAGGCCGGGGAGCCGTCCGGCCTAACTTACTCCTACTGTGGATGATGACATCATCCAGGTAGGCGGCAGCATATGCGGCATGGGGGCGCAGCACCCGGTCCATGAGACGTTGAAATGTGGCTGGGGCCCCAAACAACCCAAACAGAAGTGTGACAAATTGGTACAAACTGTACGGAGTGGAGAAGGCCGTTTTCTCCTTGGACTCTGGAGACAAGGGAATCTGCCAGTAGCCCTTGGTCAAATCCAGCGTTGTGAAAAAGCGATAGTCCACACAGAACCGGATAGACCTATCTTTCTTGGTTACAAGACGAAGACGAAGAACTCTTCTATTACACCCATCTCCAACATAGCTTTCAATTCAGCCTGAACCACTTTTCTCTTGTGTTCAGGTAGCCGATAGGGCCGCGAACGCACCGTCATCACAACGGAGCGGGGCAGGATTGGTCGATTTTGGTACCTCGGGCCCCAACTCATCTATCTCTCTAATTGTCGTCACCAGGGAAACAGGCTCCGCCTCTCTCCAAGCTTTAAGGAGGTTGAGGTGATAAATCTGTGTTGCCCCTCCCCTGTCAAATCGCACAAGCTCATAATCAACGTCACCCACTCGCTGTTTGACCACAAAGGGTCCTTGCCACTTGGCGAGTAATTTGGAGTTGGAAGATGGGAGCAATACAAGCACTTTATCTCATGGTGAAAATTGTCTTAGCCTCGATCCTCTGTTGTACAGCCGCTGCTGATGTTCCTGGGCCCGGAGCAAATTCTCATGTGATAACTGCCCTAGTGTGTGGAGTTTTGCTCTCAGGTCCAGGACGTATTGAACTTCGTTCTTACTTGGGCTCGGACCGTCCTCCCATCTTTCTTTAACCAGGTCCAGAACCCCTCGTGGTTTCCTGCCGAACAGCAGCTCAAAGGGAGAAAATCCCGCTGAGGCCTGGGGTACCTCACGCACTGCAAACAACAGAGGATGTAGCCATTTATCCCAATTATGATTATCATCGTGCACAAACTTACGGATCATGGACTTCAGAGTCTAATTCAGGCGCTCCACGAGGCCGTCCGTTTGAGGGTGGTAGATGCTGGTTCGAATAGACTTGATGCCCAATAACCCGTATAGTTCTCTCAGTGTTTGTGACATAAACTGGGTGCCCTGGTCAGTCAGGATCTCTTTCGGGATCCCGACTCGGGAGAAAACTTGAAACAGCGCTTGTGCCACGCTCTTTGCAGAGATGGTGCGCAGCGGCACTGCCTCGGGATATCGCGTTGCCTAATCCACCAGGACTAACACAAAGCGATATCCCCGTGCGCTCCGGTGAAATGGCCCGATGAGGTCCATCCCAACGCGTTCAAATGGGACCTCCATCAGTGGTAATGGGCGCAATGGCGCTCTCGGGACGGCCGGTGGGTTAACTAACTGGCATTCGGGACAAGACGCACACCAGCGGCGCACGTCTGTCCGAATGCCTGGCCAATAGAATCGGCCATTATCCAGTTCAGTGTTTTATTATATCCCAGGTGTCCAGCCATCGGGTTGTAATGAGCCGCCTGAAAAACTATTTCCCGACGGCTTTTCGGGACCAACAACTGGGTTATTATGTCGCCTGTCTGAGTGTCACGACTCACTCTGTATAATCTGTCCCTGCGCAAAGAAAAATGTGGATATGATAGCGCTGCGTCAGGGCGCACCATGTGACCATCAATTTGTATCACTTGGTCAAAGGCAAAGCGCAGAGTATCGTCACGAGACTGCTCGAGTGGAAAATCTTCCATGGAGTCAAACACGGGAACCTGCGGAGCCTCCTGTGGAGGCACCGCCGGCTCCCCCTCCCCGTCTGCAGTGTCGGACAACCTCGCGTCACCGCTGAGCGCACAGCGCACATATCCCCTGTCCCTGTCGGTCACGAGCGCACCCCCACACATTGTCCCACTAATTTATCAAACCCCGGCCAATCCGTGCCCAAGATCAGAGGATGCGCCAGGCGGGAACTAACCGCAGCCTTCACACTATGCTTTTTTCCCTTGTAGCGAATTTCCACCGGCACCACAGGATATCTGTGAATATCCCCATGCACGCACCTGATATCAACCCATCCCGCCTCTAACAGTGCCCCGGGTCGAATCAGGTTCTGGGGAACTATAGACTGCATGCAGCCCAAGTCCACCATTGCCTGATGTGTACCCCCCTGAATCCTTACCGGAACGCTGTACGTCTCTCCTGGACCGGGGGAGGGTGCCGGGGGGCCGACAACCCGGATCACCTGCCCAACCTCCTAGCGGACACTCGCGGCAGAAATGTCCGGGCTGCCCGCACCTCCAGCACTCCTGCCCTGCCGCCTGAGGGACCCTCTGCGGGCTAGGAGCAGCACCCGTAGCGGCTGGACCCTGTGGTGGAAAAAAAACAGAGGGGACGTTAGTGCGAGGGGCAGGGGTGGGACAGGTGGATGTTTCGGGGGGGGGGACCGGGTACTGTGTATATATATATATATATATATATATATATATATATATATATATATATATATATATATATATATATGCCATTTTTATGAAGTAGTTATGTAATAACTTGTATTATTTATTCGCAGCTCCCGCATTTCTTCCGTTCAAACTTAATTGAATCAATTTGCTATATAGTACTAAAATATAGCCTACACTACTTAGTAGTATCACATTTTTGGCAATAGTATGCATTTAATAAATTGCAGAATAAAATAGATAAAGAGCGAATACAGGTTTTTTATTAGTAGGCGGGGCCTAAATGTGCTACTCCCCCGTCTTTATGAGTGGATTTGCTGGCAGATGTCAGCAATCAGAGACTCACGGCGTGGAGAAGTCAGTGTACAAGGTTTTATTGCAAGTCAGCTTCAAATCAGGAAACAAAAAGGGACAATAAGGTGGAGGCCAAAAATCCCAAAACTTCAAATGTCTAACAGACAAACACAAAAGCTGACGTGACTTAACTGAAACGCTTCTTCTTCAGGAGCTGTGGCAGGAGAGGAGCCTGAGCAAATGTCTGTGGAGTTCACGGTGAAGCCAGACAAAGACTGAACACACTGCAGGTCTTATGTAGGGTTGGCAATTAGGATGAAGCCACAGGTGTGGGGCATAACGAGGGTGACAGGTGTGGCCTGTTAGTAGACAGGGGAGAGTGAGCGGGAAGCCATGTTTTCAGTGGAGTGGAGAGTGGGTGTGGTCGATGGAGAGCCTGGTGTGGCTGTGACATTACCCCCCCCTCCAGGGGGCACTCCTGAGGACGAGGGACCTCGGCGACGTGGTCGACCCCTACTACGAGGGGCTGGACGGCTGGGATGAGTTCTATGGAAGTCGGCGAGCATTGTAGGGTCCAAGACGTCACCACGGGGGACCCATGACTGATCCTCTGGGCCGTAACCCACCCAATCGACCAAGTACTCCAGCCGACCCCTGCGACGCCGAGAGTCAAGGATGTCCTTAACCGCATAAACGGGGCCCTCGTCCAGGAGGAGTGGCAGGTACACCAGGCTCTGCAGGAGAAGAGGAAGAGAGGGGTGAATGGTAGGGTTTCAGAAGTGAGACATGGAATGTTGGATGGATTTTGTAACTTGGAGGTAGCTGCAACTTGAAGGTGACTGGATTTATCTGTTGTATGATGGTGAAAGGGCCAATATATCTGGGACTTTTTACAGGGGAGACGCATCCGGATGTCCTTGGTTGAGAGCCACACTTTCTGTCCCACTGCATATTCAGGTGGGGTGGACCTGCGGATGTCAGCGTGGTGTTTCTGATGACGGATGGCCCTCTGCAGATGGTGGTGCGCCTTGTTCCAGACCTTCTCACTTTCACGGTACCAGGCATCAACAGCTGGGACATCCGAAGGGTCTTCCGACCAGGGGAAGAGTGGTGGTTGGTAACCAAGCACGCACTGGAACGGGCTAATGCCAGTGGACGGTTGGCGTAGGGAGTTTTGTGCGTACTCGGCCCAGGGGAGGAACTGATCCCAGCTGTTTTGGCGGTCGTGGCAGAAGGTACGTAGGAAGCGACCCAGTTCCTGGATCTTGCGCTCGGTTTGGCCGTTGGTTTGGGGGTGATAACCCGAGGAGAGACTAACAGTTACCCCCAGCTGTTTCAGAAAGGCATGCCAGAACCTGGAGATGAACTGGGGGCCCCGATCTGATACAATGTCCTCTGGGAGACCGAAATTCCGGAACACGTGTGTGAACAATGCATCTGCCGTGTCTGCTGCTGTTGGGAGGCTCTTCATTGGGATCAACTTGCAGGCCTTTGAGAATCTGTCTACAATGACCAGTACACAGGTATTGCCTTTGGAGGGAGGGAGGCCTGTGACAAAATCCACTCCTAGGTGTGACCAGGGCCTTTGTGGGATGGGCAGTGGAAGGAGTTTGCCTGCTAGCAGATGGCGTGGCGTCTTGGTCATTGCACATTCAGAGCAACTGGCGACGAATTGACGGACATCTTTAGCCATCCCTGGCCACCAGTAGCGGTGCCGGAGGAGGGAGAGGGTGGCATTTGTACCAGGGTGTCCGGTCCCAAGGGAGGAGTGGGCAGAAGTGAGGAGTGGAATGCGCAGTCTTGTGGGAACATAGACATGGGTAGCTGGGGCATTGGGCGGGGCAGGGTCTGATTCTGTGGCTGCTGCTATCTGGGTATCAATTGCCCACTGGATGGGACTTACTATTATCTCTGGGGATAGGACTGGCTCGGGAGGGTTTATTTCTTCCTCTGGGCTATAAAGACGGGACAGGGCATCTGCTCGCACATTCTTTGAACCAGCACGATATGTAATTGTGAAGTGGAAACGTGTGAAAAACAAGGCCCACCTTGCGGAGGGATCAATTTTGAACCTGGGAGAGTATGGCTCCAACTCCGGATGTAGAGGCATCCACTTCTACTACGAATGCTCTCTCCGGGTTTGGATGGCAGAGGATCGGTGGTGGTGGTGCGGTGGTGAAGGCTTCTTTGAGGTGATCAAATGCCTGTGTGGCTTCCGGGTTCCAGGCCAGGGACTTGGGTTTGTGACGGAGAAGGGACGTCAATGGAGAAGTAATCATGCTGTAATTTTGGATGAAGCGTCAGTAAAAGTTTGCAAAGCCCAGGAAACGCTGGAGTTCCTTGATGGTCTGTGGGCGAGGCCAGGACTGCACTGTCTTCACTTTCCCATCATCCATGCTCACTCTTTGTGGAGTGACATTGTATCCCAGGAACTGGACTGTAGTCTGGTGGAATTCACATTTCTCTGCTTTGAGGTATAGATGGTATTGACGTAACTTGGACAGGACGAGTGTAATATGTTTCACATGAGTTGGGTAGTCACAGGAGTAAATCAAAATGTCATCGATGTAAATAATGACAAATTGGTTGAGGTACTCACGAAATATCTCGTTCATGAATCCTTGGAAGACGGATGGGGCATTGGAAAGACCAAAGGGCATCAC
The DNA here is from genome assembly GCA_030544235.1 of Lepturacanthus savala. Classification (NCBI taxonomy): domain Eukaryota; kingdom Metazoa; phylum Chordata; class Actinopteri; order Scombriformes; family Trichiuridae; genus Lepturacanthus; species Lepturacanthus savala. The sequence goes on from CM060465.1 coordinate 5,105,472, forward strand.
CAGATATTCGTAGTGGCCGGTGGGTGTGATGAATGCGGTCTTCCACTCATCTCCCTTGCGAATTCATACCAGGTTGTAAGCGCTACGCAGATCCAGCTTGGAGTAGATAGTAGCGCCTCGTAGTTGTTCTAGGGCTGCAGGAACGAGAGGCGGGGGTAGCGGAACTTGGTGGTAATTTTATTCATTGTTCTGTAGTCAATGCAGGGTCTCAGGCCACCCTCCTTTTTGGCCACAAAGAAGAATGGGGAGGCAGCTGGTGATTTGGAGGGTCGAATGTAGCCCTGTTCCAAGGCCTGGGCCACATAGTCCTCCATGGCATGCTGCTCAGGCAGGGACAATGGGTAGATCTTACCATGAGGGATTTGGTGTCCTGGCAGGAGGTCAATGGCGCAGTCCCATGGTCGGTGTGGTGGTAGACAGGAGGCACGTTTTGGACAGAAGACATCTGAGAAGGAAGAGTATTCTGGAGGGATACGGAAGGCCTGGTTCTGGTTTGGACTTTCCAGGGTTGTGACGTGGGCTGGCAAGGAGGTGGTTTGGGCCTGTGGGAGTGGGAGCTGTGGAAAACATGACGCATGGCAGGATTCACCCCAGCGGAGAACCTCACCAGTGGTCCAAGAGATGGTTGGAGAATGCTTTTTGAGCCAGGGGAGTCCTAGTATGATGTCCACTGTGGCATTGTCTAATACTAGGAAACTAATGGACTCTACATGTATACTGCCGACTCTAAGCTCTAGAAGGTTAGTCTGGAATTGTACCCGTTTGCGGGCCAGAGGTTTCCCCACTATTGAGTGGATGGTGTAGGTTGTGGGGCAGCGGGTCTTCGGGAGCTGTAGTTGATGGCAAAGGGATCCAGATATGAAGTTCCCCGCCGAGCCTGAGTCGAGAAGGGCAGAGACAAGGTGCTTGGAGGAGGCAGTAGTGAGGGAAACAGGGAGCAGTAAGGGCTGAAGTTGCACATCAGGAGCATAGACTGAACTCACCATAGGACGTGGTGGGCGAACTGGACACTTGGCAATGATATGGCCTTCTGCTCCGCAGTAGAGACAGAGTCCATTTGTCATCCGACGGCTGCGTTCGGTGGGACTGAGTTTGGTGGTGTCCACCTCCATGGGTTCTGGATCCTCGGCCCTTGGTGAGCGATTGGGGTTTGGTGCTGGCACATAAACATCCTGATAGCAGGCTTCACGGCGATGGGAGATTCTGATGGCTAGCTGGATAAATCGTTCCAAGCCAATCTTGTCATCATAGGAGGACAGGTGTAGACGGAGAGAAGGTTCCAGCCCTTGGCGGAAAGTAGTAATCAAGGCTGCTTCGTTCCATCCACTGGATGCAGCTAGTATCCGGAAACGCAGAGCATATTGTGTGATGGAGCTTTTACCCTGCTTCAGGTTATAGAGTTTGGTTTGAGTCTTAGAATCTCCCTCTGGAGCCCCGAACACCTCCTTGAAGTGGGCGACAAAGTTGTCCACAGTGGCTGTGGCATTTCCCGGGTTGTTCCACACGCGCTCTGCCCATTGGAGAGCATGGCCCGACAGCAATGAGATGATGTATGCGATGCGTGAGCGTTCTGTTGGGAACCGGTGGGGGTGCATCTCGATCGCCAAGGAGCACTGGAGCAAAAACCCCTTGCAGCCTTCAGGGTCCCCGGAGTAAGGTGTTGGGTTTACCACATGGGAGTGGGCAATCACCGGAGCTGCTGGTGTCACCTGTTGGAATTGCTGGGGCTCTGCTGAGCTGGCGGGGGCTGTGGGATCTGCTGAGCTGGCTGGGGCTGTGGGATCTGCGGCCTGATACCAGCTGCTGGTGCCTGCATCGGGCTGAACTCGTCCACACGGCCTTGAAGGGGGTCCTGGGTTGGATTGATTGTAGGCTGATCCATTGCCTGGTCTGGCTTTCTGTCAGCAATCAGAGACTCACGGCGTGGAGAAGTCAGTGTACAAGGTTTTATTGCAAGTCAGCTTCAAATCAGGAAACAAAAAGGGACAATAAGGTGGAGGCCAAAAATCCAAAAACTTCAAATGTCTAACAGACAAACACAAAAGCTGACGTGACTTAACTGAAACGCTTCTTCTTCAGGAGCTGTGGCAGGAGAGGAGCCTGAGCAAATGTCTGTGGAGTTCACGGTGAAGCCAGACAAAGACTGAACACACTGCAGGTCTTATGTAGGGTTGGCAATTAGGATGAAGCCACAGGTGTGGGGCATAACGAGGGTGACAGGTGTGGCCTGTTAGTAGACAGGGGAGAGTGAGTGGGAAGCCATGTTTTCAGTGGAGTGGAGAGTGGGTGTGGTCGATGGAGAGCCTGGTGTGGCTGTGACAGCAGAAGGACACATTCATTCAAACAAAAATCCTTCAGTGAAAAGAAGAAGAAAACATGAACAGGGATATATATATATAAACTTTGAAGGGAATATAATATATCAAATAGTGGTGTGTGGCAGCACCATGTGTTGCGGCGGCACCGTGGACAGCTCCACCTGCAGCGAACATTCCTATGGTGACCAGGTGCAGCAGAAGCTCCACCCTCGCTGTGACCTTCCCTCACACTGATTTCTGATTTATCACATGTGACCAGCGTTTTATTTTGTCTGCAGTGAGTGTTTTTTTGACACTGTCTCCTACGTGACGTTGCGGCTGCTGCAGCATCAGCTCCGCTCGCAGTTCCTTTACCAAACTCAGGTTAAAGGCGCGTCTCGGGTGGTTAGTTAGTTAGTTAGTTAGTTAGTTAGTTAGTTAGTTAGGTTTAGCGTTTAGCTAGCTAGCTGTCTCTGTCTCTACCTGTCTACCTGTCACTGTCTCTCTCCCCGTCTCTCTCTCTAACTCTCGCTATATATCTGTATGTCTCTGTCTATCGCTTTCTCTGTCTGTCCTTGTCTTTCTCTCTCTGTGTCTCTCCTACTCTACAAAATGTCCCCCGGATGAAATCTATAATAAAGGGGACAAATCGCAGATGCGGGAAAACGAAGCCCAGGAATTTGATAAAAAACGGATAATTTTTAAGGAGGGTGCGCTTTCCTGGCTAGCTATCTAATTTTTCCAGAACATAAACTGAACCAAAGTCTTGGGTGACAAAATATTGTCATATTGAACGTGCAATCCTACCTAAAAAGCTTCCTCCTTTTTCATTTTTCGGCGTCAGAGCGATAGTTTCGTTTTTGCGACATACTTTGCCACCAAATTCCCTTCATGAGCAAGATGGCCGTTTATAAATTGTGGCAGGGCCGGATCTTGGCAGCCGGCACGGTGCCATCTCCTGCAGCAGAAACGCACGAAATGCACTAGTCCACTCCCCGTAAATGACATTACGAAGCTGTGGTGCATTCAATGACATCAGGTAAATAAAATCAAAATCTTGGCCGTCAGTTGCTCGTGGGGCCCCCCTAGTGGCGTGGGGGCCCTAAGCAACCGCTTAGTTCGCTTATGCCTTGGGCGGCCCTGTCGTGGGGCAATGCGCATTGAGATGGGGCCCCCACAAGGGAGCTTTCCTACGGCGGTGTGGTGTCATTGCAAATGTTTCATTGACTGTAAAAGGGTGGTAGGGGGTCGCTGGATTTTCTGTGGAGTACTTGACAGCCGTAGGGGGGGCCCTTGTGCCCAGGACCCCAAGGCACTGCTTGCTATGCCTGTGGGACAAATCCATCTCTGGGCGTCCACTGCCTTTCTTTTAGCAGGTCTCAATTGCTCTTTTCCAGCATCTCAAAAGCAAGGCAAGAAAAGCCTTTAAACTCAAAACTATCCATGAACATCACCAGGTTTGTCTCATCCAGGTCAAGTGTCCTGATGGCCTGCAGCATGTTGACTTCATGAATTTTCCTTCCTTTCCTCAATTTTGATTGCCACTTGATTTTCACAATAAAATAGATGGACTTGGCAAATTTGTACCTCAAATGGTACAGGTCTCAAAGACCATATCAATGTCAGAGTCCATTTGAAAGTCCTCAACATTCCTCGTTGTTGTATCAGATGGATATTGATCGGAAGGTGCAATCTCTCCTCTTTCTTTCTCAGTGAAACATTCGGCAGCATCTCAATCACCTGTGATAGCAGCTTCAGTACGTAGGTTATCTGGACTATCTCATACCTTAGTTGTGGAATCAGCCAGTTCTTGGTGAGAGGGATAATGTGGATAGACTTTCATGTGATTAATGGAATCATCTTTATAGACGGTGATGTCCTTTTTCATGTTATTTTGTATCTCAGATGTACAATCGCAGTATATTTTTGTAATTTTATCAACATTTTTATGTCTTATTAATGACAGGAAAATATGTAGAAGACATTTCACAGTGTATGTACAGTATGATACGAGAAAGACAAACATCATTTGGATCTAAAAACATCCAACTAATAAGACCCTTCATTAGAACTGGTTCTCTGGTTCCAGCTTCTCTTCTCTGATTATTTTCTGGTTTCTTTAGTCTCTATAATAGTAAACTGATGATCTTTAGGTTGTAGACTGTTGGCCTGGACAAAAAAAGACATTTTAGGTTGAATCTTCAGCTTTGAGAAACACTGATCAACATTTTATATCATTTGAGAATGAACCAAACAACTAATTGACTCTTTCATTCATTGATCATTTCAATCATCAATAGAATATTTGAGAATATCAGAAAAGGTGCAGCCATATTATTCCCATTATTAAAAATTCTCCTGTACAGTTTGCAGTGTTATGTTATGACTTTTGCGAGAAAGAGAGACAGTGAAGCCTTGTGGCTCTGGCCCATTAACAGCCTTGATTTATGCTGCTTTGCATGCTGTGGTGGGACAACATCAGCCTAGTGTGTGTGTGTGTGTGCTGATTCAGGGCTTCAGCTGGCCACACTCTGATAATATATTTATGTGAGAATGCATGAATGGTGTGTTTAGGATAGTTTCGTGGCCAGACAGGCACCAGACAGCTTGAGTCCAGAGTTTAGCTCAGGGGCTAAAAACACGTTTTTTTGTATATCTCCCTCTTATTTCATACTCATCTGCCTGCACACATATGGAGGCTAACAGGGTCACACGTATGCCAGCAGACAAAGACACACAGACCAGACCAATCTGAAATTCATCGGAGCAATCCAAACCTCAATAAGGCTGCAGCAGTTAGGCTGTTATTACTGAGCGTCTGAGTGGTGTCAGGAGAAGACAGAATGGGATCGTCTCTAAGTGTTTTTCTCGCACACTTTGGTTTGTTTCCACACTGCAAAAAATTGCATCTCGTATGTTTCTTTGTTGCAATTAGTCCAGTATTTAGCAGAATTATCCAGAATTATCGGATTCCATCAGTAGATCATTCTGATGATTTAATGTTTTTTTTCTTGAGTTTAGTCAGTTTAGTCTTGTTTTCTTAGAACACAATTAAACTGAAAAAATAGGAGATAGTAGTAAAAATTCTGTTATTTTGCAGCGTGATGCAGATGGACCAACATTCCAATTGAAATTTGAACAATTTGAAATGTTTATCTCTCTCTCTCTGTTTCTGTCTCTTCTCAATTCAATTAGAGATTACAGAGAGAGAGAGACAGTACAGGCCAAAAGTTTGGACACCTTCTCATTCAATGTGTGCTCTTTATTTTAATGACTATTTACATTGTAGATTCTCACTGGAGGCATCAAAACTATGAATGAACACATGTTTATGGTGTTATGTACTTAACAAAAAAGGTGAAATAACTGAAAATATGTTTTATATTTTAGTTTCTTCTAAATAGCCACCCTTTGATCTGATTGATAAAGCAATAAATTCCACTAATTAACCCTGATAAGGCATAACTATGAAGTGAAAACCATTTCAGGTGACTGAAATCAGTGTGCAAAGCAGTAATCAGAGCAAAGTGTCGCTATTTAGAAGAAACTAGAATATAAAACATGTTTTCAGGTATTTCACCTTTTTTTGTGAAATAAAGTACATAACACCATAAACATGTGTTCATTCATAGTTTTGATGCCTCCAGTGAGAATCTACAATGTAAATAGTCATGAAAATAAAGAAAACACATTGAATGAGAAGGTGTGTCCTCTCCAGGCTGGAGAAGCTGATCAGGCCAGCTCAGTGGTCAGCATGAAGCTGGAGCCTCTGGCATCATCAGCAGAGAGAAGAACTCTCAACAAACTGCTGGGCATCATAGACAACACCAGCCACCCTCTGACCACTGTTGTCAACAGCCAGAGAAGTAGATCAGCAACAGATTGCTGCTGACAAAAATAAGGACAAACAAGGACAAACTTGTGTCCCCCGTTCCATCAAACTACTCAACTCCTCACTGGAGGGAAAGGGTTGAACAGAAAAATAAACAGGAACCTATTAACATAAAACCTATAACATGATAACATGTTATTAACACGGTTAAGCAAGACTGTTGAATGTTGTTTATGTTTAGATTCTAGGCTACAGTTCACTGTGTTTTAGACTTGTAAGGTTTAGTTTGATGTTAGTGTCCCACCCTGCATGATACTAACGTGTCTGTAACATGACACCTTGAATACACATAAAGTAAGGTAAGCCTACACACATACACACACATACAAACATGGTCAGCTATTTTGCCTTTGTTTCAACAGACAGGGAAGCCCACATGGCCTGAACTACATAGAACAGCCACCACGGCAGCCATCTTTGTAGTCCCCCCACAGACACGCATGCATGCATGCTGCCTACAATGCTACATGTTGTACAATGATGAATTATACCAACCTCTTCTTTAGAACTCTGAATCCTTCAATCATTAATAGCTATTAATATAATGATCCTGTATTATTAAGTTAATTGTTATACAGACGTCCAAATTAATAGTTAATGTGTTAATTAATACAATTCATGAGACTGAATCAGAGAATTGACTATCTTTACCTCTCAACCGAGAGTTGGTACCCCAAACTCAAGAACTTAATAATTAAGCTTTTTTTTAATGAATAAATAATTATTGATTCTTTTTGTTAGTCAATCCCACCTGAACAATTAGACACATATTCTGACGTCCTGTGGAGTCAAAGTACTGCAGACACTACTCCTTTATTCTGGTGCTCTGTGTAAGGCTAAATAAAATTATTTTATTTAGTATCATCATTTATTTTTATCATCAACACTTTTTTTTAGTTTTGAAAATTCTCTCTACTCTCTCATGTGTGTTCCTGATGTGTTAGCACTGAGAACAGGAGAGCAGGAAGTGTTCCTTACTTTCTACCTGTCCTGGGTCACAGGTCAGACACCCTCTGTCTTCTCTGGACAGAACTGTCTGTCTCTGTCTCTGCTGCAGCTGATGATCACTGAGTTGGTATTTCATCAGGATCCATTTCTGCTTTGTGTCTCAGTGTGGAGATGATTAGACAATTATGAATCAGAGTTAAGTAACAATTTAGTCGATTCTGGGGTTTTGGTTCGTGTTTCCAATGTCCTAAATAAAATTATTTTCAGTTATTGTTATTGTTATGTTCAGTTTAATGATTTAAAGCAGTGCCGATGGGGACCTGATTGGTCAGTTTCTGTCTCCATCAGGAGACAGAGGGGACGGTCTTGGGGGTTTAGCTGATGGCTTTTTAAAGTTTAATATGGAAGTGAGCCTCTTGGGCTTAAATTCAGATGTGTCCAAAATGTAATTGATTGTTGCTGTGTGTCAAGAAACAGTGGAAAACATTCCAGTTCTGTTCTGCAGGTGTTTGGGATTTTTCTCTGGACATTTAGAATTCCATAACAGAATTCAGTGTGGAATCCCCCCACACTGAATTCTGTTATGGAATTCTATTGGTGTTAAACTCCAGTCCACTGAGAGGGCCCGACCTCACTTCCATATAAGGCTATAGGTAAAATATCATAGTTAAATATTTTGTCCAGATTGTTTGTGGGATGCTAATGTAATTTAATTTATATTGAATACATAGTTCTACTTCTGAGGGTCTTTATGGCCAAATTGAAATTTCCTAATACAAATATGTTCAAACCAAGGTATATGTAATTATTTGTTTAATTTCAGTGTTGTTCAATGTGATATTTGTTTTGAAAGACATGTACCTTTTTTTTTTTTTTTGAAAAATCATGATTTATGTTTTCTTCAAATTTACATCCAAGGCCCAGTTGTAGCAGAACTGGTCCAGGATGTCAGGATGAGGTCGTCTGCATACAGCAGGAATTTCATCTCAGTGTCAGAGAATGAGAGGAGCTGCTGAACACTCCAGCTGCTCTGACAATTCATTGTTATAAAGGCTGAACACTTTGACATTAACTAATGATGTTTTGTTATTGAATAAAGTTTAGTATCCCGGAATTTAGGATACTACAGAATGCTTCCCAAGGTTGCTGCTAACACAGATCCCTCTGTAATTATTAGGGTCTAATTTACTTACTACTACTACTTACTAATTCGAGTCTACAGCAATTTCTATTTCTTACAGCTTGTCTTTGGTGTGTTGTCTCTCTGTCTCTATCTGTCTCTCTCTGCTTGTCTCTGTCTCTCCCTCTGTCTCCCTCTGTCTCTTCTTGAAGTCACAGTGTCCAATTAAATTGCTGATGGAATAAAAGATACTGTGAAGCTGATGAAGAGAGGAATGATGAGAGGGATCTGTTGAAAGAAGCATCCTCGGGTTTTCTCTATACAATATGTGCATAATGACTTCCACTGACAATTATCTTTGATCCAACACAGTTCCTCCCCCCCATCCCCTCTTCTACCCATCCTCATCCTCACCATCTTTTAATCTTCCACCCGTCCTCTGTCGTCTCTTTTAATGTCTTTCCTGAAACTGCCAGAGTGACTTCAGGAATGACAAATATATTTACTATTCCTCTCGTCAACAGACGGTCATGTACACACACACACACACACACACACACACACACACACACACACACACACACACACACACACACACACACACACACACAATCCCGTGTGAGTGGATACAGAGTGACTGGGTAATGAGGCTCGCTCACTTGGGGTCAGCGACCTCACTGAGGCTGAGATGGGGAGAGGAGAGGAGGGAGGGTAGAGAAAACGAGAGGGGAAGGGAAGGCAGGAATAATAGCAAGATAGAGGAGGGCTTTCTCTTTTTTCATCTCTTCTTTCCTTTTATTTGTCATCTCCTCTGTGCTCCTTGTCAGCGTGAGTACTGCATGGACGCCTGGGAGAGAAGAGGGGGAAGCGACTTAGAGAGAATGTTTAAGTGCTGATGGCAGCCTCTGGATGCTGCTGGGACCAGGGTGTCAGCTCTTCTTCCGCCACAGCATGAATCTGACAGGCAAATGATAGAGAAAAAAACACGGGGGGGGGGGCTTCTTGTGTCTGTGTCTATGATGGCATCTGTTTTGAAGATGGAACAAGAGCTCCAATGAGGAAAAAGGAGGGCTAGTTTTCTCTACTAGCTCGCTGGTAGATTGAGTTATATGGCTACCTCAGTGACAGCCATTCTCTCACGTTTCCACGGTGATGAGGTCAGAGGAGGTTATTGGTTGTTGTCTGTAATCATTGCAGATCGTGCTGCATGTTTGTCAGACCTCCTCCTTGACCCTGCTGACCTGGCTCTGTGCAGCAGAGCATAACCTCCAGAGGCCAGAGGCCCTCCACTGTCTCCACCCAGAGGTCAGGGTTGTTTACAGAGTGTTGGCTAGTGTGTGTGTGTGTGTGTTTTGAGTCGATCATACATGAAAAGAATACAAGTATTGTTTGGGTTGACTCTGATCAGAATCAGGATTGACGGCAAAAAAATCACAAAAACACATTTTTTTCCTGACCTTACCATTACCATTTCCACACCTCACACACACACACACACACACACACACACACACACACACACACACACTCCACCCCTCCTCCCCACAGTCACCTCTCTGTCCTCTTTGCTGTTTTCTCAGTATTCTTTATCTCTTCTCTTCAGTCTGCCCTCACTGTCAGTTTGTGGTCGGCTGATGTTTCACAACTGCTCTCACAGCTGCTGATCTGTGTGTGTTTGTGTGTGTGTGTGTGTGTGTGTGTGTGTGTGTGTGTGTGTGTGTGTGTGTGCGTGTGTGTTTTTGTGCTTTTGTGTGTTTGTATTTGATTACATGACATGCGTGTCTATACATCTGTGTATTCATGAATGTTTATGCGTGTGTTGTGTGTGTGTGTTTATGTGTTTGTGTGTGTGTGTGTGTGTGTGTGCTTGAGTGTGCGTGTGTGTGTGTGTGTCTGTGTGTGTATGTGTGTGTACAGTATGTCCTCGAGCAGTCTCTGTTCATTGATTCTCTGGTGACAGACAACGTTATAGATAGCTCTATGAGGCTCCTTCAGATCAATCTCATCAGACACACTTCCTCCCCGCAATTCACACAAAGAAAGAAAAGAAGATGAGAGAGGTGAAAAGGAGGAAAAAAGTCACATAAAGAAAGATACAGCATTAAGAAGACAGGAGAAACACTCAATCCAGTTAACATCAACTTTATTAGTATAAATGTTACATCAACAATATTATCAAAGCATTAAAATCAACGATACTACATCAGTACATTTCATTTATTACTGATTTATTCACTGTTTTTACAGTGAAATTTGCTGTTTGTGTGTGTGTATATGTGTTTTATATTATGTGTGTTTGTGTGTATGTTCTATTTTTTGTGTTGTATTCATTCATATGTGTGTGTGTTGCGTGTTTTTATCCATGTATGCATGTGTGTATGTTATATTGTTCATGTTCGTGTGTGTATGTGTTATATTATGTGTGTTTGTGCGTATGGTCTATTTTTTGTGTTATATTGTTGTGTTCATTTGGATATTTGTGTGTTGTGTCATATTGTTGTATGTGTGTATATGTGTTATATTGCTGTGTGTTATATAGTTGTATTTATATGTGTTTTTTCATGTGTGTGTGTGTGTTAAATTGTGTTTTTGTGTGTGTATGTTATATTGTTGTGTTCATGTGTGCGATTTTGTATGTATGTGTGTTAACACTGTGTGTGTGTGTGTGTGTGTGTGTGTGTGTGTGTGTGCAGTGAAACAGCCACTGTGGCCACATGATGCCTATGTGTGCGAGAGGAAGTGACAGAGAGGAATGGAGGCTGCAGTGCGTGGAGATGGAGACAGTGATAGAGCGGCCAGGTTCCTCCAGGCTGCCATGGACACACACACACACACACACACACACACACACACACACACACACACACACACACACACACACAAACCAACAGCGGCAAGAAGTCGCCACCACTGACATGATACCACCAACAAGCACAACACCACACAACCACCTCCAATAATTGCCCCTAATGGCATATCATTCCCCTGTGATGCAGTTGCGTTTCATACTCCCTGTGTGTGTGTGTGTGTGTGTGTGTGGGCAGTGGTTTCTGGCTCCTGCTTTAACATGGCTGTGATAGAACTGGGTCTCAGTGACAGTGGATGGGATGTTAGCTTGCCAACAGTGGACAGTAATTGATGGAAAGCTCAGCTAACATGATGTGTCAGACATATGAAGCCCGTCTAATCAATGGGAGAACATGTGAGCTACATGTGCATGTGTGTGTGTTATATTGTTGTGTTCATGTGTGTGTATTTGTGTGTGATTTTGTGTATATAACTCAATAATGTGTCTGTACACTTGAATGTGTGTGTACATGCATGCATATGTGTGTCTGCGTGTGTGCGTGTGTGTATGCATGTACATACAGTTAGGCTGGTCACATGTCTGGATGCAGCAGTGTGTCTAAGCAGCAGACTGTTGATTTTCAGGACCAAAGGCTGAACAAGAGGAGGAGAGGAGATCTGAATGAAACAGATGCTTAAGGGCAGATTTGAACACCCCCCTTCACACACACACACACACACACACACACACACACACACACACACACACACACACACACACACACACACACACACACACACACACACACATAAAGACTTTCTTCCCCTTCACTCTCCCTTCCTCTCTCTCCCATGATGAATCAGCTGTCACTCAGGCACCAGTCCAATCTACTGATAATGAGAACTGCATCAACAGCCTCTCGCCTTGCTTCCTCTCTTTTTTGTTCACACACGCGCACACACACAACTAACACACACATATACACACACAACTAAATCATCATTCCTCCTCTCTTCATATGTTACACACAAACATGTAGTGCCACACTCACATAAACTCATTCATCTCTTCCTCACTCATCCGTCTTATGAATCCCCCCCATTCTCCTCCTCCTCCTCCTCCTCCTCCTCCTCCTCCTCCGTGCTCAGTGAACAGTCAGTGGTGGGACTGAAGCAAAGGAGGGAGGATAAAGCTAGAATAGAGACAGAAAGGAGAACAGAGGCGCAGAAAAACAGATCATTATACAGCAAACGAGCAAGAGGCCGCTGAATGAGGAACAAGGAAGGGATTACAAAGACAAAAAAGGAGGCAAGGACGCCGGCTGAAGACTCTCTCTACTCTCTCCTCTCTTTCTCTCCCTCCCTCCCCCTTCTCTATCCTCCCTGTCAGCCTCCCAACTCTCTCAGAGGCTCCCAGATGCTCTGCTCAGTAAAAGATGTCATGACCATACTGTCACCGGTCCTCAGTTTGTGGAGCGTTTTCCTTCTTCTTGTTTTCCTCTTTCACTTTTTCTTCCCAGCGCTCTCTGCTGTCTCTCTGATCCCTCCACGTCTTTGCTCTACACGGGCTCAGTGCAAAAAGCAGCTGACCTCTCACCCTCCTCCCTCCTCGCTCCCCCAGGGCCCAGAGAGCTGGGGCAGGGAGTGTGTGATGACTTCACACCAACAAGGAGTTCCTTAACCCGGCCGACCACAGCCTGTCCCCTGGCCTCCGCCTCGTCTTCTCTGGATCCATAGCCATGTTTGGATTAAAGACCCCACACTTCTACCTCCCAGGTGAGTCTATCGGTCTATCGCTATTCAAAATGTGCAGCTGCTGACAGTGAATCTGACTTTCACTCAGTCAGCCTTTCAAAGTCTAATTACCAGCCAGAGTCATGTCACACTGATCAGCTGTCATCCTGCAGGTGAGTCACTCTCATCTTCTGTGACAGTCACAGATATTTAATGTTGTTTTAATCAAATTTATTATTTTGATCATTTTAGATCCAGCCTCTGCTAATGCTTCCTTCTGCATCTCATTTTGAGCCAGAAAAAACAGAATATGTCTTTAGTGGTGTGTCTTATCTTCCCATAGATTTCACTCAGATGTTTTCATTTTTTCTTTTGTCGAAAAAGAAAAAAAAGAATCTTGTCAGACATTCTCAATTTTAGAAAACTGATCTTATTTTAAGTGTGTTTAGATTTATTTCGCAGTTTCTGTGAATCTTCTCTCAAACCTCTCAGATCTATTATTGTGAGGTTAAGTGAATGAGTTGAGTTGAGTGAGAATGGAACAACTGTATTGAAAGTGTCATGATAAAGATTGGGTGGGTTTTTGGTGGTCCACAGTTTATTGTATCTCTCTGGCTTATCTTTCCTTTGCTTTATCCTACCGGCCTATTGTCTGTAGTCTTTCAGTGTAATGTGTAAGTGTACGTGTGGCCAGTGTCAGTGTGGACACAGGTTTGAGGTTACCTGAGAAAGGTGATTAAACCTGTCTGATGGGCAGGATGACAGATGAGAGGAGGAAGGAAAGAGGGAAAGTAGAGGGGTGTAAACTCTGACTTTGTTTAGTTAAAAAGTACCAAAAATGTACTTCATTCTTCTGAGTAAATTTTGTACTTTGTACTAAAAATAGTAATAATATAAGAAGCTTTTAAAATCCACACAGTCAAAAACAAAAAACACACAATTGAAAATGAAAGTTAGTCCCTGTGAATGTGTTATTTAGGGAGTTTTGCCTTGTATGATGTGAGGGTCTAAGAACAGAGGATGTTGTGTTGCTGTTCTACAAACTGTAAAAACCATTGGGGCGAATCTGTGATTTGTGATTTTCGGCTATACAAATAAAATCAAATTGAATGAAACCTGCTGATGTTGAATGGAACATGCTGCTAAACACTGATGCTGCACATAAATAATCTGATGATGTCACAGAGAAACATATACTATACTACATCTACTCATGGTACTGCAGTACTATACTACATCTACTCATGGTACTGCAGTACTATACTACATCTACTCATAGTACTGCAATACTATACTACATCTACTCATGGTACTGCAGTACTTTACTACATCGACTCATAGTACTGCAATACTATACTACATCTACTCATAGTACTGCAATACTATACTACATCTACTCATAGTACTACAATACTATACTACATCTACTCATGGTACTGCAGTACTATACTACATCTACTCATAGTACTACAATATTATACTACATCTACTCATGGTACTGCAGTACTATACTACATCTACTCATAGTACTGCAATGCTATACTACATCTACTCATAGTACTACAATACTATACTACATCTACTCATGGTACTGCAGTACTATACTACATCTACTCATAGTACTACAATACTATACTACATCTACTCATGGTACTGCAGTACTATACTACATCTACTCATAGTACTACAATACTATACTACATCTACTCATGGTACTGCAATACTATACTACATCTACTCATAGTACTACAATACTATACTACATCTACTCATAGTACTGCAATACTATACTTCATCTACTCATAGTACTACAATACTATACTACATCTACTCATGGTACTGCAGTACTATACTACATCTACTCATAGTACTACAATACTATACTACATCTACTCATAATACTACAATACTATACTACATCTACTCATAATACTGCAATACTATACTACATCTACTCATAGTACTGCAATACTATACTACATCTACTCATAGTACTGCAATACTGTACTACATCTACTCATAGTACTACAATACTATACTACATTTACTCATGGTACTGCAGTACTATACTACATCTACTCATGGTACTGCAGTACTATACTACATCTACTCATAGTACTACAATACTATACTACATCTACTCATGGTACTGCAATACTATACTACATCTACTCATAGTACTGCAGTACTATACTACATCTACTCATAGTACTACGATACTATACTACATCTACTCATGGTGCTGCAGTACTATACTGCATCTACTCATAGTACTGCAATACTATACTACATCTACTCATAGTACTACAATACTATACTACATCTACTCATGGTACTGCAGTACTATACTACATCTACTCATAGTACTACAATACTATACTTCATCTACTCATGGTACTGCAATACTATACTACATCTACTCATAGTACTGCAGTACTATACTACATCTACTCATAGTACTACAATACTATACTACATCTACTCATGGTACTGCAGTACTATACTACATCTACTTATAGTACTGCAATACTATACTACATCTACTCATAGTACCGCAGTACTATACTACATCGACTCATAGTACTGCAGTACTATACTACATCTACTCATAGTACCGCAGTACTTTACTACATCGACTCATAGTACTACAATACTATACTACATCTACTCATAGTACTGCAGTACTATACTACATCTACTCATAGTACTACAATACTATACTACATCTACTCATGGTACTGCAATACTATACTACATCTACTCATAGTACTGCAGTACTATACTACATCTACTCATAGTACTACAATACTATACTACATCTACTCATGGTACTGCAGTACTATACTACATCTACTCATAGTACTGCAATACTATACTACATCTACTCATAGTACTACAATACTATACTACATCTACTCATGGTACTGCAGTACTATACTACATCTACTCATAGTACTACAATACTATACTTCATCTACTCATGGTACTGCAATACTATACTACATCTACTCATAGTACTGCAGTACTATACTACATCTACTCATAGTACTACAATACTATACTACATCTACTCATGGTACTGCAGTACTATACTACATCTACTCATAGTACTACAATACTATACTACATCTGCTCATAGTACTGCAGTACTATACTACATCTACTCATAGTACTACATTACTATACTACATCTACTCATGGTACTGCAGTACTATACTACATCTACTTATAGTACTGCAATACTATACTACATCTACTCATAGTACCGCAGTACTATACTACATCTACTCATAGTACTGCAGTACTATACTAAATCTACTCATAGTACTACAATACTATACTACATCTACTCATAGTACTGCAGTACTATACTAAATCTACTCATAGTACTACAATACTATACTACATCTACTCATAGTACTGCAGTACTTTACTACATCTACTCATAGTACTACAATACTATACTACATCTACGTATAGTACTGCAATACATTACTACATCTACTCATAGTACTACAATACTATACTACATCTACTCATGGTACTGCAGTACTATACTACATCTACTTATAGTACTGCAATACTATACTACATCTACTCATAGTACCGCAGTACTTTACTACATCGACTCATAGTACTACAATACTATACTACATCTATTCATAGTACTACAATACTTTACTACATCTACTCATAGTACTACAATACTATACTACATCTACGTATAGTACTGCAATACATTACTACATCCACTCACAGTACTACAATACTATACTACATCTACTCATAGTACTGCAGTACTATACTACATCTACTCATAGTACTACAATACTATACTACAACTACTCATAGTACTGCAATACCATACTACATCTACTCATAGTACTGCAGTACCATACTACATCTACTCATAGTACTGCAGTACTTTACTACATGTACTCATAGTACTACAATACATTACTACATCTACTCATAGTACTGCAATACATTACTACATCTACTCATAGTACTACAATACTATACTACATCTACTCATAGTACTGCAATACTATACTACATCTACTCATAGTACTGCAATACTATACTACATCTACTCATAGTACTGCAATACTATACTACATCTACTCATAGTACTGCAGTACTATACTACATCTACTCATAGTACTGCAATACTTTACTACATCTACTCATAACTATACTACAATACTATACTACATCTATTCATAGTACTGCAATACTTTACTACATCTA